>CM035158.1:32846122-33446122 GCA_020205615.1 Panax quinquefolius
CTTGATTTTGTTGTCTCCTTCTTGGCGGCATTTTGCTATTAAGAAAACAACATATCATTATTACTTCCTTCTTGTGGTTTAGTTTTTATTTGTGATAAAACAATAACTCATACTCATTGATCAATATATTCCATAAAAGAGAATTATATAGATTCTTAACTTGTAGTATAATACTACATTGTTTACATTACTCAGCCTTAGCTGATTACATTACCATCCCGCAATTACTTTCCAAAAATTGGGATTTACAAAAGACTACCCTTGATATACAAAAGAGGGTTTTACGTCACTACTAGATACATAATATTTACATATCTATTCCACTCTAGCTATTGCTAGATTACATCTGCTGAATGGCATTCTCGTAATCTTTCTTGGCCAAACTGGCTATGACATCTCAACTAATGGTATGTCGAGTCTGCCCTGCTTCCACTGGATATCCAGCCACTTGTTACTGGAAGTCTACGTGAGAACTCCTATGAATATAGGACATCCTCTCCAGCTTCTGTTTTTTAGTCTTTAGCTCCTACTTGAGCTCAAAGACTTCACCTTTCAACTCTCAGACCTTGTCCTTAGCCATAACACGATCATCGTGTTCCTCTTCCCACATACCCTCCATGCTGACCTTGTCCTCACGGACAGCTTGGAGTTCCTCTTTCAACTCCTTCACCTCTTCGACAAGAGTGGGACGTTTTCATCCAAAACCGATATAAATAAAGGCCTTCATTGACTCCCAGTAGACCATTCCTCTATAGGTGGAACCTGATCAAAGGACATTATGTCCACCTCTTCCTCCATCATACCATCAAATATGGACATGTAGTCCAAATTGTCCGAAGTCTCCAGCACTCGATTGTCACCACCTCGGGCTCTATCGCTACTGGGATTAGGTAGTATCTCTACCGATTAACTGAATCTCGCTTTCATTACATGTATATTTCTATACATACCATTTTCTCTATACATATCATTTTCTCCCGACATCTACAATAAAACACAATATAGTTTGATTAGCACACGCCAAGTAAACTAATAAAACACATAACATAATATAATGCATTTTGATAAGGTTATCTTTCATCTTTTACTTCTTTATTAAGGTTATAACTTAAGGTTCTAATCCCCTTAAGTTTTATAAACTAAAGCTTTGATACCAACTTGTGGCGCCCCAAATTCGTGTATCTTCCAACCCGATGATGATGATGATATATTGTACAACATTCATACATTCATTCAATTGAAAAGCCTCAAAGAACGAACATACTTCTATATATATTTAAAGTAATATTTACATTTCCCAGGTTCTATACCCGTTACAAAGGTTCCTTGTCATAATATTCATTATATTACAACAATTGACCTATACTATTACAAGACAGCTTAATAATCTGCCTTAGCTTTTTCTTTATCCTTATTTGATCCTTCGGGACGTTCAGTCTTAGCTGCATTCATATGGTTCAAGCAAGAGTGAGCATAACTAGCTCAGCAAGTATAACAATTTCAATAACAACAAGCTCGATACATATGAATCGTATATCTTCGATAACTGAACAATAGTTATGAAGTACTATAGATAATTCAAAATAGCACTTCATCTTTCTTTCAAAATGTTTCACAATGAATAATATTCAGTAAAACATTCACTCCGGTCAAAGACCTTGAGTATTTATTCTTTCTTTAAAAGGATAACCTTTAACTAAGTCCGTAAGCTTAAGATTACTTACAAGCACTTCTAGGTGATCAGCCTATTGTACTCTATGTTGATCAACACTACATCCATTAAACGTATGTACGTTTAATCATTTGGCAACCTCATGTGCATGTCGTTTTACCGACAAAACATTTGTTTAACATTTCAGTCTTCTTTTGAAAACCATATCAAATAGTAGATGAAAAAGAACATAACATTTGATAATGAGATGAATAGATTATCGTAAATCCATTCAATATATTAAGTCTAGCCAAAGAACTGGCTTTACTTTATTGCACATCAATTCATGCGTAAGAATACATGAACGTCAAAACTTGTTCAGATTGAATCGAGACAAGAGTTAGAATACTTGCCTTTTTTAGCGTGCGCATTTGAGTATTTTACTTTATGTTCAAATCTTTCAAGTCTCTACAATACATGATCACATAATGCCTTACATTAGGTCACATATAATCAAGTATGTATCCGACTATATCTTACCCTTCCTCTCAATCTAATTTGCATATTAGACTTAATTATTATTCATTCCCATTTCATTCACATTTATTTATATTACACAAGGTTGTTTCAACCTTTACTCACATTCTTAAGGTTTTATAAAGCTTAACAATGTTATCTTATATTCCTTCATGTATGCTTACATTCAATGTTTAATTATAAACCTTTCCTTCAACTTGCAACTCTTCTTCACTGTCCATGGTTTGAGCTCAGTACGCATACCGGCTTTCCTTATAGCTTCATACATGTGCATGCATGAGTTAATCATATATATGAGCCGGGACCTCGAGTCATAGGTAAGGTCGAAAATGGTTTAGGTTAGGTATGGCGCTTAACTCTTTCACTGTAGAAATTTTTTTCAAACTTTGAATTTTGTGAACTTCCCGGACGCATAACTTCTTCATTATAAGTCTGATTTGGCTCGTTCAAAAGCCTACGGTTCACAAATTACGTAATCTACGCGTTCATGCAAGAATATTATCTTTTTGACTTCGTTTGCTAAAATTAACTTATTAGTTCATTTTAACGTAAGCGATAAACGTTCGAACGCGTTCAACGCTGCGCTTTCTACGTTCTAAGTCAGAATTCGTCCATTTTTGAGTCCACAACTCTTAAATGACAAACATGACTTGCCTCCATTGGAAAACAACATTTTTGAACTCAAAATTTGACTTCCATTCCGGGAAATTTACGAATTCGACGATTATCGTCTAATCGTGCGATTTCCAGCAAATCTTCATTCTTATGATTTGTTCAACATTACAAATGAATTTGATTCATAATGTGAACATCTTAACATGATAATTCCAACAACTTATAGTTCAAGTTGGATTTTGTCTTATTTCTTTCATGAGCTTATAACTTGTGAATTTATAAACTACTTATGAACTTACCATTCAAGACCCTATGATCATCAAAGTTTCTCCATCATCATCCATATATGTTATTAACATATAGCTTTACTCATGTATTCTAGATACATATAATCATACAAATTCTTTTACTTCCTTATTACTTTCATTAATAAACTTATCTCAAGTTCTTAATGCTTTCACAAAAGTTTACTACTTATGTTAACTTAAATGACTTATTACCAACTTATGTGGCTTAAGTTCATTACTCACACATACTTCTTACTTTTTATCATTGATGATCCTTAATCCCAACTTTTCTTATCAACCTATCATGATATAGATAGAAGATAATTGGAGAAGGATTCTTAAATTTGAAGTCTTTGATCAGTAGCTTCTTCTTTCTCTTAGCTTATAGAAGTAACTTATTTATAGCTTATACTCTCTACCAATTAAGCACTTTGTAATTGTTTAATTGCTTGAACAATTGATACTTGGCTAACAATGCTCCTCTATTTATAGAACTTTCAAGGCTTAGGACAATTTAGACATTACACTAACCACCTTCTTACTATTCATTAATTGCTAGCTTAAGCCTTATCCTTTGCTTGGTCAATACTCACCTAACTTGGCCATTACTTTTCTTACTTGATTGCTACATCTACTTGATCACCACTTAACTTGGTCATTACTTATCTTGGTCATTAATCATTTACCACATTCATATGGTTTGCCCCATGGATCACAATAATCCAATGGACTTTAACTTGGCTTAATCAACTTACCCTTTGGGCTTTGCTTTATCAACATTCTTTTGTTTATTAATTCATTAGTTGGGCCTTACACTTACTTGAATTGGGCTTGCACAAGATCTTAATCAATCTTCACAAGTCCATTCTTATTACAATACATATACATATAGTTTATGTATCATTCTTGTATTCTAATCATATATAAATTTATATACAATAATTCATCCTTCATACAACTCGTATAATACATCGTATTATACTTGTTTCCATTCCTTTGTACAATACCTAAGTATTATACAATTATTACTTTACTTATTCATATTTCGCTTTACTTAACGTTTATAACTTAAGTCCGCAGTTTAAATATTACATTTTCCATAACTAGATTATTATTACATAACTCATCTTACTTTGATATTCTATCATTACGTATTTCTGAAATTCAAGAATACCCCTGAGAGCAAATAATGATGAATAGTGTTTTTCGAAAAATTTCTCAGAAAACTTTTATTTTTGTCTTAGAAATTCAAACACTTTAATTCCTTCACGTAGCTCCAATACTACGACATTCCGATATCAATAGGTTACAGAATGACAACCATCTTGATAACACATATAATATAATTTTATTATTATTTAATTTAATAAAATCATTTTACATAAAGTCCGAATTTCTCGGTCTTTAAACATTAACTAACCCAAAGATTAATCCAAAACTCATATTCATACTAAATTTTCATGTTTTGAAAAGTTTAGCGAATTTATTCACTACGAATTCGTTTCTCAACCAAATTGGTTCGTTTTACTTTCGTTGTTTTCGTTTCTAACTATATTAACAGTATCTAGCAACAACTCATGGATTATAACAATCCTTAGCCATCAATTTTTGGACTTAAAAGTGACTATTTCATGACATTTCTAAGAAATTGCAAACTTAGGAAATCTAAAGCATATAGGTTAGAATTATTACCTCTTGATGACCTCAATTTGCTAACTATAGCTTTCCAACCCTCCAATTGCTCTCCACACTCCAATTCAACTGACTTGCTCTATATCAACTTCTCAAAAAAAACTCAACCAACGTAAATGAGAAGGAAGGAGCTCTATTTATAGAGGAGGGATTATCCAAATCATGGCTTTGCACATTGAATTAATCCAAGGGAAGGAAGAAGAAGCCATTGGATTTTGGAGAGTTGGTTACCAACTCCACTTCCCCCATCCTTCTAGCCATTATCAAACTACAATGTAATGAAGAAGGAATGAGATAGGCCTTAGCCTTTTTGCCAAACACGTGAATGAGAAGTAGGGAGCAATTGGACACTAAATTTGGGACAAACCAAATAACTCAGGAAGTTGTTACTCTAAGGCTTGGTTTGGTTCTTTAAATTCCCAAAATGTCATTTTAATGTATAAATGCTACTACACCAAGTAAAGTTATGGATTATTTATGTACTCACATCATATAGTCCATATACATTAGTCCACATATTTTAATCTTTAAAACATGTGTGGACTTAATTTAATTTCTCACTAATAACTTAATACTTCTTTTTACTACTTAGTTACACATTGGTATTGAAATAAATATTTTAATAACACATATTTATTAACTCCCATCTTTTAGGGTACACATATAATTGTCTCATCACCTAGGATGAGATAACAAAACTTATTTAAATCAACTTTATGATTTAATTACTTTTATCATATGTATATCATTAGTCCCAACTAAATGTCACACCTCATGTAGCCTTAAGCAATAGCTATTATATATTACTACTGTCCACATTTCCCATAGTACGCATAGTAATACTATTAATATTTTAATTGAGCTAAATATCATTCAGTTGGGTACTTCCAACCCATTCATTCATATCACCCAAAAATATTATAATGATAATTGTCATCATTTATTCTCTTTTAATAATTTCAGTCAAACCTTTAGTCTAGTTTAACTTTAATACTCATGTCACACAAGGCTCATTTATCACATTTACGGGAGTTATATAACTCAAGCTCATTATTTTTATAATAAAATATTAGGGTCTAGGCCACGTTTGGCTTTTCTCCAATTCCACATTAATATAAAGTTTAGGTCACACTTTATCAGAATGCTAAATTATTTAGCTTACTTAAATAATTACATACTTAAAGTATGCACAACCTTTACACTTAGAATAATTAATATTTACTCTATTAATTACTTAAATTATACACTATACGTATAATTATTTGGTTGTCACAAGACAACTTCTTCCATCTTTATAATCAGCCACACCTTAAGTGTTAATCTAATCCCTCCATCTCTAACCAATATTCATTTATAATTATATTGGTATTTTCTTCCATTAATCACTTATCTTTCAAATATTACAATACTATGTAATATATTTAAAATATCAAATTAATAATTAATGTAAGACCCCAACTTATTATTAATGAAATTTAATTTTTCTATTTATTATTTTGAAATAGTAAGGGTTAATTTGATTAATGTGGATAGTTAGGGGTTAAATACATAAATATTTCAAAATAAGCAAGTGGTTATAAAATATTCATTGTTGTCGGGAATATTCATTTGGTCGTGGAATATTAAGATCGTTTGGGAATATTCGTATTTACGGTGCATGCCATGTGTGGGCCCCATAATCTAAAAGCGATTGGATGAGGAAAACGACAAATATAAGTTGTTTAAAAATAACTTGGCGTAGTTGTTACAATTATCTTGTTGGAATACCCGGTGGTTAAAACACACTAATACGCGTTGTTGAACAAAGAGATATCAGTATTGCACCAATTATTGATTCTTACGTAAGAAGGCATTACTCAATAATTGTTACAGTAATTCTCGCTCAAAGATTTTATTTTATTGATTCAATAATTGTTGCGTTAATATTTTATATTGCGGTTGTTTCAATAATTGTCATTACGGTATTTTCCATTATCTGAGCAATAATTCATATTATCCGAATAATAATATTAGAAAACATTATTGGCAATGTCTAGAAAGTTCATTAAGGAGAGGTTTGGTCACCTAATCAATTGCGCCAAGAAGTGAGAGAGATCCTTATTGGAAAGCCCCCTCTTCCTGAACCGCTCGGTTGTCAATATTGTGATTCGTAATATTATTTGTGAATAATTAATTATTGATTCATATGATGAGGAAAATATTGATTTTATATGGATATAGGTGGAGAAAAATTTTAAAATGACAATTGTTGAAAATTAATATTTTATCTTTTACGATTAAATAATTCATTTAAATATATTATTTTAATAATATATTGATGGTGATATTTTTACAATAAATTCATGGTTTATAAATAGATGAGGTGGAAGAGAGAAGATAGAATTGAAATCATTTAATAATTGTAAATATTTTAATGTATATATATATATATATATATATATATATATATATATATATATATATATGTACGTGTGTGTGGAAGAAGTGGTGGGGGTAAGAGAAGAAAGTGGGGAAGAGAGAGAGTTAGTGGAGAATTATGGGAAAGGAAGAAAGAGAAAGGAAGAGAAGGAAATTAGAAAACTTATCCGTATGCAGATTTTGGTCATTTTTCGTTTGGAATTTGGAAAAATTTCTTACAGTAAAGTTGTAGAGAATTGATTTCAAAGAGAATGGGTATAGAATTCAGTATTTTTCTCGATATAGGTTTATTTTCTATGAATTGTTGAAGTTTCGTAAAATAAAATAATTTTTAAATGAGGCGGGCCCCACTTTTTGGTTGGTGATTAATTCACATGTAAATTTCTTGATTTTCTTTGTCAAGGGTGGTGGCTAGCATGCATGCGTAGAAGGTGAGAAATAATAATAATAATATTTTATTATTTAGTCTCCTTCATGCGTTCTAAAGCATTTTCCTATAAATAAAGCGCTTAGGTTAGAATTGAAAATCACACCGTAAACAAGTTTTCTTTCTCTAGATTATCGAGCGTATTTTTGTGAGTATTTTGATATTTTGAGAGTTGCTATTCGGTCTGCAAGTTTCTATCAAGACTATATCCAAAATTCAAATGTAAGTACTACGGTTATTTTGAGGTAAGGGATGTTATTTTCTTCTCAAATGATATTATTTCTTCAATATCATTATCTTTGAAATATTGGTTGGAACTTTTTATCAAATTTGGAACTTTTTCATGTGGGGTTACTATTCATGAGTTCTTATTCACGAGTTACTATTCATGAGTTACTATTCACGAGTTACTATTCACGAGTACTATTCATGAAGCGTGAAGATGTTTTTGTGGAATTTCTATCTTTTGGTGTCTGAGTTACTATTCACGATATCTAAGACTATTCACGATACTCAAGACTATTCATAGAAGAATAAATTTCTTCTTTTGTCCAAAATATCTATTACGGATACTAGCTTTGATTGTATCCATGTTTTGATCATTCTTGAATTTTACACCTTTGTGATTATTTTTGAGGTATTTTTGGACGTGGATAAAATAAAGTACTAATCCTTAATCCTTAATCCTTGTCATTTTGTTTCTTTGGATTCGTTTCTTTAAAAAAATATTTTCATCATCCTCGGTCTTAAATGATGATATTATTGAATATCTTTGGCATGTAGTGCAAAGATGAATGATTCGAAGAATATCTTTGGCACTCAGAGTGCAAAGATGAGCGAGGATTGAGATGAACATGACCGATCGATGAATATCTTTGGCTCAGAGTGCAAAGATGAATATTTGATTCGAGATGTATATTGATTGATGTTACTGGGGATAAAAGATAGACGATGAACTTTTAAATTCATACATAGAAGATAGTAGTTTGCATTCTCTACTTAACTCTTCTAATGAATTATTACTTCATTGCGTAATATTGATTTAAAATTTGTTGTCTATTGTATTCTATTAAATTTTTCCCTGTTGAAGACTAACGGTAATTTGTTGTATATTATCTTAGTCATAATATTCTTTCTTGAGCTAGTTGAGCTCACCCTTTTCCTTTTGTTCCATTTTTCTCGGGAGGCGAGAATATAGCAGTACTTAGTCTGGGGTATGGAATGAAGGTTTTAGAAAGGATTGTTTAGTAGTCCTCACCATTTTTGTAAAATAATGTATCAATAAATGTGATGAGGATTATTTGAGTATAGATATTGTCTAGAAGATAATATTTGTATTCAAACTCACAGTTTTACTGTTGTAATAATAAAGTTGTAGTTGTTTCTGTACCATGTATTGACAACTCAGAATAGGTGATGTATACCTATTTTGGGGGCGTCACAATTAACATATTTCTTTCCTCCTCTTATGCTAAACACATATATTAATTCACCGTCTTTTGTAAGTGAATTAATCCTTTCTATTCAAAATAATACCATGACAAGTAATATTTATAAAGGCACCTACTATAATCACATATTCCACACGTGTATTAACTCACTATTTACTTAAGTGATTCTTCAAACCTTTACTATATCACCATAGTCAATTAAGGCTTTAATATTCAAATTATATTATTCCATAATACAACTTCCAATTTAATATAAATTAACCAATATTTAAATGTGTTAGTTAATTCCCGTAATTAACTAATTTATGCTTTACTATCTTAATCTATCCATGGATAGCTTAAGCACTAATTGAAACTCATATTACATCATACCAGTTACTAATATATATATATATATATACAAGTCTAAACTTTAGCACGCATCGAGTCTTTAATGGTATTCAATATAGTACACTGAGTGGTTTCCCATAAACAACCAACAAATTAGTTTTTGTCTCGTCTACACTATTTTCATAGTAAGTTAGATCGGTTACTAATTCGTATATACCTCCGCTCTCTGAAGGAATTGTTTAGCCCAGCTCCTATACATCCACCATTAAAGGGTATGCAGTTGCCTTCGCCTTAGACTTGATACATACTCATACATATACTCAAGAAATTGGTGATTATCAAGGATATTTAATGTCACCAACTTACTATAATAAAATAATTCTATAAATTATTTAATGCCGATAGATAAATCTTATCCATCTTCTTACTAATTCATCTCTACCATCAATAACAAATATATAATAATGATATATATTTATTAAACACAACATCACTTATTACATAGCTCATATTACCCTATGTAACACAACACCACATACCTCGTAGAACATTTATATATTCTTGTTTGAACCCATCTCATGCTTTAAGAATTTTATTTACTAAATTCTTATTTTAATATTTTTTGAAAATTCGGGTTCTTACACTAGTTCCTATGTATGGTTAGACGTAATAGAATCTAGTTCACTATTAATAGCATCTTTCCAAAAATTTGCATCAATTGATTTCATTGCTTCTTCATAAGTTTTAGGGTCATCTTCAGTTATGAAAGCAGTTATAAAATCTGGACCAAATGTTTTCTCAAAATGTTGCCTTTTACTTCTAGTAGATGTAGGTATAGGTTCTTTACCTTTCCTTTTAAGATGTTCACTGGAAGAAGGATTGCCTCATCTTCATTATGAAAGCGATTATAAATTCTGCATCTTTTGTTTCAAAAATTGAATTATTTTGATAATTATTAGTTGCATCTTTAATTTCCAAAAATCTATAAGCAGCACTATTAGAAGCATATCCAATAAAAATGCAATCCATTGTTTTAGGTCTAATTTTATTCCTTTTAAATTCTGGTATAGCTACTTTAGCTAGACTCCCCCACACTTTAAGATACCCCAGATTAGGTGCATGTTTCTTCCATAAGTGATATGGTGTAGAGTCTTATCTTTTTGTGTGGAAATCTATTTAAAATATGATTTGTAGAAACGCAAGCTTCTCCCCACATATTAGAAGGTAAACGGAACTAATTAACATAGCATTCATCATATCTTTAAGTGTTCTATTTTTCCTTTCCGCGACTCCATTAGACTGTGGAGAATAAGGAGATTTCATGTATAATTTCATTTAGTTCACAAAATTATTTAAGACTTCCCGAATCATATTCACCTCCACGATCAGATCTAAGTCTTTTAATTTTTCTTTCTAACTGATTTGCAAATTCCACTTTATATTTAATAAACATTTCTTTCACTTCATCTGTAGAGGAAAGTAAATAAATTTTAGTATATCTAGACATATCATCCACAAAAGAAATATAATATTCCTTACCACCTCTACTCGTAGTATTTTTTAAATCAGCTAGATCACTATGAATTAATCAAGTGTTTAGTTTATCTTTCAATACTTTTAAAAGGTTTCTTAGCATGCTTTGCTTCTACACAAATCTCACATTTATTAAACTCGGTATTTGGAAGATTAGGTATAAGTTCAAGTTGTTTCAATTTTTTTAATAGAAGCAACGTTTACATGTCCTAATCTAGCATGCCACATATCCAAAGATTCAACAATATAAGCAAAAGAAACATTCTTATTATTCAATTCAGCAGAAGCATTAAGTACAAATAAACCCCCATTACAAAAACTTTTCCCAACAAATTCCCCATTACGAGTAAGTACAAGTTTATCAAACTCAAACACAAGTTTAATGCCAGCTTTGTTCAACAAAGATCCGAACACAAGATTCCTACGAATATTGGGCACATGAAGTACATCTTATAAAGCAATTGTTTTCCCAAAAGTTAATTTTAGTAATACTTTCTCTTTTCCTGCAACATTGGTGGCTCGAGAATCCCCCATAAAAACATTTTCTCCATTAGTCACATTTTCATAGTTGAGAATTACATCTCTATTCGCGCAAATGTGTCTAGTGGCCCCGGTATCTACTACCCATTCCGTGAAGTTGTCAACAAGGTTTACTTCCGAGACAATAGCAACAATAATATCATCGGATTCAACTAAGTTCGGTTCGGGTTTCAGCTGAGAGTTATTTTTATTATCTTGCCCCTTGCGAAAGTGACACTTCATAGCAATATGGCCAGGTTTGCCACATACGAAGCAAGGACCTTTAGTGAAATGTTTTTGAATTTGATTGGAATTATTGAACCTATTATCCTTTCTTCCCATTGATTTTTGATTTTTCCCTTTGTGGTTTTTGGACTGATAATTTTGGCTCTTCCATTGTGACTTTTCTTCAACGAGATTAGCTTTGACAGTATGACTTGGAACTACGTCTCCTCTTTCTTTAGCCCTGTTTTGTTCTTCAATATGAATGTGTGCCACTAATTCCTGCATAGTGAAATCTTTAGTTTCATGTTTAAGATTAATCTTATAATCTTTCCACAAGGGTGGTAATTTTTCGATAAGTATTGCAACTTGAAAATTCTCACATATTTTCATTCCTTCCCCAATAACTTCCCCCACAATTTTTTGGTATGTATGAACTTGATCTATAACTGATTTTCCATCTTGCATCTTAAAATCTAGAAATTTCCCCACAACATATTTCTTAAGGCCAGAGTTTTCAACAACATATTTAGATTTTAAAGCTTCTCAAATCTTCTTAGCACATTCACATGGAAAATAAATCTCAAACAATGAATTAGACAAGTAGTGCAACAAGTATCTACGACATGTACGATTATCCTTAACATAATCCCCTTTTACAGACTTATCAACATCCGCTTTTTTCAACAGCCAAGAAGATTACTAGAAACAACAATAACAGGAGTATCCATGTATAACACATATTCCAAATTCATGGTTTCTAAAAAAATAGTATATCTCCAGACCATCGCTTAAAATTTGTACCATCAAAGCGTTCAATTTTAGATAGGTCTAAGGCAGTTTTCATCTTGTTAATAACTGAATCACTTTTTTAGATTGTTGGAAAATATAGCAGTATTAGCAAGACCAATTGGCGTAAAACTGGAACAACTTATCTGGTATACGAAGAAAGTCGAAGCATAGCAAAGCTACTGTCCTAAAAAGTGATTCCGCCTTCACTGGTTATAAACCTTCAGTAAAGTTGAGCTTCGCGACGTTCACCCTCCAAGATTCAACGGCGAAACATTCAATTGCGTGTACTCGCAAAAGAAGGCTGTGGACTTGTCTTTATGGATTGCCCAATTAACAGAGTATAATAAGAACAAATATTTAGATAAGAGATGAAGAAGAAGTTTGTATATGCTGTGTTGTTGTGTATGTTTCTTTGAAGCACAGAATCAATTTTTATAGGAAGAAGAATAAGAACGTTAAAGGCGAAGAGCGTTGGGAACTAAATAACACGCAATGTTGGGAAATAAATAACATGAACGTTGGGGGAAAATGTATTCAGAAACGGCTAGGGTATTAAATTAGGCATGGTATTAAAAGAAATAAAATTTGGGGATTTAAGCAAAACAGTGGGCTACCTGGGTGCACCAACACGGCTTAATCGTCCGGATTGGCACCCCCCTGCGCGGGAGTAATTCGCGCACACGCGCATTATGGTTTTCTGACCGAAAGTCCATGAATAAATCTTGGCCTAGCCCAATTCCTTAGACGTCCTCATGTGCGCGAGCCCATCCTGATTTCCTCAACCAAGTTACTAAATCCAAGCCAACATGTACTAATATACACAAAGAATATTTCCAAAATAGACAATATGGGACTATGTCAAAACTAGGAATTTTGGAGCATAACTAACAAGTACTAATCCATTTACCTTTGGATTGCATAAATAATAGTAGTGGAATAAGAGGAAGGAATATGTGACGCCCCCAAATCCGGGTCTCTTCCAACCCGACATATGGTGCTACACGGTGCTACAGTTCACACAAACATTCAATTGAAATGCCTCAAATGAACGAATATGTCTTATAAATATTCCAAAACAATACAACCATTCCCCAGGTTCTTTATAACTGTTTCATTTGTTCTTGTCATACTATCAAATATTATCATTACAAGCCTATACTATTACATAAGAAATCTACAGGTTCGCCTTAGCCTTCCCTTTATCCTTGCGGGATTCTTCGGTCCGTTCGGTTTTAGCTGCATTCAAATGGTTCAAGCAAGAGTGAGCATAACAAGCTCATCAAGTACAACAATTTTATTTAAACGACATGCTTGAAACATAGGAATCGTATATCTTCAATAATTGAACAATAGTTACAAAGTACTATCGATAATTCAAAATAGCACTTCTTTTCCTTCAAAACATTTTACAATGACAATATTCACTAAAACATCAATTCTGGTCCAAGACCATGAGCATTTCATAATTTCTTTGAAAAGGATAACCCGGCACTAAGTCCGTAAGTCCGTCATAGCTTACGAGCACTTCTAGGTGATCAGCCTATAGAACTCTATGTTGATCAACACTACATCCCTTAAACGTATATACGTTTAAGTTTTGGCAACCTCGCGTGCCCATCGAATAATCGATGAAAATACATTTGTTTATTCATACTCAGGCTTACCTTGAATCTGTACCAAACAATTAGCGTAGGATAGCGTTATCAATTCTATATTGAAAGACTTGTAAATAAATCAATCAATCTTCAAGATTAGTCTAGTCGAGGTAAAACTGGCATCGACATTTTCGTAAAACAATTCATGCGTCCTATAACATGAATCATTGGAAACCTGGCTAACACGAAGGTTATACAAACGTTTAGAAAAACTTACCTTCAGCGTCCTCTCTGCTACAGTATAATAACTTTTCCTTTTCGTCTTTACGGTCTCTACAATACATAACCACATAACATACCACATTAGGTCATGAATGAACATACATGGTTCCTAATGAATCTTACCTTCTTCTCAATCTAATCATGTATTAGATTTGTTATTATTGGTTAAAACTTGCCATTATATTTTAGATCGTTCTTACCAACTTATTTCTCTTCTATAACTTAAGCGAAATTATTTCATTAATACAACTCGTTTTTGAGTTAATCATCCTTCCTCACGACTTACTAACGTCCTTACGTTATTAAATCGTTACTCGATCGTCATTTGGTTAAGTACACTAATTGCATCTGGATTCAAGGCGTTCACGTAATATTCAACAACTTTAGTTGTAACTCTCCACATTATAGTCATTATCATTATTGAATACAGTTCACGTTCTTATACTTTACATTCATCATTTAACTACTCATTAAACAACATTAAATTCCTAAAGTCATCACTATAAAAGTGATTTAGGAAAGGTTTTATCGTGTTCATTAAGTAATTACATGTCCCATACTTGTCTTGAAAACCATTTGGTTCACAATCAATTTGGTTGACAAAATTCTCTTTCTAGCGTACACCACTGCCATGGCGATTCTTTTGTCTTAGTGGCGTCATGGTGCCACTTTCCAAGATTTCCAACATCCGATTTTGGCCGCTGCAAAGACAAAACATATACCTACGAGTGGTGCCACAAGACAACTCTCGATGGCACTCCCTTCGTTCGGTCTTTGCTTGTGACTTAAAGAGCTCATCTGTGTAAATGCGGCTGGACCTTAGTACTAGATAATTTTGACAGTTAATTTCTTAGGTGAGATTCCCAAGCTCATAACTTCTTCGTTATAAGTCCGAATTGACTCGTTCAAGAGCCTACGGTTCACAAATTACGTACTCTATGTGTTCATGCAAGAATTTTATCTATTTGACTTCGTTAACTAAAAATTCATCTATTAGTCCATTTTTAACGAAAACGATAAACGTTCATGAATGTTCAAGGCTCGTTTCTTCGTTCTAAGTCAGAATTTGGTCATTCTTGAGTTCGCAACTCTAAAATGACAAATAAGACTTGTCTCCATTGAAAACCAATGTTTCCAAGCTCAATATCAAAATTCGACTTCAATTTCGAGAATTTCACGAATTCGAAAATTATCGTCCAAACTTGTGAATTCGCCAAAACTTCATTACTTAAGATTTGTTCTTCGCTTTAAATGGATTCAATCCATCATACTAACATCTTGATATACATACTTTATTAACTTATAAACATGATAAGTTATTACTTGTTCTTTGTGAGTTTGTAACTTATAAAAGTATAAACTACTTACACTTCCATTTCTCATGACTTATAATGATTCATGCTTTCTAACCATCATTCTCACATCTGCTTATCATACTATCTTATTAAGGTAAACATATGAGTATTTCATATAAGCTCTTCATAAGTTCATAACTTAATTAAGTTTGAATTACTTATTCATGACTTATACGACTTAAGTCCATTGATTAATCATTCCTTGGCATACATGTTCTACCACTACCCACTTCTCTAATAATGGAAGAGAAAGAGAATCATGGTTTAAGATTGCTTACCCTTGAAGTTTACTTGACTAAGCTTTTAATCTCCTTCTTGCTTCTTGAAATATGAAAGACTAGCTTATCCTCACTTATTCTCTCTAACCAATAAGTTGTAAAGTGTTGGATGAAATGAACAACCAACAAAAATGAAATCTAAGCTCTCTATTTATAGGCATTTCTAGGTTAGGGTAGTTTAGGCTTTTAGGCCATCCCACCTCCTTACTATTCCTAGATTAACCACTTAGTTAACTTGGCCTCCACATTTACTTAGCTCTTAAGTATACTTGCTTAAGACATAGCTTATCCTTTACTTGCTCGTCAAATTAATTACTTGGCCATCACAACACTTAGCCATTAAGTTACTTGGTCATCACATATAAGCACTTTGTTTGCTCATCACACATAAGCACTTTACTTAGCCTTTAAGTTAACTTAACTTATCATTTGCTTAACCCTTAAGTCTACTTGCTCATCACACTTATTTCTTGGCCACCAAGATCACCCATGTGATCATGGGTTGCCCCATGGATCCTCCTAATCCATTGGATTCTTACTTTGGGCTTTACATTCAAAATTAGCTTAATTAACTTATCTTATACATTGGGCTTGTAATTAATTCACATTGGACTTAACCATTTCCACCCTTGGGCTTAACCATTCCTATACTTGGGTTTGTATAATTCCTAACAAATCCTACAAGTCTAATACATTTGGCTTAAAGTCTCATAACTTATAATTTATGTATTAATCTCATATTCCACCTCGTATACTTATTCATATACAACATACCATTATTCATACCTACTCAGATATAATACGCCGTGATCATGCTCAGATTCATTACTTCGTACAATACCTACGTATTATACGATCATCGCTTTACTTCATTATACTCATTTAAATTCCTTATCGGAACTCACTTTCCTAACCGTTAGGTTTTAAGTCCGCAGTCAAAAAATTGTGTTTGTCATAACTAAAATATTATTGGATATTCTATCTCACCTCGATATTCTATCATTACATATTTCTCGGAAGTTCAAAAATAATTCCCGAGCAGAAATACGTGAATAGTGTTTTTTGAAAAATTTATCGGAAAGCTTTTATTTCCGTCTTGGAAATTCAAACACTTTAATTCTATCACGTAGCCAAAATACTACGACGTTCCAACATATCTAGGTTATAAAACGACCTTCAATTAGCTTATTCCCATAAATAATCAATTAAATTCATTTAATCCACATAATCAAATAAAAATTTAATTCTAAAAAAAAATCCGATTTTCTCGGGCGTTACATTCTTCCCCCTTATAAGGATTATGTCCCCAGAATCTCGCTACTATACATAAACAAATGAGGAGGAAAATTCTTCATTTTAATCTCGAGTTCCCACGTTGCTCCTTTGGCATTGTGGTTCCTCCATTTCACCTTCAAGAAGGTATTATCTTAATTTACATGACTTGTCACTTCCTATCAATAATTTGAGTTGGAAGTTAAACACTTATTAATATATTACGCTATCTTCCTTTTATTAGTCCTTCTTTTAACTCAAAATTATATGAAACTCAAATTCCTCCTTCAAACGAGATGATACTTGATCTTCTCTTCATCCCTCATCCTTTTTTTTCATTCATTTGCATTCCTCGCTACCTAGTTGTACTTCCTTAACTCGTTCCATTTTCGTGGATTGAGTCTACATTATGAATAACATTTCTACTACTTCATTCCGTAATTTAACTTCTAACTCCGTTCTCACCATCTCCGTTATTAACTCATTCTGAGTCGCTAACATTGATAACTTTTCCCTACCCTTCCTACACAACGCGTCGACTTCTACGTTTATCTTCCCTTGATGATATAAGATATCACAATCGTGATCCTTTATCAATTCTAACCACCTTCTCTACCTCATACTTAACTCCTTCTGTGTGAAGATATATTTCAGACTCTTATAATCCGTGTATATCTCACACTTCTCCTCGTATAGATACTATCTTCAAATTTTTAATTCAAAAACTACAACAGCCAATTCTAGATCATAAGTAGGATAAACCTTCTCATAATCCTTTAATTGGCGTGATGCATACGCAATGACCTTGTCATGCTACATGAGCAAAAAACCTTGTCCTCTATGCAAAGCATCGCTATAAATTACAAAGTTCCTCGTATCATCTAATAAAGATAATATAGGTGTCTCACTTAACCTTCCTTTTTAGTTCCTGAAAATTCTTTTTTTTTCTCACTCCTCATTCCCATCATACTTATCAATAACAAATCTATATATCTTTTAAGCTAAAATTCACCAATGATCATTACGACACACTCGTCCAAATATTATTTGAACACTCTGTGACGCTAATGATACTTTCAACCATAGCACCTGACAAGAGTACCTATCATCTTACCACCGACTTGCTTGGCGCCCCTTACGGAAAGTCTAACTTCAGTACATTAGCCAACCCAATTGACATAACCAGAAACTCGTAATAACCATAACGAGTTCTGAACGTCGTCTTAGTTATATCCTCCTTCTTCCTTACTTTTAACCGACGATACCCCGTACACAAATATATTTTAGAAAAATACTTTGCCCATTTCAACTGATCAAATAGATCATCGATCCTGGGCAATGGGTATTTATTCTTAACCGCTAACCAAATATTCATATATTTGACTTACGTATTGGTTTACTTAACTTTACTTCTTAGGGTTCACGTTCTTTCGACCTAAGTTTATGCGACCTAATTTCATTACCAGCTTACAGCTTCATGACATACGGAGATGTTTTACTTAATACATTCATCATCTTCGATGATTTACATTTGTATCTTCTTCTTATTACTTCTCTAGGACTCAGCACACATCGTTTCTCTGCTAGTAGTCCATA
The DNA here is from genome assembly GCA_020205615.1 of Panax quinquefolius. Taxonomy (NCBI): domain Eukaryota; kingdom Viridiplantae; phylum Streptophyta; class Magnoliopsida; order Apiales; family Araliaceae; genus Panax; species Panax quinquefolius. The sequence goes on from CM035158.1 coordinate 32,864,975, forward strand.
TGGTACTCTGAGTGGTTTCCCACAAACAACCAACAAACAAGTTCCCGTCTCATCTACACCGCCATCACAGTGAGGTTAGAACGGTTGCCAGTTTCGTATATACCTTCGCTCTTTGAAGGAATTGTTTAGCCCAGTTCCCATATGTCATCCATCAAAGGTTAAGATTGTACCACAACCTAAACTAATCTTAACATCATTCTAGATTGCGTCATGATTAGACAACAAGAAAGTTTTAGTGATTCATCACCGTAAATTACTACTTTGGGTTTCTTAAAAAACCGAGGATTCATACTTTTATTCTAAAAATTTATTAAAGTTCTATAGTTAATCAACTTATTCATACACCAAATCTTGTGGGAATGAAGTACCTAGATTTGGGGGTGTCACAGGTTGGTATCAAAGCCTTAGGTTATGAACCTTAGGTGGGGGAAAAGCCTTAGGAAGTAACCTTTGAAAAGATAGTGATGATGAACTCTTATCAAGTTTTAAGGAGGAAGTAATAAAATACTTATGTGCTTATGTGATTATAACTTATGTGCTCGTGAGTGTCGAGTAGTAATGATTAGTAATTAAAACTTAAAATTTGGTTGACAGGATGACTAATATAGGAGGATCGGTCAAAGTAGAGAGAGGAGGAGAGAGCCTCGAGATATTCGGTGATTTGGGAGAAACTACGCCACGAGAAATAGTTTCGTTGGTCATGATAGTTGAAAGGGAGAGAGTACCTGATGAGGATGATGAGATAGAGACGAACGAGGAGGACCCCGTGGAGCTGCCATAGTCGAATAAGGAGGATGAGGAGGAAGAGCTTCCAATTAACTCGATAGCTGGCCGTATGTACGACGAGGTATATGGCCGCAATGTGGAACTTCAAGATACCGTTGAGGAGTTGCAAGAGATAGTAGCTGAACAGCAGATCTCGATGGCACAGAAGGACGACGAGATCCATGATCGAGAAGAACGGCTGAACAACGTTGAAGAGAAGCTAGTTCACACCGAAGGAGAGAATGAGCGTATGATAATAGAGATTGCAGAGTTGAAGAACAAGTTGAAAAAGGAATCTACTAAGAGGGCAAGAGCTGAAGATGCGTACAATGAAGCTTATCAACGAGCCGGAATAGCAGAGAGGGACGCACAAGCAAAGAGGATGAAGATGGAAGAGATGAATAACTTTTCAACACCATGATCAATCGAGCTCAGGATTGGGTCATGGGTTATCCAATTCAGTTCGAGACGCTACCATCATACATATTAGATCGCCGAACAATGTTCCGAATTATGGAGGAAGAGCATCGTAAGGCTACACAGCATCTTAGTAGGACATCGTAGGTTGATATGTAACTAGTATGTGATTCATGAGTAAATAAGATGTAAATCTCGGGTATGATATAACCAATGGGATGTGATGATGATGAAGTAATCCTGCAACTGTTATAGTTCAGGAAAGTAATGTAAATAGTAGTGATGATATTGTTTTGATGTTTTTAAAAGATTATGAATGAATAAAAGTTATTATTTTATTCAAAGTGTTATGTGTTACGTGATAAAATTTTGGGAGTAAATTAAGTAGAGATACTTAAAGAAATGGAGTAATAGTCTAATGAGTGTATTTTTAACAGAAAATGCCTCCAAGACGTCAACCACCCCGACAGAGAGCCACTGAAGAAACCAACAATAACAACATGGAAGGTAACCCAGTTCAGCAGCTATGGACATTACTGATGGGTGCTTTGCAGAATCAACCTCAGAATCAAGGAACAACTTTAAAGAATTTCAAGGCGATTGGACCACCAAAATTCCGTGGAACCATGAATCCGGTTGAGGCATAGACCTGGGTCATGGAGATAGAGAAAGTGTTTGATGTTGAGAGTAGGGGAGGATCGGCGCTTTTGCAAAATTCATGTTGAAAAGCAGAGGCTAGTTCTTGGTGGCGAGCCAATAAAACCCGAGGAGATCAAGGGATTATAACTTGGGAAAGGTTTAAGGAGATGTTCTTCGAGACCTATTTCCCAAAAAGTTTGAGGAGTCAGCTAGAGGTGCGAGTTTTTGAACTCAAGCGAGGAACGATGTCGATCTCGAGTATTCTGCAAGATTCAACGAGTTGGTGAGGTTTACGCCATATATCAAGTAAGCACGCAGACGACGCAAGGTAAAGAGGTTCGAGCGAGGTGAAGCCCTGGTTAGACTGATGAGGGTCTCCTGCTCCAACTAAAGACGCGTTTTAAGCAGATGATGGAAAAAGTAATTCTCGCTGAGAGTGGAGGCGAGGCGGTAACAAAACACAACCAAGAGCAGAGGAAGAAGAAGAATGAAGGTGAAGCTAAGAATGGTGGTGGTGATAACGGTGGGAATGGCAACAACAATTTGAAGAGGAAGTGGAATGCAAATGTGCGAGCTGGAAATCAGCAAGGAAAACAGCAAAAGAAGAAGTTCGAAGCATGTGCTACATGTAGGAAATTTAACAAGGGTATGTGCTTGATGGGGAAGCAGTATGCTTCAATTGTGGCCAGGAGGGTCACATCGCCCCAAATTGCACTTAATCTAAGAAGAACGTTTGTTTCACGTGAGGGCCCAAGGATCACTTTGCTCGTGAATGTCCTAAAAAGAGATCTGGTGAGGTAAATGGAAGCAAGGGAACGCTTCGAGGTAATACCGACTATTCTTTGGACCAACGTCAACAAATAAGCCAACAACAAGAACCTTCAACATGACGACGTAGGACGCGGTGAAATCAAAAGATTTCGTGTCGTATTATTATCAATCAATGATATAAATGCATATGTATTATTTGATTCGGTGCTTTACTTTGCTCGTTTATATCGATAAATTTTCTAAGAAGTTAGAAATACCCGGTGAAGAGTTGAAATTCCTTTAAACATAGAAATTATGAATAGGGAAGTGATTCTGTTAAGTTCAGTTATACAAGAAGCGTGGGGTGAACATTAAGGGAATATGATGGCGATGAGATTTAATTCCGATTAAACTTGGAGAGTTTGACATGATATTAGGAATGGATTGGTTATTCAATTATGGAGAGATAATTGATTACCAAAAGAAATGTAAACCTTATGACGACGCGTCAAAGGTAGTTTTTATGGTAGCAAATCGCTTTGAACAAATGAGATGTCGGACGATTATGCAAGCTAAGAAGTTGTTGAGTAAAGGCGTGTAGGTACTTAGCCTACATAGTCGATACTCAAAAGGAGAAGGGAGTGAAATTGGAGAATATACCAATTGGTTAGGGAATTCGAGGATTTGTTTTCTAAAGATTTGTCGGGACTTCCGCTGGCGAGAAATCGAGTTCGTGATCGACTTAGCGCCAGGAACCACTCCGATATCAAAGGCCCCGTACAGAGTGGCTCCGGTAGAGATGAAAGAACTAATGGTGCAACAGCAAGAACTGTTGGATAAGAAGTACATTCAGCCAAGTGTGTCACCGTGGGGAGCACCAATGTTATTCATGAAGAAGAAGGATGGGTCAATGCATCTTTGCATTGATTATAGGGAATTAAACAAAGTCACTATTAAAAACAAATATCCAGATTCTTGAGAGAATAGATGACTTAATTGATCAATTGAAGGGTGTTAGATATTTCTCAAAAATAGATTTGAGGAGTGGGTATCACCAACTGAAAGTAAGGAAGGAGGATGTACCGAAGACGGCATTCCGAACTCGGTATGGACATTACAAATTTTTAGTAATGTCTTTTGGTTTGACAAACGCCTCTGTAGCATTCATGGATTTGATGAACAGAATGTTTAAACCATTTTTGGACAAGTTTGTGGTAGTATTTATAGATGATATTTTGGTGTACTCCAAAACTCAAGAAGAACATGTGGAGCACTTACGTCGTATTTGGAGGCGTTACGACGAAAAAGAAAAGTTAATGCGAAATTCTCTAAATGTGAATTTTAACTAGAACGTGTACAATTTCTCGGGCATGTAATCGATAAGGATGAAATTTCAGTGGATCCATGAAAAGTCGAAGCTGTGATAAATTGGGAACAACCACAAACTCCATCAGAAGTAAGAAGTTTCTTGGGATTGGCAGGTTATTACAGATGATTTATCCAAGATTTCTCCAAGATTGCCACTCCATTGATAAATTTGACGAGAAAATCTGTAAAATTTGTTTGGACGGAGAAGTGTGAAGAAAGTTTCCAAGAACTAAAAAAGAAGTTAAGTGTGGCACCTGTGTTGTCATTACCAGATAATACAAGAAATATTGTGGTGTATAGTGATGCTTCACACAAAGGATTGGGTTGTGTCCTTATGCAGAACGGTAAAGTTATTGCATATGCATCAAGACAGTTGAAAGACTACGAGAAAAGATATCTAACTCATGATTTAGAGTTGGCGGCAGTGGTGTTTGCACTGAAAATATGGAGAAACTATCTCTATGAAGAGAAATGTGAGATTTACACAGACCATAAGAGTCTGAAGTATATTTTCACTCAAAAGGACTTGAACATGCGTCAAAGGAGATGGATGGAATTGATAAAAGATTACAATTATGAGATCTTTTATCATCCCAGCAAAGCGAATGTGGTTGCAGATGCTTTAAGTAGGAAAGGTCGGAAGAAATTAATGTTGTTAACCGATAAGGAGGAGCTCATTACAGCAATGGCAAGGCTAAAGTTGGAAATCAAATTTCCAAAAGAATCCGATGAAAAATTGTACCAGATGGAAGCTAGTTGTTGCCTCTTTTACAGTTCTGATAAAAGAGCCCTAACTCATGTAAGCATACATGCATCAACAAGTAATACAGAGTAAGTAGAGTATCGATCCCGTAGAGAAAGTTGTTAAATTTAAACTATTATGCATCAATTAACTCACTGTATCATGCAAGAAGTGTTCACATATCATAGGAAAATAGCCAAGAGCACGAATAGAGTTATAACCATTTTTCAATGCACTATAACCTACTTACACAGCATCCACAGATGATAGACTCTATATAATCATCAACACAACCAAAATCACTATATGTCTATGTGAAATTGCAATTATATTGATTTTAAGCACAAGCCCTTACTCTAGCTCATACGGTGAAACAGTATATGTCTATCTGGTTCACAAAATACGCAAGTTTATATATATGACCCCATATTCAGTATGCTTATCATGATTACAATCCATACTTGCATTTTCATTGTCAATTCCATACAAATCCGAGGGCGAATGGTGATCGGGGCATTCATCTTTGTAAGACCCCAGCTTTTATAAATAAAGATGAATTTTTTCTATAAATATTATTTTGAATATTATGGAATAAATTTGATATAATGTTATAGTTGTGGGTAATATTTATAAATTTTGCAAAGTATGCAAGTTGTTATAAAATATTTCGTTTGGTCTGGGAATATTCTTTTGTTAGGGAATATTCGCATAATGGCTCAATAATTGGTGGACCCACAGCGAAATTATCATCGGATTGAGAAAGCGACAAAAATATTTTATAAAAATAACGGCGGAGGTGTTACCGTTAAAGCTGTTGAACTACCCGGTGGTAAAGAAATGCGAATACGCGTGGTTGCATAGTAGACACGGTATTGATTATTGATGCTTACGTGAGAAGTCACTCACCTATGCTCAATTATTACTACGAGAAATTCACGCATCATATCTCTTATATTATTGATTCAATTATTATCACAAGATTATCATCTCGTATAATATGTTATAGTATTAAATCAATAATTGAGATGACAAGTTATAAATGATTAATAATTGTTGAAAGATTAAATATGTGTTGATGAAAAAATGATTTGTGGTAAGTTTGATTATTTTATGGAGGGCTCATATGTCATCATCTAAGAGTCTCTTCGTCAATAGTAATTACCTTCGTCAATAGTAATTACCCTTGTGAATAGTATTTACCTTCGTCGATAGTAATTACCTTACCGTCAATAGTAATTACCCTTGTGAATAGTATTTACCTTCGTCGATAGTATTTACCTTCGTTAATAGTAATTACCTTTTACAGACGTCGAACCACTTGTCGTTTCACATTACAAGCGTCGAACTACTTGTCGTTTCACATTACAAAAGCGCCAAACCACTTTTCTTTTCACATTATTAGTCGTCGAGCCACTTGCCTTTTCACACGGCGGTGCTAAGCTAGAAATCTTCTATAAATAGAGGCCTAGTGCTTCATTATTTTTCACTTAATTCATTCAAGCTATAGATAGAGAAAGTATAGAGAGAATAAAGAGAAAGAAGAAGAGTATTTTGTTACTACACCTTCCGCGATATTCAATCTCCTACCAAAAGTAAGGGTTTTATTCTTTCTTATTCATGAAGAGAGCTGCTGTGTTATTCCATTGCTTATTATTACATTGGAATAACTTGTATCTGTGCTTTTACACTATACTTGGTGACATTCTTCTATTATTCTCGTTGGAACATCCATCTGTGTGTGTTTTACAGGACTGGTTAAAATCTTTATTATTACATGTTGGAACATCACATGCATGTGTTTTACAGGACACGGGGTTAAAATCTTTATTATTCTGTTGGAACATCCATGCATGTGTTTTACAGGACTGGTTTTTCGATTTTTATCATTCATTTGGAATATCCTATCGTGTGTTTTACACCGGATGCGGTTCCATCTTTATTATTACTGTTGGAATATCCCGCTCGGTGTGAATTTCACGACTTTCGTTCGTTAATTATTATTATTACGTTGGAATAACTCATATGCGGCAATCGCATGCATGGTGATTTCTTTTGTTATTCCATTCTTTATTATACCCAGTTTAGTTAAAACTTTGACTTCTATACTCCATGAAATTAGTGGAATATCCTTGATATTTGCGCTTCATCCAGTATCCTTTCATGGAAATATTCTTCTTAGTATTCTTGAATTTTACTCTACAAAACAGTATCATGTTGACAATTTGGACTTTAATAATTCTGGATAAAATAATTCTTGAACTTGTTTTATTGAACTCTTATATCATTGTCATCATCCTCATGTTTATATTTTTTTTTAAAAGTCATCTGTGGCCTGTAGTGCATAGATGGACTTGGTATGATTATGACCAGAGACTATTGATTGTAATCATGACCGTAATGTTACAAATGATGTGGTAAAAATCCTCGAAGGGTAGTAGTGCATTGATGGGACGATTGTTGGCATGATCATGACCATTAATGAATACACAACTATTCTTCGCCCGTAGTGCATGAATAATTGTGGTCGCGTGATACTAAAGAATATCCTTGGTAGTAGTGCGAGGGGTGATTCGATGATGTGAAATATTTATTAAAGTCGAGTCTCGGCTATATAATGATGATGAAAAACCTTTTAAAACCTAAAAGATAGTAGACTTTATTTTCTACTTGACTCTTTTAATGGATTGCATATTCCAGCTGCAGATTAAACCTGGTTGTCTATTGTATTTTATCAATTTAACATTGTTGAAGACTATTGATAATTTATTCGCATTATCTTAGTCATAATATTTCTTCTTGGGCTAGTTGAGCTCACCCTTTCTTTCACCTTTATTCTCTTGTGAAATGAGAATATATTTGGGACGAGTCTGGGAAAGCAGTGATGGTCACGAAGATAGCATTAGTAGTCCTCACTATTCGTGAAATAGTGTGATAATAATTGTAATGAGGACTCCTTTTTGAGTTTGTATAATATCTAGTAGAGCGATATTTGTATTTAAACTCACGATTTATGTCGTATTGTACACTACAGTTATGTTAGTAAGTTGTATTTAAATTCTGTACCATGTAAGTGGCGACCCAAGATGGGTGATGTATACCTAATTTTGGGGGCGTCACAATTGGTATCAGAGCTTAGGGATATGATCCACAGCTAAGATGTGAGAATAATACTGAGGGGAGTGACGGGGAATACCTTCGCTAGTATGACCTACCTAAGTTTATGTGCTATTTTATTGGTTGGTCAGAAGATAGGGATAATTTGTTACATGTCAATTAACCTTTTGTTTTGTGGCAGTATCTGAAAATGACATTTGAGAATGTTGAGAATAGTAATGGAGCGCAGGCGATCGTTGATTCACCACATATCAATAATCGAGGATAATGTGCATCGGGAAGGTGGCAATCCTCATGCAATTAACAACACCGACCAAATGATGAATGATCAAATGTTCGGAGGCTTTATGCAATTTATGCAACAAAGAAAGTAGAGCGACTCTGCTCAAAACGTAGGTGGAAACACGGAAAACTCTCGGCGGTCACCGCTAAACAATTCAAGGAGCTGGGACCACCGGAGTTTAAGGGAGAGCCAAAACCACTTACGGTGGAAGCATGGATAAAGCAGATTACCAAGATATTTGATGTCTTGGGATGCTCCGAGGAGCAAAGGTTCCTTCACGCCTTTTATGTCATGCTGTGAGAGGCGGATTCTTGGTGGGAATCGGTAAAAGCGTACTCAACTTCTTTGTTGCATGAAGATATCTTGGGAGAAGTTCCAGAGTCGTTCAACGACAAATACTTTCCGAAAGTATTCGCCACATGAAGGAGGTGGAATTTATCAAGTTGGAACAAAACAATATGGCGACCGTAGTCGCAATACGAGGCAAAATTTGCATGAGTTATCACGGTTTGAGTCCCACTTGGTGGATAATGAAGAGAGAATGGCGCGAATGTTTTTAAGAGGTTTGAAGTCGGAGATACGTCAACATCTTATTTCTCATAAACCGTGTGTTTGTATTGGATGTTGTAAATAGGGCTCGATTAGTGGAACGCGATAATGAGTCAACACAACTAAAAGAGAGCAAGCGGCAAAAATTATAATACCAAATGAGAGTAGTCATCGAAGCGGTGACAACAAGCGTGGAGGGAATCAAAAGGCCAGATATGGTAACCACTTCGGTGGTAATCAGGCCAAAACAATAAGAATGGACATTTCAAGAAAGCGGAGATTCAACAATGGTGGAAAGACGTCAAAGACCAAAGCACCCATTGTTAAGGAAGGAGAAAGACCACCTATCATATGCTTCAAATGCGGAAGAGAGGGACACATCGGTCAAAGCTGCGTCATGCCAGTCAAAGCATGTTATAATTGTGGAAGAGAAGGTCACTTAGCTCGATTTTGTCGTTTCATCAGAAGACAAATTCACTAGGATGGAGGCACCAAAGGCCATCCCGGAAAATTCAAACCTAGTAGTGCAAGGAGAGCGTTTGTTGTGACCTCCCAAAGAGCAAGGAATCCGAATGAGGTCATCACGGGTAAGCTTATCATAAACTCTAATGAAGTCTATACTTTATTTGATACTGGGTTCTACCCATTCTTTTATTTCTCCTACTTAAGGCTCAAATCGATTAAATTTGACTCAGGAGAAATTAGACTTTGACTTATCTGTGGAAACTCCGTTGGGAGAAACCTTCATTACATCCATTTGTTTATAAGTCTTGTTTGGTTCAAATCGGTACCCTCACATTACTCGTTGATCTTATTTCATTAAAAATACTTGCATTTGGCGTGATTCTAGGGATTGATTGGTTAACTACTTATCATGCAAAATTGATTGTTTTTTAAGGTTGTTAGCTTTCATATTCCTAATCAACCTATTATGCTAATTCAAACGACCAAACCATTAAAATCAATCACGGTCATCTCAAGCCATAAAGTTGTTCATTTATTGAAAATGGATGTCAAGCTTTCTTAGCTCATGTCATGATTTAAATAAAAATACGTCGGTTTTAAACGATATTCCTATTGTTAATAAATTTCGACGTATTCCCAGAAGAACTTCTGGCCTACCCCAGGCGTGAAATTGAATTTTGTATCGACCTTGAACACGGTACAAAACCAATTTCCAAAGCCCCATATCGAATGGCTCTATTGAACTCGGGAGTTAAAGACCCAACTGAGGAATTGTTAGACATTGGCTTTATTCGCCCTAGTACTTCTCCTTGGGGTGCTCTGTTCTATTCGTGAAGAAGAAAGATGGGAGTATGCGACTTTGTATTGATTATCGGGAGTTGAATCATGTCACCATCAAAAATAGGTATCCATTGCCACGTATTGATGACTGTTTGACCCGATTGCAAGGAGCCAAATTCTTTTCAAAGATTGATCTTCGTTCGGATATCACCAATTGAAGATTAGAACCACGACATTCCAAAGGCGGCTTTCGGAACTTCTAAGATGCGGGCATTATGAATTCCTAGTCATGTCCTTTGGATTGACTAATGCTCCTGCTGCCTTCATGGATATGATGAACCGAGTATTCAAGGAATATTTAGATCACTTTGTGGTCGTCTTTATTGATGACATCCTTATTTATTCCAAAAGCCGTGATGATCATGAGCAACACTTGAGGCTGACACTCCAAAAGCTTCGTGAATATAAGCTTTATGCCAAGTTGAAGAAATGCGAGTTCTGGCTTGAAGAAGTAGCATTCCTTGGGCACGTGGTATCAAGTCATGGAATATCTGTTGACCCAAAGAAAGATTGAAGCTATTCAAAGTCGGGAACAACCTAAATCGATGGACCAAGCACGTAGCTTTCTCGGTTTAAATTTGGTTATTATCGGAGATTCGTGGAAGGATTTTCTCGAATCGCTACTCCATCGACTCGGTGACTCGAAAAGATACAAAGTTCGGTTGGAGTAAAGAATGTGAGAAGAGTTTTCAAGAACTCAAGAGGAGACTTATTTCAACACTGTTACGACAATACCATCCGCTCGGACGGATTTGTCATCTACTGATGATGCTTGAGCAAAGGGTTGGGATGTGTTCTCATGCAACATGGAAAAGTTATAGTTTATGCCTCGCGACAACTCAAAGAATATGAGAGGAATTATCCTACTCATGATCTAGAGTTGGCATTTGTTATCTTTTGCACTTAAAATTTGGAGGCATTACTTGTATGGGGAGAAAGTGGAGATCTTTACGGATCATAAAAGCCTCAAATATTTCTTCACTCAAAAGGAACTCAACATACGACAACGACGTTGGCTTGAAGCTGTTGAAAGATTATGATCATACCATCCAATACCATCCCGAAAAGTTTAACGTGGTAGGCGACGATTGAGTAGAAAATCATATGCAAGCACGAAAAGTGCGATATTGTCAACGCAAAGGCCCATTTTGTGTGACTTGCAAAGGATGGAGATAGAGTTAAAGACTCTGGGGGACGCATGTGATGATAGCGAGTATACTGAGTAGAACCGACTTTAATCGATAAAGTTAAAGTCGCTTCAAGCTACTGCACTGAGGCGATGCGCATGATGAGGAAAAAAAGTGCAAGAAGGTGCTATCTTAGGAAGCAAGAATCGATGAAGAAGGAATACTTGAGTCAACTCGGACTTTGTGTTCCTAACGACCCTGATTTAAAGTATAATATCATGATGGAGGCGCACAACACACCATTTGCAATCCATCTTGGGAGTACCAAAATGTATCATGATATTCGTCATACATTTTGGTGGAGAAATATGAAGAGAGAGATAGTATTTGCTTATCTCAAGGTGTCTAACTTGTCAACGAAAGTTAAAGCGGAGCATCAAGTACCAAAAGGTGCATTGCAACCACTTGAAATTCCGAATGGAAGTGGGAGCACATTACCATGGATTTCGTTCTACACGGCCTTCCTAAGGTTTCTCAAGGCATTGATGCGATTTGGGTCATTGTTGATAGATTGACCAAGTCCGCTCATTTTTTACCGACACGAGAAACTTATACACTTGAACGTCTTGCTCAGTATGTACATAAACGAGATTGTAAGATCGCATGGTATGCCGGTATCCATAGTTTCGATCGAGACCCAAGATTCACTTCACGATTTTGGGTTAGTTTGCAAAAAGCTATGGGCACAGATTTTACGATTTAGCTCGGCATATCATCCTCGAGACGGATTTTGACAATCGGAGAGGACTATTCAAACTCTTCAAGATCTATTAAGACTCGTGTCCTTGATTTCAAGGGAGTTGGGACAAGTTCTTACCATTGGTGGAGTTTTCTTACAACAACAGGTTATCAAGCAAGTATTGGCATGGCTCCATTCAAGCGTTGTATGGAAGAAAGTGTCGTTCTCGATAGATTTGGGATGAGGTGGGTGAAGCAACGTTGTTGGGACCGGAGTTGGTACGTATGACTACGGAAAAGATTCAAACGATCCGACAACGTATAAAAACCTCACAAAATCGACAAAAGAGTTATCTCGATCTTCATCGAAAGGACGTGGAATTCGATATAGGAGATCGTGTGTTGTTAAGAGTTACTCCATGGAAAGGAGTTACAAGATTTGAAAAGAGAGGAAAACTTAATCCTCGATTCATTGGTCCATTTTTAATCCTCGATCGAGTAGGAACTGTGACCTATAGACTCGCTCTACCGCCAAATATGTCTCGTGTTCATAACATTTTCACATATCCATGTTACGTAAATATGTGAAAGACCCGAACCATATTATTGAGTTAGAACCGGACGAAATAGCGGAAGATTTGACGTATGAAGAGGTTCCTGTTCAAATTTTGGATAAGAAGGAACATATTCTACGCTCAAGGTTATACCTCAAGTCAAAGTTTTTGTGGAGGAACCACGATGTTGAGGAAATGACTTGGGAGTTAGAATCAAATGAAATCAAGGTATCCTTACCTCTTCGACATACCAGTATCGCACCCTAATTTCGAGGGCTTAAATTTCATAAGAAGGGAGGTTGTAAGACCCCAACTTTTATAAATAAAGATGAATTTTTTCTATAAATATTATTTTGAATATTATGGAATAAATTTGATATAATGTTATAGTTGTAGGTAATATTTATAAATTTTGCAAAGTATGCAAGTTGTTATAAAATATTCGTTTGGTGGGAATATTCTTTTTGTTAGGGAATATTAAATACAATGGCTCAATCATTGGTGGACCCCACAATGTAATTATCATCGGATTGAGAAAACGACAAAATATTTTATAAAAATAACTACGGAGGTGTTACCGTTAAAACTGTTGAACTACCCGGTGGTAAAAAGTATGCGATGAATACGTGTGGTTGCGTAGAAGACACGCAGTATTGATTATTGATGCTTACGTGAGAAGTCACTCACCTATGCTCAATTATTGCTACTGAGAATTCACGATCATATCTCTTATATTATTGATTCAATTATTGTCACAAGATCATCCGTATAATATGTTATAGTATTAAATCAATAATTGAGACGACAAGTTATAAATGATTAATAATTGTTGAAAGATTAAATATGTGTTGATGAAAAAAATGATTTGTGGTAAGTTTGATTATTTTATGGAGGGCTCATATGTCATCATCTAAGAGTCTCTTCGTCAATAGTAATTACCTTCGTCAATAGTAATTACCCTTGTGAATAGTATTTACCTTCATCAATATAGTAATTACCTTCGTCAATAGTAATTACCCTTGTGAATAGTATTTACCTTCGTCAATAGTATTTACCTTCGTTAATAGTAATTACCTTTACCAGACGTCGAACCACTTGTCGTTTCACATTACAGGCGTCGAACCACTTGTCGTTTCACATTACAGGCGTCAAACCACTTTTCTTTTCACATTATTAGTCGTCAAGCCACTTGCCTTTTCACACGGCAGGTGCTAAGCTAGAAATCTTCTATAAATAGAGGCCTAGTGCTTCATTATTTTTCACGAATTCATTCAAGCTATAGATAGAGAAAGTATAGAGAGAATAAGAGAGAAAGAAGAAGAGTATTTTGTTACTACACCTTTCATAAAGATTCAATCTCCTACCAAAAGTAAGGGGTTTTATTCTTTCTTATTCATGAAGAGAAGCTGTTGTTATTCCATTGCTTATTATTACATTGGAATAACCTATATACGCTGGTTTACCCTATACTTGGTGACATTCTTCTATTATTCTGTTGGAACATCCACATGCGTGTGTTTTACACAGGACCGGTTCGATCTTTATTATTATTCTCGTTGGAACATCCATGCGTGTGTTTTACAGGACTGGTTAAAATCTTTATTATTCGTTGGAACATCACATGCTCTGTGTTTTACACAGGACCTGGTTAAAATCTTTATCATTCTCGTTGGAATATCCTATCACGTGTGTTTTACACGGATCGGGTTCCATCTTTATTATTCATTGGAATATCCCGCTTGTGTGAATTTCACCGACCGGTTCCGTTATTATTATTCTCGTTGAATAACCTGTCTATGCGAAGTACCGCATGCATGGTGATTTCTTTTGTTATTCCATTCTTTATTATACCCACTTGGTTAAAACTTTGACTTCTATACTCCATGAAATTAGTGGAATATCCTTGATATTTGCGCTTCATCCAGTATCCTTTCATGGAAATATTCTTCTTAGTATTCTTGAATTTTACTCTACAAAACAGTATCATGTTGACAATTTGGACGTTAATAATTCCTGGATAAAATAATTCTTGAACTTGTTTTATTGAACTCTTATATCATTGTCATCATCCTCATGTTTATATTTTTTTAAAAAGTCATACGTGGCACTCAGTAGTGCATAGATGGACTTGGTATGATTATAACCAGAGACTATTCGATTGTAATCATGGACCGTAATGTTACAAATGATGTGGTAAAAATCCTCAGTGGCCGTAGTGCATTGATGGACAGTTGTTGGCATGATCATGACCATTAATGAATACACAACTATTCTTGGCCCGTAGTGCATGAATAATTGTGGTCGTGATACTAAAGAATATCCTTGGCCATAGTGCAGGGGTGATTCGATGATGTGAAATATTTATTAAAGTCGAGTCTCAAATTTATAACAAATGATGAAAACCTTTTAAAACCTAAAAGATAGTAGACTTTATTTTCTACTTGACTCTTTTAATGGATCAGATATTCCGCTGCAGATTAAACCTGGGTTGTCTATTGTATTTTATCAATTTAACATTGTTGAAGACTATTGATAATTTATTCTCGCATTATCTTAGTCATAATATTTCTTCTTGGGCTAGTTGAGCTCACCCTTTCTTTCACCGTTCTCTTGTGAAATGAGAATATAGCTAGGACGAGTCGGGGAAGCAGTGATGGTCCGAAGATAGCATTAGTAGTCCTCACTATTACGTGAAATAGTGTGATAATAATTGTAATGAGGACTCCTTTTTGAGTTTGTATAATATCTAGTAGAGCGATATTTGTATTTAAACTCACAGTTTATGTCGTATTGTATACTACGCTTATGTTAGTAAGTTGTATTTAAATTCTGTACCATGTAAGTGGTGACCCAAGATGGGTGATGTATACCTAATTTTGGGGGCGTCACACATACATATAAAACAATCACGATAGAATTCCCATATAATATGCAAAACAACCCTAGCATTTAAGTGTGCAACCAAACTACATATTAAAATCCGTTAGAATCCCATAATGGAGTTTAGTTCATGTCTGAACCAAAATCCATTATGGGATCAACGCTAAACATAATCAATAAGTAAACAATTGAAATATGACAGATAGAACGATCAAACCCAATTGCTGAATAAAAACCAATGATCAATGATTAAATCCTCATAGAAATCTAGTAAACAATAATAAAAATCCACAATGACAGAGAATCCCAAGAAGAATTGGAGAAGTAGACGTTTTGGCTTCGTTCTACGTTGGAATCTCTCCCAAGGTGTAAACCCTAGTTATGATGTGTAAAATACGCTAAAAGTATCAATCCTCCTTTTTGACACCCGTCAAAATCGTTTTAAAAACCAATTACAACTCATTTAATTAAAATTAAAATAAAACAAAATCATCGCTTGAAGATCATGCATGCGCATGCAGCCCTCCTTGATATGTCCTCAGACGGGTGCGAGACTTGCAAAAAGTTTGCCCTGTCCAACTGAGTTCTCATGGGCGCAAGGCTCCCGTGCTCTTCCGCCACGCGCCCTTGATCTACAAGTTTCAGTTCGGTTCTACTACTCTCATATATCGCCGCTACTACTTGCTCTTTCTCGCTTGATCTTCTTCCATGCTTCATTGTACCTCCACGCCATGCACATCACCACTTATGCCTCGCCTTCACGCATCCCTTAGCCTCGTGCCCTCTAATATCACCAAAATTAAGCCGATTCCTGCACTTCTTCACAAAAAGGAGTTTTAAGTAAATGCAATATAAAATAACATGAAATGCAACTAAAACACAATAAAATGTACTTGAGAATGACACAATTCGCATGAATTGGTATTCTAAAAGTAGGTAAATATACCACTTATCAAATACCCCCAAACTTGAACTGTTGCTTGCCCTCAAGCAATGCATACTAATGAACAATGAAAATGCAACTACCAAACTATGCAACTACTCTATGATGCAAACTAGTCTCACATAATCCCAGCCATAACAGAAATTCAGTCCAAATTACCTCAGTGAATTATCGAGATCCAAGAATACAATTTCAAACCAACTATAGGCATAATGTCATACACTCAAATAATTCATATATGCTATAGAGATGTTGTGTGTGTGTGATGTTTACCAAAACTTGATCTAAGAAAAGAATATGTATGCTACATCGCTTCCAAACAAAAAAAATTATAGTCTAAAAAGGCTCATGTATAATCATGCCATATAGACTATTTCAACATATCAACACGCACTAAGGTTCAACAATGGGTTTATTGCTTTTATTGCTACTCACGAGGGCGTTTGTGACTTTCCTGCGATGTTTATTGCTATTTTTCTTTTCCTTTTCTATTGTTTCTTCTCTTTTTTCACACGACCGTGCAATGATGTCTCAATCCATTAGGCACTGCTACCCCTTAGCGAGCTTTCAACCAACGACTCCCGCACCATGAAAGACCTTAGGGCGCTAGGTGTAGAGACAATCCCCAAAGCGCATTTTACTCAAGTAGTCAGGGCCCCAATTAAGACTAGCCACATTATTGTTATTTGATTTTTTTTATACATAAGATACCCATGTTTTCCCAAAATTTTGCATGTCAATGTTTCATACGATCTAAGAGCACTTTCCACATGTTACTCTTTTTAAAACTACATGTTCTATCGAAAGCAATACAACATACATTTCTTAAACCTATAAGTGATTGTGAACACGCTAAATGCAAACCTAAAGCATTTAAACAACAACATGAATCTCATCGTAAAACATTATATCTCATTTCATGTTATCCAACATACTCTAAAAATCCTTCACAATTCACTATCACCATTGGCTAGGCAAGAATTTCTATAAAGCAAGAATTTGTGTGAGACGTGCAACTAAAACATACTAACACAATCAATAAATGAATAAAAATTAAAAAATTTCTGCAAAATTTTATCTAACACATAAACATGCAAAATTAAACTAAATATGCAACAATTAAATAAAACTAAACTACTATGCTATAACCCCCAATACCCCCAAACTTATAATATTCAATGTCCCCATTGAATGAAGGTAAAGGGTACAAAAACTCCCTAATGATCACTTGACCACCCTCCCGGGTGGTGAATCAGTGGTGGATATAGCAACTCATGGTTCCAAATTGAGGCCACTCTAGCATTGTTCCTTGCTGCGCGAAGGCTTCGGCCAAGGCCCTTGTGAGTCCCGTAGCAAACGTTCTAAAATTGTCATACGTGGCGTCGACTTTGCGCTCCAACCTTCAGAGCTGGCGATCGCTAGGAACGGTGTGTGCTCGGGTGGATGGGCCTGCTTCATCTGTCTGAGGGGGCTGCTACGATGGCTCTGGGAATGTGGGACGAAGAATAAATCCTCATCCGCGCGGGTGTGGCTCACCACCTGCCCAGTCCTCAAATTTAGCGATGGTGGCATGGGTGATATCCTGGCTTGGATATTACATTTGTTTGTTTCCCCAATTGCACTTCGATGCAAGACATAAGATGGCTACCATCAAGCATGTGGAATGCTCCCGATGGTAGTTCCTTCGATACTTCACAATATTTTGATGAATCAAATAACACACATCAATGTACTTTCGCTAGTAATTATGCCCCACAAGATATGGCCCTTCCGCCGTGATCTCGTCTTTGGTGCGATGAAGGCAATAACTTCGCACAGATGAATGTGTTCCACGCCTTGGCGATCGATTGATGAAGCCTTTGGGAATATGCGAGGCTGGGTCGTGCCAACTTTGTAAGTCCACTTCGTGCCTGGTATGCACAACTCTGCAATAACACGCTCCAAGTCTGTTTCTTGATGTGCTCTTGTGGTCCAATTGGCAGCCCCTCTTGGTGGTGTTGCGGTGATTCTCGGGACGGTTATGATGGCGGAAGGTCTGTAGTCTATCTCGACACCACGAACCATAGAGGTATCATTCATGGTGACTTTGGCATTGGCGTAAAATTCTTAGACTATGCACATCGGAATGGGCATGGGAGATGCAGTCAGTCCACCCCAGCCTCGTTCCTGGATCATGGCACACAGATGTCCATCTTGGCCTTCTGGTTTGAATCCTCTTTCCTTGATGAATGTTTTTGCTACGATTCGGTAGTACTCCTGTTGGGCTTCCAAACATAAGAACTTGGTGTGGTCGACAATGTCCTCCTCGTGACTGCCGGAGGAGGATGAGGAAGATAAAGATGGTTGTGCTCTCTTCGGACCCATTTACAGATAATTGATTGAGAATGAAGATGAACTTACTGAGAGAGAATGAGAATTTGTGAGTTGATAACCTTCACACTTGTTTCTGCCAACCCAATTGGGAACCCTAGCTTTATAGAGTGGATGAGAGCGTGGGTTGAGCTTGGGACGTGGAGAGAATCGTGGAGATTTGATGGAGAGATATACGGCTTCAATCTGTAACTGATAGAGAGATATAGATGTGAGTTATGGGGAGTGAGAGAGTTTCACGTCTGTTATTATCGCAAATGAGAGTCCAAATGGTCCACAACTCTATTTTAAAATGTTCAGATCTGCCTTGATTTGGTGTCGCATGGCCGCCGTAATGTGTATCTTGGGTTGTCTTGGCGTGGGTAGACTTGCGAGAATGTTTGTCTTTTCGATTGACTTAATGCAACGCGGCGAGTGAGTTTGTATTGCATGGGCCGCATTGCACTACCATGAGCCTCGATATTCGCAATGTTAACGTTCCACTCCACTCTAACTATCAGTGATGCTTTCCAATGATGGTTCCTGCATGGACATTAATGCACATTGTTAAGACATAACTTAGTGGCCTCATAGTGCTACCATCTTGTAAATATTCGCACAACAGTTCTTGATATGCACTTAAGCATGAAAATCTAATAGCCTAATAGGAAAAATGAATGACATAGAACTAATTAAAAGAATTCCAAATGAATAACTAAAAAAAAAAATCATTGGGGGTAGAAATAATGGGTTGCCTCCCATCCAGCGCTAAGTTATAATAAATTAGCTTGACTATCTCTGAATCTCACGTCACATCAGGAACTGAGGTTCCTTCCTTGTTGTCCACCGCACCTCAGAATTTAGTGACTTCGGCCTTTAT
The DNA here is from genome assembly GCA_020205615.1 of Panax quinquefolius. NCBI lineage: Eukaryota > Viridiplantae > Streptophyta > Magnoliopsida > Apiales > Araliaceae > Panax > Panax quinquefolius. Next base: position 32,884,378 of record CM035158.1, read on the forward strand.
CAATGGCTCTACCTTCAACTCTGAACTTTTGCCCGTTACACATCTCATCGGTTTATAATTCCTCAGTTTCTGTACCTCATCCTTTAGGTCCCAGTCCACCAAGTCAACCAAAAAGCATTTTTCTTCGTCTGTTGAGAACTTTATTGCCTTAAAGACATTGAACGTGACCTCCTGATCATGTACGCGCATAGTGAGTTCTCCTTTTTGCACATCTATCAAAGCCCTACCTGTGGCTAAGAATGGTCTCCCCAAGATGATCTCCAGATACTCTTGTCCTCTTCAAAATCTAGGATGATAAAGTCATTTGGAAAATGAACTTGTCCACCTTAACCAACACATCTTCAACAATTCCCGTGGATATGTGATGGATCCGCTCACTAGTCAGTAGTGATGTGTTTGTTTACTTGAGTTTGGCAAATTCCCAATCGATTGAATGATCGATGTGGGAATCAAGTTTATACTTGACCCCAAATCACATAAACACTTACTAAAGTTCATCTTCCCAATTGTGCACGGAATTGTGAAGTCGCCGGATCTTTCAAATTTTGGAGGTAGTTTTTGCGTTGAGCACCTTTGACCGCATTCCTCGATCAAGGCTACCGCTCCAAACTCATCTAATCTTTCTTCCTTGACAATATACCTTTCATGAACTTTGCATAGCTTGGCATTTGTTCCAATGCCTCGATTTAAAGGTATATTGATCGCACTTTTTGAATACCTCCGTAAACTTGTTAAACTGTTTGTCTTCTTTTCGCTTAACTAACCTCTGCGGATATGGTACTTGAGGGTGAATTGGTTGTACCGACTCTTGACCTTCTATTCGAATTTGCTTGTCTTTTCTCATCCCACCGAACCTCGTAATTTTCTAGATTTTCTTCCTCTTCAACACCGTCGCTTTGCTTTGTGTGCCAGGCTAGCCTCATTAAGATTATCGGTAGCGGCCGTATGCGACTTGTAAAGACTGTCAAATCTTTTCCCGATCTCAATGTGATCGCCGACACCGCTCCTTCCCGCTCTCTTCTAGGATTTGTCTCTCGTTATTTGGCAATGAACCTTGGGGTCTATTGTTAAGCATGCTTGCCATTTGCCCCATTTGAGTCTCCAAATTCTTAATAGCCACTACTTGGCTTTTGATCATAACCTCAATTTTTTCCATGTATTTCAACATCATTTCCTCCATCTCTGATTTCTTTTCTGGCTATGGTGCAGCTGGAAGTGTGATGTTGTTATTGATGAGAGAATCCTGGTGGAAACAGTGGTTTTGGTGTAAACTGTGGCTGAGATGACTGTGACTGAAATTGATGATTTGGCTGAAACTGGTTCTGCTGTTGTCCTTGATTATTCGACCAACTAAAGTCCGGATGATTTCGGTTGTTGGGGTGGTATGTGTTCTGCAATTGACCTTGGTCTTTTCTATAGTTACTCACATATTGTACCGATTCCGAGCTGATAGCACATTGATCCATGGAGTGTGACCCCGCATAAATCTCACAAACAAAGGCAACTATTTTCATTTTGCTCTCTGCCAAAGTATCTATCTTCTTAGCCATAGCTGCCATCTATGCCGACAACTATGTAATCGCATCTACCTCCAACACACCTGCAACCTTGGGATGTGTCATCCGAGCTGTAGGATTCTGATAGTCATTTGCAGCCATAGTCTCGATAAGTGTATAGGCCTCATCATAGCTCTTTGCCCATAACGCCCCTCCTACGGCTGCATCCACAATCGGTCTCGACTGCCATACCAAACCATTATAGAAGGAGTTGATCACCATCCAATCTGGCATACCGTGATGTGGACATTTCCTGAGCATCTCTTTGTATCGCTCCCATGCCTCATATAAGGACTCACCCTGTTGTTTCTCAAACTGAGAGATAGCCGTCCTCATCTTTGCAATCTTAGCCATTGGAAAGAACTTAGCTAAGAATTTCTGTGCTAAATCCTCCCATGTAGTGATTGACCCTGACGGCAAAGAATGTAGCCAACTTCTATCCTTATCTCTCAATGAAAATGGAAATAGCCATAGTCTAATGGCATCCTCCGTTACACCATTGTATCTGAATGTATCTCAAATCTCGATGAAGCTCAATAAGTGTTCATTCGGATCATCCGTAGCAGCACCCCCAAACTGAACCAAGTTTTGCACCATTTGAATTGTGCCCGATTTAATCTCAAAGGTATTAGTTGCTATCGCTGGTCTGACTATGATCGATTGTAGTCCATTTATGTTTGGCATGGAGTACTTCCTTAGAACCCGATGCTCTTCTCTTTGCTCAAGTCTTTGTTCTTCCGCCATTTTGGATGTTGTACTATCTAACTGAGCTTGCAAATTTCTCTGCACACTCGCTTTCCAACCTCTTCCGTTTATGTTATCTTGCGCTGGTGTTAGTTCTGAGTTGGATGATCGCGTGCGCATAAAAATCCACAAGTACCTGAAACGAAAAAAAAACGAAACAAAAATAGAAATGAGAAACGATCAGAATTGTCTAAGCCATACAATATAGCTTTAAACTAATGATAATTATTTAAATTCAACGTCTTTCCCCGGCAACGGCACCAAAAACTTGTTGCCTCTTTTACAGTCCTAATAAAAGAGCTCTAACTCATGCAAGCATACATGTGTCAACAAGTAATACAGAGTAAGTAGAGTATCGATCCCGCAGAGAAAGTTGTAAAATTTAAACTATTATGCATCAATTAACTCACTGTATTTATATGCTTAAACTAATAACTAGAATTGTTGAATTGAACTAATTGTACTAACAACTAAAAATAAGAATAATAATGGAATAAATATAAACTGGAAATAATGGGACCCTAACTTCATTTAATATTTCATCTCATCGCCACTATCATGCAAGAAGTGTTCACATATCATAGGAAAATAGCCAAGAGCATGAATAGAGTTATAACCATTTTTCAATGCACTATAACCTACTTACACAGCATCAACAGATGATAGACTCTATATAATCATCAACACAACCAAAATCACTATATGTCTATGTGAAATTGCAATTATATTGATTTTAAGCACAAGCCCTTACTCTAGCTCATACGGTGAAACAGTATATGTCTATCTGGTTCACAAAATACGCAAGCCATATATAACAGCCCCATATTCGTATGCTATCATGATTACAATCCATACTTGCATGTTCATTGTCAATTCCATACAAATACTGAGACGAATGGTGATCAGGCATTCATACATGTAAAACAATCACGATAGAATTCCCATATAATATGCAAAACAACCCTAGCATTTAAGCGTGCAACCAAACTACATATTAAAATCCATTAGAATCCCATAATGGAGTTTAGTTCATGTCTGAACCAATAGCCATTATGGGATCAACGCTAAACATGATCAATAAGCAAATAATTGAAATATGAAAGATAGAACGATCAAACTCAATTGCTGAATAAAAACCAATGATCAATGATTAAATCCTCATAAAAATCCGAAGAAACAATAATAAAAATCCACAATGATGAGAATCCCAAGAAGAATGGAGAAGTAGACGCGTTTTGGCTTCGTTTCACGTTGGAATCTCTCCCAAGGTGTAAACCCTAGTTATGATGTGTAAAATACGCTACAAGTATCAATCCTCCTTTCTGGCACCCGTCAGAATCGTTTTAAAAACCAATTACAACTCATTTAATTAAAATTAAAATTAAACAAAATCACACTTTACCAAATCAAACGCTGCCACACGCTTCCTCCTTCAGATGTGTCTCTTGACGGTAGCGAGACTTGCGCAGAAAGTTTTCCCGTCTAACCGAAGTTCTCATATGCAAGCGCTTCCCTCCCAGATCTTCTTCATTGTGCGACCTTGACCACAAGTTTTGGTTCGGGTTCTCATCATCATCATGTCATTTCTTTGCTACTACTTGCTCTTTCATGCTTGATCTTCTTCCATGCTTGGTCTCCATGCTTCATTGTACCTCCATGCCATGCACATCACCGCTTGTGCCTCGCCTTCACGCATCCCTTAGCCTCGTGCCCTCTAATATCACCAAAATTAAGCCGATTCCTGCACTTATTCACAAAAAGGAGTTTTAAGTAAATGCAATTCAAAATAACATGAAATACAACTAAAACATAATAAAATGTACTTGAGAAGGACACAATTCGCATGAATTGGTATTCAATAAGTAGGTAAAAATACCACTTATCACTAGTCAAACTTTTGTTAGACAAAGTAAAGAACACTCAACTACAAGATGAAGATTGCAGAAAAATAAAGGAAAGTGTGACTGAAGGAAAAGAAGTGAAGTTCAAGGTTGATAGTAAGGGAATGCTGAGATTCGAGGGACGAATTTAGGTTCCAGCAGTACATGATATTAAAGAGGAAATCTTGACAGAAGCTCATAGCTCAAGATATTTGATTCATCAGGGAAGTACGAAGATGTATCAAGATTTGTGGCGACATTTTTGGTGGCCAAATATGAAAAGAGACGTTGCAGAATGCGTTGCAAAGTGCTTGACATGTCAGAAAGTGAAGGCAGAACATCAAAGACCAAGCGAATTACTTCAACCGTTGGAAATACCGGAATGGAAATGGGAGCATATCACAATGGATTTTGTGGTAGGCCTACCAACGACTCAGAAATGATACGATGCGATATGGGTGATAGTGGACAGACTTACAAAATATGCACACTTTTTGCCAATAAAGATTACATTTAATCTTGATCAGCTGGCGAAATTATATGTTAACGAGATCGTGTCGAGACATGGAGTTCCAGTATCTATAGTGTCAGATCGAGACCCGAGGTTCACATCGAATTTCTGGAAGAGATTACAAGAATGCATGGGAATGCAATTGAAGATGAGTACAACATATCATCTGCAAACCGATGGAAAAAACGAATGAACAATTCAGACACTAGAAGATATGCTTAGAGCGTGCATCATGGATTTTAAAGGAAACTGGGATGATCATCTACCGTTGGTGGAGTTTGCATACAACAATAGTTACCATACAAGCATTGGTATGCCGCCATACGAGGCATTATACAGCAGGAAATGCAGGACTCCACTATGTTGGGATGAAGTTGGTGAACGTCAACTACTAGGACCAGAACTGGTATAACAGACCATTGAAGTTATAAAACTCATCAGAGCAAGACTGGTAGCTGCTCAAGATCGACAGAAAAAGTATGCTGATCAACACAGGCTGAGTCGTCAATTTGAAGCAGGAAATTTTGTGTTCCTAAAAGTTTCTCCTTGGAAGGGAAAAATTCATTTTGGCAAGAAAGGAAAGCTCAGCCCAAGGTTTATTGGACCTTTCGAAATTCTACGCAGAGTGGGAGAAGTGGCTTATGAGGTAGCTTTACCTCCAGAATTAGAACATGTGCACAACGTTTTTCGTATGTGATTGTTATAACCGTGATAAACACGATTACAAGCATGTGATCGAGTATAAACCGTCATAGATTCAAAGAAAGATTTGTCTTATGAAGAGATTCTATCCAGATAGTCGACGGAAAGAACAAGTGCTCGGGAATAAAGTGATACCTTCTGTGAAGGTGATATGGAGGAACCACAATGTCGAAGAGGCTACGTGGGAACTCGAAGCTGATATGATGAAGAATTACCACGAGTTATTTGTTTGATACAGATCTTTGATTACGGGGACAGTAATCTTTGTAAAGTAGGAGAGAATGTGACGATTTGATTGTTTGAATTGTGATTCTGGGGACAGAATCCTTGTAAGGAGGGAAGGATGTAACGATCCGAAATTTTAAATTGTAATATTAAATATTTATTGAATAATATAAATATTTATTTGATGTGTCTATTCTTTGAATTGATGAAATAAATATTTTATTAATGTGATGGTTGTTGAATCTAAATTTATTAGATAATATTTTAAATTAAATTAATTTATAATTTAGAGAGTCGTAATATAACATGAGATGTTATATTGTTGTTTTAATTTAATAATTTAGATGGTATATTAAATTATTAAATAAAGTTATAATGAAAATTATAATTTTGTGATATTTGCTAAAATGATATATTTAATTAAAATATAGTATGTGATTAATTTAATTGGTTAATGTTGGATATAGAGATCCAAATAAATGATATGTAATTATAAATTATAAACTAAAGTGTTTATGTAAATAAATTAAAAGGGTTTAATTTAGTTTTTACCAAACAAGGCTTAATATATTAATTCTTTAAAAATTAAAGGGTTTTGCCAAACAAAGCCTTATGGCTTTTAAATTTCTAATTTTTGAATTTAAATAAAATAAATAAAATAATAAATATAATATAATTATAATATATACGTTAGTTTTGTAACTGGCATTTTATTAAGTTGGCATATTAAGATTATCAGTTTTATTTCCTATGCTTGTCTATCAGTTGAGTTTACGCACTATAGCTATCAGTGCTTTTCATTCTAGTTGCTAAGACTAAGAGAATTACAGAGGGAATTAAAAGAGTTTGAGAGAGAAACCTGAGAGAATTGTCGGCAATTGCAGGGTTGTGCAAGCTAATTGAAGGTATGTTCCATAATCTCTATATTATATACATGTATATGTGTTTAACGGCAAGAATTTTCTCATGTTCTGTAAAATCAATTGTTGAATTCTGGATGTATATAGTTGGTAATGGTGTTTATACATATTTATGATGATTAGAGTTTATGATTAAACAAGAGATTGCATGCTAATTTTCGTTCTAATAGTAGAAAATTTTGACAGTATATATATTTTCTATATGGCTTATGAAATACCAATTTTTAGTGGTCAAGTTGTATGTTAATCTGCAAATTGGGCCTTGTATATGTTAGTTCATTAAGAAATAAGCATAACGTAATTTGAACGAAGCAATTTGGCCAAGTATAGAGATTACAGTGATGATTTTTGCAAGAGATGTCAAAAATTTGAGTTTTTATATGAAAACATGATATTTGAAAAATTCAACTCGTATAGTTGATGTTAAATTGTTATATGTTGAGGAATATGTTAACAAACATGTTCGTAATAGTTCTATATCACTTGTTGTGTTAATATTACTGTTTAAGTGGGTGAAATTTGTGTTTGTTGGGCTAAAGTTAATGCCATCGTTCATCGGTCGTCTACCGCCTCTGTTTATGCAACGACGCAATTGCTACGGCGTTAAGGCAAAATGGCACAGTGCCACGGCCCCTGTGCCTTTGTATGGCACAGCTGCGTCATGCCCTGGTTTGAGATTCTGACTTCTGCTACTGCTGCAGACTTGGAGTAGCAACATAACATTGGTTAGGGTTGTGTTAGCATGTCAAATGAGTAATGACAAGGTTATAACAACTGTGACGCCCCCAAAAATAGGTATACATCATCCATCTTGAGTCACCAGATACATGGTACAAAATACAAATAAAAACTTAATTATACAACAGTCGTGTAAGATACGACAAAACATAATCTAAGAGTTTTAATACTTATATTGTCATCTAGACAGTATACAAACTCAATGATGTCCTCATTACATTTATTGTCATACTATTTAACAGAATAGTGAGGACTACTAATGCTATCATCTGGACCGTCACTCCTTTCCCCGACTCGTCCCAGCTATATTCTCATTTCCTGAAGAGAACAATGAAAGAAAGGGTGAGCTCAACTAGCCCGGTAAGAAATATTATAACTAAGATAATACAAAATAAATTATCATTAGTCTTCAACATTGTTAAACTGATAAAATACAATAGACATCAAGTTTAACTACATCGGAATAAGCAATCCATTAGAAGAGTCAAGTAGAGCATGATATCTACTCTCTTCTTTAATTTATAATGTTTTCATCAATTTTTATCGCTGAGACTCGACTTAATAAATAAACAAAATCATCGAATCATCCCTGCACTACGGGCCAAGAATATTCATTAAATCATCAATGGTCATGACTATACCGAATAATCCCTGGTCATAATCATACCAAATCCATCTCTGCACGTAAGCCAGAGATATACAACAATAAAACCAATAATCAACAATCCATCTTGTCATGACTATACCGAATAATCCCTGGTTATAATCATACCAAATCCATCTCTGCACGTAACCCAAAGATATACAACAATAAAACCAATAATCAACAATTCATCTTTGCACGTAAGCCAAAGATATACAATTCAATAATCAAAAGTTCATTTTTGCACGTAAGCCAAAGATAACTTTCATCACCATATAAGCCTGAGGATGATGACAATGATATAAACATTAATCAAATGAAAACAAGAATAAATATTAACGACTTTAAATTTATCCAAATATTATCAACCACTCATAATCTAATATTATTAATATCATAACACTATTTTAATCACTTCTTCAACTTATAAATAATTTATTTCAATTGTTTACACTTTACCAAATAATGCATTTAATCATTCAAAAATGTCATACTCATAAGATTTCATCACCAATGATCAAATCCCTTATAAAAAAAATCTGCATATACCTTATATAGGATTTCCAAGCCATAAAATCCTATTTTCCAACCTTGTTATTTCACATAACATATTTAACTCATATGTTCGTAACTAAACCATTTTCATGAAAAATACCAAATCAGTCCCAAAAATATTTCTTTTCTGGGATTTAGCAGAATATTTTCCCACAATGAACACATATTTTTCTCGGAATTTTTAAAATTCATTTAATATTTTTCAAAAATCAATTTCTAATTAATTCCTTAAGAAATTAGCTACCTCAAGTTTAACTCCAGAAATTCCCAAATCATGACAGGATCTTACACATGTTAACGTGATCTTCCAGTTTAAATTTCATGGTCATCGGAGTTATAGAACTCCGGTTATAGCGTTTTTTATCGGAAAAACCTAAATATTGAAATGGTCATAACTTGTTCATTTTAAGTCGGAATGAGCTCATTTTTGGACAGGAGGTACCTTATGCCATATACTTTCATGTCCAAAAAGGCCAGAATTTTTCTCACAAATTAAGTGGCCAAAACAGCCCCTTCAAATTTATGGGCAGTAGCCTTTTTTGAAATTGGCAATTTTTGACTCCTTTCCTAAAATCAGTCCACACGAAAATCTACAACACCTTTTCCAGTGATTCCACTTGGATAAGTTATATAACTCATAGATCTAACTCTAGAACTTGACCACACTCAAAAATTCAAAATATAATAGGAGATATGGTCAGTTGAATTTTATGTTCTATTTTCACCAAAATCTGATTTTCAACCCTTTGTGATTTCTAAGAAACTTTCATGTTTTCACATAATAACCAACATAACTCATCATGACAATGACATAATAATTCAATAAAACAAGTTCAAGAATAAATTTTAAAGATTTATAAGTTAATTTATCCCCGAACTCAATAATGTCCAAATTGTCAACACGATACTTTTCAGTAGAGTAAAATTCAAGAATTCTCGTAAGAATATTTCCATGAAAAGATATTGGATGAAGCGTAAATATCAAGGATATTCCACTAATTTCATGGAGTATAGAAGCCAAAGCTTTAATCAACTGAGTATAATAGAATATATGAAACTGCAAATGGATTTTCACCCGCCATGTGGTAATCCACGTATACAGATCATTTTCACAATTTAATAAGGAATGAATACAAATGATCATTCACCATGCATGTGGTAATCCACATAGACAGGTTATTCCAACAGGATAATAAAGAATGGAATAATGTAAGGATTCACCATGCATGATATAGATCGCGCATGCATGATTATTCCCAAATGTAATAATAAATAATAGAACCAAGTCCCGCCAAAACGCATGCATGTGATATTCCAATAATAATAATAAAGAACGGAATAATAAATAATGAACCTGTGTCAAATGAAATAACATTTAAGACGGATATTCCAATGTAATAATAAAGAATGGAATAACAGCGTAAATCACCATGATACGATAGTCAAGCACGAGATAGGTTATTCCAATGTAATAATAATTAATGGAAACTGTGTCAGCGTAATAATGATAAACAATGTGATATTCCAACATAATAATAAAGAACTAATAATAGAAGAATTTCACCATGTATGCGCAGATTTGATAATAAATAGGTTATTCCAATGTAATAATAAATAATAGAATAACATAAGTTCTCTTCATGAATAAGAAGAAATAATACCCCTTACCTTAGAAAAACGGATATTAGAATAAATAGATAGGAATAGACTTACTTTCTTCTTTCTCTCTATAATTTTCTCTCAAGAATTTCAAATTGAATTAAGTAAGAAATAATGAAGGAATGAGCTTCTATTTATAGGAGAATGGACTGAATAGTAACTAATTCATAAACGGTCCAGATTGATTTACTTTTTAAACGAATGATCCATATTGATCACTATTAAAACTATTAAAACACTATTAAAACGGTCCATACTAATTCACTATTAAACTTTAAACCAACTATCCATACCGATTCACTATTAAACTTTAAACCAACAATCCATATTGATTTTCTAATATAATTTCAACCAACGGTCTGAAAAATTAGCACATCTCCTCATGGAATAATATTGTACCCAAAAATGATTTGGACCGAAAAGAAATATATTTTGTTCGAGTGAATAGATCCGTGAATCCCGTGAATAGTAACTCGTGAATAGTAGCTCGTGAATAGTAACTCGTGAATAGTAACTCATGAATAGTAACTCATGAATAGTAACTCCGACACAAAAAATGCCCCGAATACCCGATTGAATAATATAACCTCCATACATCAATTATTATCGAAATAAATGTCGACTTCCACTAACACTAATAATTCTAAAACAATAGAACTATCAATTTCATCTTTAATCAACATGAGCTTATTCATCATTAATATTATAACTCACAATATTTAACAACCAGGTCGTTCCCAGAAAAGAGGGTGCTTTCCAGTAAGGATTTCTCCTTATTGGCGCGCAATTAGGTGACCAAACCTCTCCTTGACAGAACTTCTAGACATTGTAAATATTGTAATTTAATAATATGAACAACTTTGTCGTCTCAATTATTGATTTAATAATATATCATATTATGCAGATGATACTGTGACAATAACCGAATCAATAATATGAGAAATATGATGAAGCAATTATTGTAGCAATAATTGAGTATAACTGAGTGAATTCTCACGTAAGCATCAATAACCAATACCGTGTGCTACTATGCAATCATGCGTATTACTGTACTTTTACTACCGAGTAGTTCAACTGTTTTAACGGTAAAACTTCTGTCGTTATTTTTATAAAAAGATAATTCTGTTATTTTCTAAATACGATAATACTTCTGTTGTGGGGTCCACCAATGATTGTGTCGTCGTACGGATATTCCCGACAAAAAGAATATTTTATAACAACTTGCATACTTTGCAAAATTTGTAAATATTACCCACAACTTATAACATTATATCAAATCCACACCATAATATTAAAAAAATATTTTGAGAAATTTAAATCTTTATTCATAAAATCTGGGGTCTCACAATCTCCCCTCCTTATGAAATTTAGCCTCGAAATTTACGACGCATCTCGGTATATCAAATGTGATGTGAATACCTTGACTTCATTTCAGATTCTAACTCTTGAGGTATAACCTTTGAGTGTTGAATATGATCCTTCTTATTCAAGATTTTAACACGTATTTCCTCATACGTTAAATCTTTCGTTATCTTGTCTAGTTCTAATTCAATAATGTGGTTCGGGTTGTCCACATATTTATAGAACATCGGTACGTGATAAACGTTATGAACACGCAACATATTTGGCGGTAAAACGAGTCTATAAGCCATAGGCCCCTACTCGATCAAGGATTTCAAATGGGCCAATAAAATCGAGGGTTGAGATCTCTTTATCGAACCGCTTCTTAATATTCCTTCTTCTTCACATTCATGTAGTATGTAGTTGCGGCTTTAACTTTATCGATTAAAGTTGATTCTACTCATATATTCGTTATCTTCACGTGGGTCCCTAGAGTCTTTAACTCTATTTTCATCATTTGTAAGTTATACAAAATGGGTTTTGTACTGGGGTCAATACAAAAATTGATTTCACGCTCTAAGTAGGCTAAGAAGTCTTCAAGAATACGTCAGGAAATTTATTAACAATAGAAATATCACGCGGTGACCTCATCCCAAGACTTGGATAGTACGTCACATTGATACTATCAACTTTCCATAATCATTCGTGGACGCCGCCTACGTAAAGTCTAGCCAACGCATTTCACACAAGGAAGTCACTAGATAAAGGCTCAGGGCTCTTTACTTATGGCTTGATATGACAATGATTGACTTTAGTGGTTTGGTTACTTGAATTCGCATAACAGGTTGGTTAGGAATATGAAAGCTAACAACCTTACGAAAAGCGTGATGAGTAGTTAACCAATCGATTTCTAAAATCACATTAAAGGCAAGTATTTTCAAAGAGGTAAGATCGACAGGTAACGTGAAAGTGTCGATTTGAATTAAACAAGACTTATAAACAGTGGATGTAATGAAGGTTTCTCCCAACGGAGTTTCAACAGATAAATCAAAGTCTAATTTCTCCGGAGTCAAATTTAAACATTGAACGCAAGCAAGAGAGATAAAATAATGGATAGAACCGGTATCTAATAAGGCATAGACTTCACAAGAGTTTGTAATTAACTTACCCGTAATAACTTCGTTCGGGTTTATCGACAAAGGCTCTCACTTAAACTACCAGATTTGACTTTGCTATAGAGTACATTCCACCCTTAATTGCTTCATCACATTCCTGATCCATGATTTGAATCATTACTCTTCGATCTATATCGAATTGGGGTTGACCGCCCACATGTGGTAATTTCAATTCGATGTTGGATTCTCCCAATTGTTATCCAAAAAGCGTAAATCCATTTCATCTATTTTGACTTTATTGGATCGGACGCCTTTTCTACACTATCATCATCATCGCGCTACCAAGTACCCACATCATCATCTATTCTTCTTCGTTCAGCTATTTCTGCTTTCATCACAACTTTGATCATAGCGTTCTTAGATTCCAGCTCTAATATCTTATACTCTACCAAAGAGTGCTTCTGTTCAAGCATCGCACATCGGGTGACACAATTTTGAATTGTTGCATCTCTTTGTTCCACAAATTATTCTTCAAATTTTGCTTCTTCTAACTCATGAATACGATTTTGTAATTCTAAATTTTGATCATAAAATTCTTCTAATAAATTTTCCTCGAGTTGAGTTCTCTTCTTCCTCACTCTCATTGTTACCTCTCAGAATTAGCTCTAAAAGTGCAACTATTAGTTCTTCATGCACCACGTAGATATCTCTAATTTCTTCTGACATCACATTAACCTGGTTAGTGATTAAAGGTGTCTCAACGGTCTCATGTGCTTCATTGCTTATCTCGACATTTTTGGATGCCATTCGCAAATACCGCCACAAAACAAGGGTTAATTAACATATCACAAATTATCCCTATACTCTAACCAACCAATTAAATACCAAATAAACTTAGGTAGGTCATACTAGTGAAGGAATTCCCCGTCTCTCCCATCCTACTTCTTATCTCACATCTCAGCCAGGGATCATATCCCTAAGCTTTGATACCAACTGTGACGCCCCCAAAAATAGGTATACATCACCCATCTTGAGTCACCAGATACATAGTACAAAATACAAATAAAAAACTTAATTATACAACAGTTGTGTAAGATACGACAAAACATAATCTAAGAGTTTTAATACATATATTGTCATCTAGACAGTATACAAACTCAATGATGTCCTCATTACATTTATTGTCACACTATTTAACACAATAGTGAGGACTACTAATGCTATCATCTGGACCGTCACTCCTTTCCCCGACTCGTCCTAGCTATATTCTCATTTCCTGAAGAGAACAATGAAAGAAAGGGTGAGCTCAACTAGCCCGGTAAGAAATATTATGACTAAGATAATACAAAATAAATTATCATTAGTCTTCAACAATGTTAAACTGATAAAATACAATAGACATCAAGTTTAACTGCAGCGGAATAAGCAATCCATTAGAAGAGTCAAGTAGAGCATGATATCTACTCTCTTCTTTGATTTAAAATGTTTTCATCAATTTTTATCGCTGAGACTCAGCTTAATAAATAAACAACATCATCGAATCATCCCTGCACTACGGGCCAAAGATATTCATTAAATCATCAATAGTCATGACTATACCGAATAATCCCTGGTCATAATCATACCAAATCCATCTCTGCACGTAAGCCAAAGATATACAACAATAAAACCAATAATCAACAATCCATCTTTGCACGTAAGCCAAAGATATACAATTCAATAATCAAAAGTTCATCTTTGCACGTAAGCCAAAGATAACTTTCATCACCATATAAGCCTGAGGATGATGACAATGATATAAACATTAATCAAATGAAAACAAGGATAAATATTAACGACTTTAAATTTATCCAAATATTATCAACCACTCATAATCTAATATTATTAATATCATAACACTATTTTAATCACTTCTTAAACTTATAAATAATTTATTTCAATTGTTTACACTTTACCAAATAATGCATTTAATCATTCAAAAATGTCATACTCATAAGATTTCATCACCAATGATCAAATCCCTTATAAAAAAAATCTGCATATACCTTATATAGGATTTCCAAGCCATAAAATCCTATTTTCCAACTTTGTTACTTCACATAACATATTTAACTAATATGTTCATAACTAAACCATTTTCATGAAAAATACCAAATCAGTCCCAAAAATATTTCTTTTCTGGGATTTAGCATAATATAGTCCCACAATGAACATATATTTTTCTCGGAATTTTTAAAATTCATTTACTATTTTTCAAAAATTAATTTCTATTTAATTCCTTAAGAAATTAGCTACCTCAAGTTTAACTCCAGAAATTTCCAAATCTTGGCAGGATCTTACACATGTTAACGTGATCTTCCAGTTTAAATTTCATGTTTATCAGAGTTATAGAACTCCGGTTATAGCATTTTTTTCGTCGAAAAAACTTAAATATTGAAATGGTCATAACTTGCTCATTTTAAGTCGGAATGAGCTCATTTTTGGACAGGAGGTACCTTATACCATATACTTTCATGTCCCAAAAGGCCAGAAGTTTTCTCACAAATTAAGTGGCCAAAACAGCCCCTTCAAAGTTAAGGGCAGTAGCCTTTTTCGAAATTGGCAGTTTTTGACTCCTTTGCTAAAATCAGTCCACACGAAAATCTACAACACCTTTTCCAGTGATTCCACTTGGATAAGTTATATAACTCATATATATAACTCTTGAACTTGACCACACTTAAAAATTCAAAATATAATAGGAGATATGGTCAGTTGAATTTCATGTTTCATTTTCACCAAAATCTGATTTTCAACCCTTTGTGATTTCTAAGAAACTTTCATGTTTTCACTTAATAACCAACATAACTCATCATGACAATGACATAATAATTCAATAAAATAAGTTCAAGAATAAATTTTAAAGATTTATAAGTTAATTTATCCTGAGCTCAATAATGTCCAAATTGTCAACATGATACTTCTTTGTAGAGTAAAATTCAAGAATTCTCAGAAGAATATTTCCATGAAAAGATACTAGATGAAGCACAAATATCAAGGATATTCCACTAATTTCATGGAGTATAGAAGCCAAAGCTTTAATCAACTGAGTATAATAGAATATATGAAACTGCAAATGGATTTTCACCCGCCATGCGCAGAATCCACGATATACGTGCATCATTTACACAATTTAATAAGGAATGAATACAAAGGATCATTCACCATGCATGTGGTAATCCATATGACATGTGTTATTCCAATGTAATAATAAAGAATGGAATAATGTAAGGATTCACCATGCGTATAGAGACCGCATGCATAAAGTTATTCCCAATGTAATAATAAATAATGAAACCAGTCCCACAGAAACGCACGCATGTGATATTCGATAGAATAATAAAGAACAAAATAATAAATAATGGAACCTGTGTCAAAGTAAATTAAGACCGATGTGATATTCCAATGTAATAATAAAGAATGGAATAACAACACATAAATCACCATGCATGCGATATTACTATAGAATGATAATTAATGGAAGTTATTCCAATGTAATAATAATTAATGGAACCCGTAATAATAAAGGTAAATAATATTTCACCATGACAGGATAAACAAAGTTATTCAACATATAATAAAAGAACGGAATAATAGAAGAATTTCACCATGTATGCAGATTGCAGATAAACAAAGTTATTCCACATAATAATAAAGAATAGAATAATGTAAGTCTTCTTCATGAATAAGAGAAGAAATAATACCTTTACCTTAGAAGAAATTGGATATTAGAAATAGAAAGGTAGCTGACTTCTTCTTCTTTTCTCTCTATAATTTCTCTCAAGAGTTTCATTGAATTCGTAAGAAATAATGAAGGAATGAGCTTCTATTTATAGGAGAATGGACTGAATAATAACTAATTCATGAAACGCATTGATTTGATTGATTTACTTTTAAAACTTAGATTCATCCATATTGATTTACTATTAAAACTTTAAAATAACGGTCCATACTAATTCACTATTAAACTTTAAACCAACGATCCATACTGATTCACTATTAAACTTTAAATCAACGGTCCATACTGATTCACTATTAAACTTTAAACCAACGATCCATATTGATTTACTAATATAATTTCAACCAACAGTCTGAAAAATTAGCACATCTCCTCATGGAATAATATTGTACCCAAAAATGATTTGGACCGAAAAGAAATATATTTTGTTCGGGTGAATAGTATCCCGTGAATAGTAACTCGTGAATAGTAGTTCATGAATAGTAACTCGTGAATAGTAACTCATGAATAGTAACTCGTAAATAGTAACTCATGAATAGTAACTCGTGAATAGTAACTTATGAATAGTAACTCCGACACAAAATGCCCCGAATACCCGATTGAACAATATAACCTCCATACATCAATTATTATCGAAATAAATGTCGACTTCCACTAACACTAATAATTCTAAAACAATAGAACTATCAATTTCATCTTTAATCAACACGAGCTTATTCATCATTAATATTATAACTCACAATATTTAACAACCAGGTCGTTCCCAAGAAAGAGGGGGCTTTCCAGTAAGGATTTCTCCCTATTGGCGCGCAATTAGGTGACCAAATCTCTCCTTGACAGAACTTCTAGACATTGTAAATATTGTAATTTAATAATATGAACAACTTTGTCATCTCAATTATTGATTTAATAATATATCATATTATACAGATGATACTGTGACAATAACCGAATCAATAATATGAGAGATATGATGCAGCAATTATTGTAGCAATAATTGAGTATAACTGAGTGAATTCTCACGTAAGCATCAATAACCAATACTGTGTTCTACTATGCAACCACGCGTATTACTGTACTTTTACTACCGAGTAGTTCAACAGTTTTAACGGTAAAACTTCTACCGTTATTTTTATAAAAAGATAATTCTGTCATTTTCTAAATACGATAATACTTCCGTTGTGGGGTCCACCAATGATTGTGTCGTCGTACGGATATTCCTGACAAAAAGGATATTTTATAACAACTTGCATACTTTGTAAAATTTGTAAATATCACCCACAACTTATGACATTATATCAAATCCACACCATAATATTAAAAAAATATTTTGAGAAATTTAAATCTTTATTCATAAAATCTGGGGTCTCACAACAACATAGTAAAATGCGGTTAGTAATTCGAACGTTATAAAAATTGGTAAACTATGAAAGGGGCGTGTTTTGATTTATTAAGCATTATAAATAGTAAATAGGTGTTGCAAAGAGTAACACTTAGATTTTCTATTATTTGAATAGTAGCTTAAGACTTGTGTTAACATAACAAGTCTAACTAGAAATGTATATGTTGTGGTATTTTAGTATGTCTAAGAGATATTATGGTTCTAAACCAATGTGTAGGTGATCGTGAGTTTAATTTTATAGTGTCGACGTCTGGATTTTTAGTTGTCCCTTTTCGTTACTTGTTCTTTGGTGTTCTCATGTTATGTGAGATTTGTTTGAAAAAACAAGTGAAAAAGGTCTGACATGTGTAATGTTGATGATTTAACTTTAAGAGTCGCCAGTTGGTGTTTTTAACTGGTTGCACCAACGCAACCGAAAAAGGTTTGCACATTGACCCAGTGATGTAACGCTGCTAAACGGGTCTGTGAAACCGAGATTCAATTGGGTTCAGGGGCTTGATTATGCCGAGGGAAGGTTTTAGGCACCCCCCGACATCCGTGTTGCCATGGTGACCGCCACTTTTCAAAGAAACTGTTATATGAATGTGTGTGTGTGTGTGTGGATCAATGTGCAATTATTTGAAAGTAGTGCGAGGCATCGTTCGCACCTATATACAAAGGGTTTGAATTTTATAGAAAAATTCAGTTTTAAACAGAATATAGCAATGAAGTTTTGTAAAAGAGGATTTTCAAACCTTGTGCTCAATAGGAATTGAGACTTTTTCATACTTCCATTTTATTATTAAATGTTCGGCTTGTTTGCTTTTATTTTTGAGATGCGAGGCATCCTCGAGAAATTAATATACAGCAGTGCCGAACTCATTATGGGCAATGATAAATCGCCCAAGGAAATTCGCATAATCGTAAATAATATACAAGCTACTTCCAAATTGAAAATGTCCATCGGGAATCGAATCTAGATTCAAGAGATCAATCTGTGATCACATGATTCCTAGGCTCACATGATACCGCAGTTTATATGAAAAGTAGTAAGCAGTTATATATATAAAAGCTTTAAATATATATATATACAGACATGATCAACTACCACGAAGCAACTCCATGGGGGATCGAAAATGTAAATATATATATATATATGGACATGATCAACCACCACGAAGTAACTCCATGGGGGATTAGAAAAGTAAATATATATATATATATATATATGAACAAGGGTTGATACTGGTTCTACCCATTCTTTTATTTCTCCTACTTGCGCTCAACGTTTAAATTTGACTCCAGAAAAATTAGACTTTAACTTATCGGTTGGAACTCCGTTGGGAGAAACCTTCATTACATCCTGTAAGACCCCAGTTTTTATAAATAAAGATGAATTTTCTATAAATATTATTTTTGAATATTATGGAATAATTTGATATAATGTTATAGTTGTGGGTAATATTTATAAATTTTGCAAAGTATACAAGTGGTTATATTATATTCGATTGTCTGGGGAATATTTGGTTTAGCAGGAATATTCGTACAACTACTCAATCATCAGTGGACCCCATAATGTAATTATTGGCGGATCGAGAAAACGACAAAAATATTTTATTGAAATAATTCATGAAGTTTTACCGTTGATCATGTTGAACTACTTTCGGTAGTAAAAGTAAAGAATACGTGTGGTTGCATAAGAAACATACCAGTATTGATTATCGATGCTTATGTGAGAAGTCACCGGTTTGATTCCATTATTTCGATTAATAATATGAATTATTATAGCGATAATGACGTTTTGTTTTATTCAGTATTATTAACGTAATAAAACGTAAACATCTTTTATATAAAATGTAATACTTTATTAAAGTTATTCTATAAATAGAATATATTATATTTTATTATGCATAGTGTTGCATAGTATTTTGCATAGTGTTTTGCATAGTATTGCATAGTGTTTGCATAGTAAAATGTTTTTATATAAATAGAATATATTATATTTTATTTAAAAGATTTTTCTTTAAACATGGACCGTCAGATTAAAGTAAATCAATCTGGACCGTTCATGGATTAGTTACTATGCATTCCATTTTCCTATAAATAGAAGCTCATTCCTTCATTATTTTCTTACGAATTCATTGAAACTCTAGAGAGAGAATTATAGAGAGAAGCTATAGAGAGAAAGTTATAGAAAGAAGAAGAGTATTCGCTACTTCATTACTTCTATATTCGGTTCTTTTACTAGTAAGGGGTGTTATTCTTTCTTCTTCGAAGAGAACTTCATTATTCCATTCATTATTATTCATTGGAATAACTCGTAAAAGTGGCATACCCTATACATAACTCAGATACGCTGTATACCCTATACTTGGTGAAATCCTTATGTTATTCCATTGCTTATTATTCTGTTGGAATAACTCGTGATACGCATGATCTACCCTATACTTGGTGACATTCTTCTATTATTCTCATTGGAACATCCCGCTGCATGTGTTTTACACCGGACTGGTTCCGCTTTTTATTATTATTCTCGTTGGAACATCCGTCGTCTGTGTTTTACACCGGACTGGTTAAAATCTTTATCATTCTCGTTGGAATATCCTATCGTGTGTTTTACAGGACCGGGTTCCATCTTTATTATTCTGTTGGAACATCCTCGCTTTGTGAATTTCACGACGACCGGTTCCGTTATTATTATTCTGTTGAATAACCGTCTGCATGGCACCGCATGCATGGTGATTTCTTTTGTTATTCCATTCTTTATTATACCCAGTTGGTTAAAACTTTGACTTCTATACTCCATGAAATTAGTAGAATATCCTCGATATTTGCGTTTCATCCAAAGATCTTTTCATGGAAATATTCTTCTCGATCATTCTTGAATTTTACTCTACAAAGAAGTATCATGTCGATAGTTTTGACGTTAAAAATTCTCGGATAAAATAATTCTTGAACTTGTTTTATTGAATTCTTATATCATTGTCATCATCCTCATTTTATATATTTTTAAAGTCATCTCATTCGTGTAGAGCATGGATGGACTTGGTATGATTATGACTGTGGATTATTCTTGTAATCTTAACCGTAATGTTACAAATGATGTGGTAAAAAAGAAAAAAAATCCTCAAATGGTCAGTAGTGCATTGATGGATGATTGTTGGCATGATCATGATTATTAATGAATACACAACTATTTTTCGGTAGTAGTGCGTAAATAATTGTGATCGTGATACTAAAGAATATCCTTGGCCAGAAAAGTGCGGGGGTGATTCGATGATGTGGATTATTTATTAAAGCCGAGTCTCAAATTTATAACAATGATGAAAAACCTTTTAAAATCATAAAAGATAGTAGATTTTATTTTCTACTTGACTCTTTTAATGGATCAGATATTCACCGCAGCTTAAACCGTGGTTGTCTATTGTATTTTATCGTTTAACATTGTTGAAGACTATTGATAATTTATTTTGCATTATCTTAGTCATAATATTTCTTATTGGGCTAGTTTGAGCTCACCCTTTCTTTTCACCGCTTCTCTTCGTGAAATGAGAACATAGCCGGGGGACGAAGTCTGGGAACGGAGTAATGGTCCCAGAGGATAGCATTAGTAGTCCTCACTATTTCGTGAAATAGTGTGATAATAATTGTAATGAGGACTTTTGTTTGAAGTTTGTATAATATCTAGTAGATTTATATTTGTATTTAAACTCACAGTTTATGTCGTATTGTACCTACGCAGTTATGTTAATAAGTTGTATTTAATTTCGCACCATGTAAGTGGCGCACCCAAGATGGGTGATGTATACCTAATTTTGGTATGACCTACCTAAGTTTTTTTTGTGCTATTTTATTGGTTGGTCGTAATATAAAGATAATTGTTAAATGTCAATTAATCTTTTGTTTTGTGGCAAGATTCGAAAATGACATCCGAGAATGTTGAGAATAGAATGGAGCACAAAGCGATCGTTGATTCACCACATATCAATAATCGAGGATAATGTGCATCGTGAAGGCGATAATCCTCATGCAAACAACAACACCGACCAAATGATGAATGATCAAATGTTCGGAGGCTTTATGCAATTTATGCAACAAAGAAAGTAGAGCGACTCTCGCCCAAAACGTAGGTGGAAACACGGAAAACTCTCAGCGGTCACCGCTAAACAATTCAAGGAGCCGGGACCACCGGAGTTTAAGGGAGAGCAAAACCACTTCGCGGAAGCATGGATAAAGCAGATTACCAAGATATTTGATGTTTTGGGATGCTCGAGGAGCAAAAGGTTCCCTTTCACGCCTTTTATGTTGCGTGGAGAGGCAGACATTCTTGGTGGAAATCCAGAAACGTACTCAACTCCGCCAGATCAAGATATCTTGGGAGAAGTTCAGAGAGTCGTTTCAACGACAAATACTTTCACGAAAGTATTCGCCACATGAAGGAGGTGGAGTTTATCAAGTTGGAACAAAACAATATGACCGTGTCGCAATACGAGAGGCAAAATTTGTGGAGTTATCACGGTTTGCGCCCCACTTGGTGGATAATGAAGAGAGAATGGCGCGAATGTTTTTAAGAGGTTTGAAGTCGGAGATACGCCAACATCTTATTTCTCATAAACCGTGTTTGTATTAGGATGTTGTAAATAGGGCTCGATTAGTGGGAGCGCGATAACGAGTCAACGCAACTAAAAAGAGAGCGCGCAAGAAAGTTATAATACCGGAGAGTAGTCATCAAGCGGTGACAACAAGCGTGGAGGGAATCAACAAAGCGAGATATGGTAACCACCGGTGGTAATCGGCCAAAACAATAAGAATGGACATTTCAAGAAACGGAGATTCAACAATGATGGAAAGACGTCAAGACCAAAGACCCGTTGTTAAGGAAGGAGAAAGACCACCTATCATATGCTTCAAATGCGAGAAGAGGGACACATCATCCGAATCGTGCATGCAGCCCAAAGCATGTTATAATTATGGAAGAGAAGGTCACTTAGCTCGATTTTGTCGCCATCAAGACAAATTCAACTAGGATGGAGGCACCAAAGGTCCGTCCCGTAAAAGTCAAAACAAGAGAGTGCAAGGGGAGCGTTTGTTGTGACCTCCCAGAGAGCAAGGAACCCGAATGAGGTCATCACGGGTAAGCTTATCATAAACTCTAATGAAGTCTACACTTTATTTGATACCGGTTCTACCCATTCTTTTATTTCTCCTACTTGCGCCATCGATTAAATTTGACTCGGAGAAATTAGACTTTGACTTATCTGTGGAAACTCCGTTGGGAGAAACCTTCATTACATCCACTCGCTTATAAGTCTTGTTTGGTTCAAATCGGCACCCTCACATTACTCGTCGATCTTATTTCATTAAAAATACTTGCATTTGACGTGATTCTGGGATTGATTGGTTAACTACTTATCATGCAAAAATTGATTGTTTTCGTAAGGTTGTTAGCTTTCATATTCCTAATCAACCTATTATGCTAATTCAAACGACCAAACCATTAAAATCAATCACGGTCATCTCAAGCCATAAAGCTATTCGTTTATTGAAAAATGGATGTCAAGCTTTCTTAGCTCATGTCACGATTTAAACAAAAATACGCCGCTTTTGAGCGATATTTCTATTGTTAATAAATTTCCGACGTATTCCCCGAAGAACTTCCCGCCTACCCCGAGAGCGTGAAATTGAATTTTGTATCGACCTTGAACTCGCGGTACAAAACCAATTTCCAAAGCCCCATATCGAATGGCTCTATTGAACTTCGTGGAGTTAAAGACCCAACCGCAGGAATTGTTAGACATTGGCTTTATTCGCCCTAGTACTTCTCCTTGGGGTGCTCTGTTTCTATTCGTGAAGAAGAAAGATGGGAGTATGCGACTTTGTATTGATTATCGGGAGTCAATCATGTCACCATCAAAAATAGGTATCCATTGCCACGTATTGATGACCTGTTTGACCAGTTGCAAGGAGCCAAATTCTTTTCAAAGATTGATCTTCGTTCGGATATCACCAATTGAAGATTAGAACCGCTGACATTCCAAAGAGCGGCGGCCGTAACTTCCAGACGGGCATTATGAATTCCTAGTCATGTCCTTTGGATTGACTAATGCTCCTGCTGCCTTCATGGATATGATGAATCGAGTATTCAAGGAATATTTGGATCACTTTGTGGTCGTCTTTATTGATGACATCCTTATTTATTCCAAAAGCCGTGAAGATCATGAGCAACACTTGAGGTCGACACTCCAAAAGCTTCGTGAATATAAGCTTTATGCCAAGTTGAAGAAATGCGAGTTCGGCTTGAAGAAGT
Organism: Panax quinquefolius; assembly: GCA_020205615.1. Lineage (NCBI taxonomy): Eukaryota > Viridiplantae > Streptophyta > Magnoliopsida > Apiales > Araliaceae > Panax > Panax quinquefolius. The sequence continues at coordinate 32,908,433 of CM035158.1, forward strand.
AGCATTCCTTGGGCACGTGGTATCAAGTCATGGAATATCCATTGACCCAAGAAAGATTGAAGCTATTCAAAGTCGGGAACAACCTAAATCGATGACCGATCAAGCACGTAGCTTTCTCGGTTTGAATTGGTTATTATCGGAGATTCGTGGAAGGATTTTCTCGAATCGCTACTCCATCGACTCAAATTGACTCGAAAAGATACAAAGTTCTATTGGAGCGAAGAATGTGAGAAGAGTTTTCAAGAACTCAAGAAGAGACTTATTTCAAAGACTGTTTCGACAATACCATTTCGCTCTGAGGATTTGTCATCTACAGTGATGCTTCGAGCAAAGGGTTGGGATGTGTTCTTATGCAACATGGAAAAGTTATAGCCTATGCCTCGCGACAACTCAAAGAATATGAGAGGAATTATCCTACTCATGATCTGGAGTTGGCAGCTGTTGTCTTTGCACTTAAAATTTGGAGGCATTACTTGTATGGGGAGAAAGTGGAGATCTTTACGGATCATAAAAGCCTCAAATATTTCTTCACTCAAAAGGAACTCAACATGCGACAACGACGTTGGCTTGAATCTATTGAAAGATTATGATCATACCATCCAATACCATCCCGGAAAAGCTTAACGTGGTAGCCGATGCATTGAGTAGAAGATCGTATGCAAGCACGAAGTGCGTTATTGTCAACACAAAGGCCCATTTTGTGTGACTTGCAAAGGATGGAGATAGAGTTAAAGACTCCAGGGACGCATGTGATGATAGCAAATATACGAGTAGAACCGACTTTAATCGATAAAGTTAAAGCTGCTCAAGCTACAGACCTGGAGCTGATGCGTATGAAAAAGAAAGTGCAAGAGGGTGCTATGCCGGAAGCAAGAATCGATGAAGAAGGAATACTTCGAGTCAACTCCAGACTTTGTGTTCCTAACGACCCTGATTTAAAGTATAATATCATGATGGAGGCGCACAACACACCATTTGCAATCCATCCTGGGAGTACCAAAATGTATCATGATATTCGTCATACATTTTGGTGGAGCAATATGAAGAGGGAGATAGCGCTGTTTATCTCAAGGTGTCTAACTTGTCAACGAGTTAAAGCGGAGCATCAAGTACCAAAAGGTCCATTGCAACCACTTGAAATTCCAGAATGGAAGTGGGAGCACATTACCATGGATTTCGCATCGGCCTTCCTAAGGTTTCTCAAGGCATTGATGCGATTTGGGTCATTGTTGATAGATTGACCAAGTCCGCTCATTTCTTACCGACACGAGAAACTTATACACTTGAACGTCTTGCTCGTCAGATGTATATAAACGAGATTGTAAGATCGCATGGTATGCCTAAGATATCCATAGTTTTCGATCGAGACCCAAGATTCACTTCAAGATTTTGGGTTAGTTTGCAAAAAGCTATGGGCACGGACTTACGATTTAGCTTCAGATATCATCCTCAGACCAGACGGGACATCGGAGAGGACTATTCAAACTCTTGAAGATCTATTAAGACTCTGTGTTCTTGATTTCAAGGGGAGTTGGGACAAGTTTTTACCATTGGTGGAGTTTTCCTACAACAACAGTTATCAAGCAAGTATTGGCATGGCTCCATTCGAAGCGTTGTATGGAAGAAAGTGTCGTTCTCCAGTATGCTGGGATGAGGTGGGTGAAGCAACGTTGTTGGGACCGGAGTTGGTACGTATGACTACGGAAAAGATTCAAACGATCCGACAACGTATAAAAACCTCACAAAATCGACAAAAGAGTTATGCTGATCTTCATCGAAAGGACGTGGAATTCAATATAGGAGATCATGTGTTGTTAAAAGTTGCTCCATGGAAAGGAGTTACAAGATTTGGAAAGAGAGGGAAACTTAATCCTCGATTCATCGGTCCATTTTTAATCCTCGATCGAGTAGGAAGCGTGGCTATAGACTCGCTTACCGCCAAATATGTCTCGTGTTCATAACGTTTTTCACATATCCATGTTACGTAAATATGTGAAAGACCCGAACCATATTATTGAGTTAGAACCGGACGAAATAGCGGAAGATTTGACGTATGAAGAGGTTCTGCTCAAATTTTGGATAAGAAGGAACATATTCTACGCTCCAAGGTTATACCTCAAGTCAAAGTTTTGTGGAGGAACCACGATGTTGAGGAAATGACTTGGGAGTTAGAATCAAATGAAATCAAGGTATCCTTACCTCTTCGACATACCGTATCGCACCTAATTTCGAGGGCTAAATTTCATAAGAAGGGAGGTTGTAAGACCCCGCTTTTTATAAATAAAGATGAATTTTCTATAAATATTATTTTTGAATATTATGGAATAATTTGATATAATGTTATAGTTGTGGGTAATATTTATAAATTTTGCAAAGTATACAAGTGGTTATATTATATTCGATTGGTCTGGGAATATTCGGTTTAGCAGGAATATTCGCACAACTACTCAATCATTGGTGGACCCCATAATGTAATTATCATTTCGGATCGAGAAAACGACAAAAATATTTTATTGAAATAACGGGCGGAAGTTTTACCGTTGATCTTGTTGAACTACTCGGTAGTAAAAGTACGAGAATACGTGTGGTTGCATAAGTAAGACACCGGTATTGATTATTGATGCTTATGTGAGAAGTCACTCGGTTTGATTCCATTATTGTCGATTAATAATATGAATTATTATAGCGATAATGACGCTTTTGTTTTATTCGTATTATTAACGTAATAAAATGTAAACATCTTTTATATAAAATGTAATACTTTATTAAAGTTATTCTATAAATAGAATATATTATATTTTATTATGCATAGTGTTGCATAGTATTTTGCATAGTGTTTTGTATAGTATTGCATAGTGTTTGCATAGTAAAATGTTTTTATATAAATAGAATATATTATATTTTATTTAAAAGATTTTTCTTTAAACATGGACCGTCGATTAAAGTAAATCAATCTGGACCGTTCATGGATTAGTTCTTATGCATTCCATTTTCCTATAAATAGAAGCTCATTCCTTCATTATTTTCTTACTTAATTCATTGAAACTCTAGAGAGAATTATAGAGAGAAGCTATAGAGAGAAAGTTATAGAAAGAAGAAGAGTATTCTGCTACTTCATTACTTCTATATTCAGTTCTTTTACGGTAAGGGGTGTTATTCTTTCTTCTTGAAGAGAACTTCTATTATTCCATTCATTATTATTCTATTGGAATAACCTGTAAAAGTGGCATACCCTATACATAACCTGTATACGCGGTATACCCTATACTTGGTGAAATCCTTATGTTATTCCATTGCTTATTATTCTGTTGGAATAACTCAGATACGCCATGATCACCCTATACTTGGTGACATTCTTCTATTATTCTCGTTGGAACATCCCCGTCTCGTGTGTTTTTGGGACCTGGTTCCGCTTTTTATTATTATTCGTTGGAACATCCTCATGCATGTGTTTTACAGGACTGGTTAAAATCTTTATCATTCTCGTTGGAATATCCTATCGTGTGTTTTACAACACGGATCCGGTTCCATCTTTATTATTCTGTTGGAACATCCCGCTTCGGTGTGAATTTCACCGACCGGTTCCGTTATTATTATTCATTTGAATAACTCGTCTATGGCAAGTACCGCATGCATGGTGATTTCTTTTGTTATTCCATTCTTTATTATACCCAGTTGGTTAAAACTTTGACTTCTATACTCCATGAAATTAGTAGAATATCCTTGATATTTGCGTTTCATCCAAAGATCTTTTCATGGAAATATTCTTCGATCATTCTTGAATTTTACTCTACAAAGAAGTATCATGTTGATATTTTGACGTTAAAAATTCTCGGATAAAATAATTCTTGAACTTGTTTTATTGAATTCTTATATCATTGTCATCATCCTCATTTTTATATTTTTTAAAGTCATCATGGTTCTGTAGAGCATGGATGGACTTGGTATGATTATGACCGTGGATTATTCTAAGTGTAATCATGACCGTAATGTTACAAATGATGTGGTAAAAAAAAAATCCTCAAAGGTCAGTAGTGCATTGATGGGACGATTGTTGGCATGATCATGACCATTAATGAATACACAACTATTTTTGGTAGTAGCGTAAATAATTGTGATCGTGATACTAAAGAATATCCTCGTCAGTCGTAGTGTAGGGGTGATTCGATGATGTGGATTATTTATTAAAGTCGAGTCTCAAAACTATAATAAATGATGAAAAACCTTTTAAAATCATAAAAGATAGTAGATTTTATTTTCTACTTGACTCTTTTAATGGATCAGATATTCATTGCGCAGATTAAACCTGGTTGTCTATTGTATTTTATCGGTTTAACATTGTTGAAGACTATTGATAATTTATTTTGCATTATCTTAGTCATAATATTTCTTATTGGGCTAGTTGAGCTCACCCTTTCTTTTCACTTTGTTCTCTTGTGAAATGAGAACATAGCCGGGACGAAGTCTGGGAGCGGAGTAATGGTCCGAGAGGATAGCATTAGTAGTCCTCACTATTACGTGAAATAGTGTGATAATAGTTGTAATGAGGACTCCTTTTGAGTTTGTATAATATCTAGTAGATAATATTTGTATTCAAACTCACAGCTTTATGTCGTATTGTACACCGGCGCTTATATTAGTAAGTTGTATTTGAATTTATGTACCATGTAAGTGGCGACCCAAGATGGGTGACGTATACCTAATTTTGGGGGCGTCACACATCCACTGTTTATAAGTCTTATTTGGTTCAAATCGGTACCCTCACAATACCTGTCGATCTTATTTCATTGAAAATACTTGCATTTGACGTAATTCTAGGGATTGATTGGTTAACTACTCATCCTACAAAAATTGATTATTTTCGTAAGGTTGTTATCTTTCATATTCCTAACCAACCTATTATGCGAATTTAAGTAACCAAACCATTAAAATCAATCACAGTCATCTTAAGCCATAAAGCTATTCGTTTATTAAAAACGGATGTAAAGCTTTCTTAGCTCATGTCACGGATTTAAACAAAAATACGTCAGTTTTGAATGATATTTCTATTGTTAATAAATTTCCTGACGTATTCCCTGAAGACTTCTTAGCCTACCCCAGAGCGTGAAATCAAATTTTGTATTGACCCCTGTACAAAACCCATTTCTAAAACCCTCAAGTATTTTTTTCACCCAAAACGAACGTATTATGCGCTGAAGACGTTGGCTCGAGCTGTTGAAAGATTATGATGATACCATTCAATACCATCCTGGAAAAGCGAATGTGGTAGCTGACGCGTTGAGTAGAAGATTGTATGTGTTTATGAGTGTAAATATACAAACCTACGTGAAAATAGCAAATATACGATTAGAACTGACTTTAAACGATAATGTTAAAGCTACAGACCCGGAGCTAATGAATACGAAGAAGAAGGTTCAAGAAGGCGTTATTCTAGAAGCAAGAATCGATAAAGACGGCCCATTTAAAATCCTCGATCGAGTAGGAACTGTGGCCTATAGACTCGCCTTAATGCCAAGTATGTCGCGTGTTTTTCACGTATCGATGTTACGTAAATATGTGGACGACCCGAACCACATTATTGATTTAGAACCGGACGACATAGCGGAAGATTTAACGTATGAAGAGGTACCTGTTAAAATCTTGGATAAGAAGGAATATATTCTACGCTCAAAGGTTATACCTTAAGAGTTAGAATCTGACGAAGTGTCCTCATCTGTTCGGCATACCTGGTACGTACCCTAATTTTGAGGGCGAAATTTCATAAGAAGGGGAGGTTGTAAGACCCCAACTTTTTGAATAAAGATGAATTTTCTATAAATATCATTTTTGAATATTATGGAGTGGATTTGATATAATGTTATAGTTGTGGGTAATATTTATAAATTTTGTAAAGTACGCAAGTTTTTATATTATATTCAATTGGTCGGAGAATATTCGTTTTAACAGGAATATTCGCATGACTGACAAGACAATCATTGTGGGCCCCATATGAGTAATAAGCTGTCGGATGAAGAAAATGACAAGTTTGAGTTTTTATAAATAACGGCAGAAGTTATTACAATTAACATTGTTGGAATATTCGGCGGTTAAAATATGTGATGTCTACGCGTGGTCGCACAAGAGATAGCACACTCAGATTACACAAAGATTTTTAAATTATCGATTCTTACGTAAGAAGGCACTACTCAATAATTGTTAAAGAATTCTTCGCTCAATATTTTATTTTATTGATTCAATAATTATTGCATTGATATTTTATATTATTGTTGTTTCAATAATTATCAACGCACCGAAGATTTCCCATTATCGGATCAATAATTCATATTATTTGAATAATATTATTAGATAGCATTATTGGCAATGTCTAGAAAGTTCTTTCAAGGAGAGGTTTGGTCACCTAATTGCACGCCAGTAAGGAGAATTCCTTATCGAAAAGCCCCCTCTTTCCTGGGAACGGCCTGATTATCATTATTGTGATTCTGTAATATTATTGTGAATAATTAATTATTAATTTATATGATAAGGAAATATTTATTTTATGTGGACATAAATGAGGGATAGGAAAATATTTATTTTATGTGGTTATAAATGGAGGAATTAATGTTGAGGTGTTTTATCAAGATTTTGTTTGATCAAGGTTTTAAAAATCAAATCGTTGTTCTTAAAGGTCTATGCGTGAGTGATAATTTTGATCCATAGTTGGATCGTTGTGATTTTTGGATATGTTATACATATATAAGTTGAGTATATGTCCACAAATTTTGAACCGTTAAAATTAACGTATGATTTGTTATGAATTTTATGAGGTATTGAAAATCGTCCGTTTATGGATTTCGGATATTTTCTGTTTGGAATTTGGAAAAACGTTAAGCTACAAAGTTTTAGAGAATTCAATTTCGTGTGGAATGGACATAAAATTTGTATTTTTCTGATAAAAGGGCTATTTATTATGAATTACTGAAGTTTTAAAAATTAAAATATTTTTATTAAAAACATGGGTGGGCCCCACTTTTGGTTGGTGGGACCCACTAGAGGTGGATGAAATTTGGTCTTGGTTGGTGGCATGCACAGAAAAATTAAATTAATATTTTATTAATTTAGTCTCCTATGGCATTCTAGCATTTTCCTATAAATAGGCGCTTAAGTTAGAATTGAAAATCACACCAGAATCAAAGAATTCTTCTTTTATAATATTGAGCGTATTTCTTTCAAGTTTTAGAAAGCTTTGAGCGTAAAAAACAGTGAAAGTTTTCTTCAAGAATATCCCAGCCATGCCAATTAGAATACACTTCTTTTCAAGGTAAGGGATGTTATTTTCTTCGTAAATGATATTATTTTCTTCAATATCATTATTGTGAGACCCCAGATTTTATCAATAAAGATTTAAATTTTGTCAAAATAATTTTTAATATTATGGTGTGAATTTGGAGATAATATTATAGTTGTGGGTAGTATTTATAAATTTTGCAAAGTATGCAAGTGGTTATATTATATTCGATTGGTCGAGGAATATTCGGTTTAGCAGGAATATTCGCATGACAACTACTCAATCATTGGTGGACCCCATAATGTAATTATTGTCGGATTGAGAAAACGACAAAAATATTTTATTGAAATAAACGGCGGAAGTTTTACCGTAGTTCTCGTTGAACTACTCAGTAGTAAAAGTACGATAATAAGTGTGGTTGCATAGTAGCAATACGATATTGATTATTGATGCTTATGTGAGAAGTCACTCGGTTTGATTCCATTATTGTCGATTAATAATATGAATTATTATAATGATAATGACGCTTTTTGTTTTATTCGTATTATTAACGTAATAAAATGTAAACATCTTTTATATAAAATAGAATACTTTATTAAAGTTATTCTATAAATAGAATATATTATATTTTATTATGCATAGTATTGCATAGTGTTTTGCATAGTGTTTTGCATAGTATTGTAAAGTGTTTGCATAGTAAAATGTTTTTATATAAATAGAATATATTATATTTTATTTAAAAGATTTTTCTTTAAATATGGACCGTCGATTAAAGTAAATCAATCTGGACCGTTCATGGATTAGTTACTACGCATTCCATTTTCCTATAAATAAGCTCATTCCTTCATTATTTTCTTACTTAATTCATTGAAACTCTAGAGAGAAATTATAGAGAGAAGCTATAGAGAGAAAATTATAGAAAGAAGAAGAGTATTCGCTACTTCACTACTTCTATATTCAGTTTTTTACGGTGAAGGGTGTTATTCTTTCTTCTTGAAGAGAACTTCGTTATTCCATTCATTATTATTCATTGGAATAACTTTGTAAAAGTGGCATACCCTATACATAACCTTGTGACACGCTGCATACCCTATACTTGGTGAAATCCTTATGTTATTCCATTGCTTATTATTCATTGGAATAACTCAGATATGGTTTACCCTATACTTGGTGACATTCTTCTATTATTACATTGGAACATCCGTCTGTGTTTTACACCGGACTCGGTTCCGCTTTTTATTATTCTCGTTGGAACATCCCGTCTCGTGTTTTACACCGGACTGGGTAAAATCTTTATCATTCTCGTTGAATATCCTATTCGTGTGTGTTTTACACGGACCGGTTCCATCTTTATTATTCTGTTGGAACATCCCGCCGGTGTGAATTTCACGACGGTTCCGTTATTATTATTACGTTGAATAACTTTGTCATGCCATAAGCACCGCATACATGGTGATTTCTTTTGTTATTCCATTCTTTATTATACCCGGTTGGTTAAAACTTTGACTTCTATACTCCATGAAATTAGTAGAATATCCTTGATATTTGCGTTTCATCCAAAGATCTTTTCATGGAAATATTCTTCCGATCATTCTTGAATTTTACTCTACTAAACAAAGATCATGTTGACAATTTGGACGTTAATAATTCATGGATTAAATAATTCTTGAACTTGTTTTATTGAATTACTATGTCATTGTCATCATCCTCATGTTATATTATGTTATCTTTGGCTTACGTGCATAGATGAACTTAGTATGATTATGACCGGGATCATTCTAAGATAATCATGACTTAATATAAATGATGTGACAAAAGTCCTCAAAGTGGCTGTAATGCGATGATGGATAGTTTTTGGTATGATTATGAATGTGGGTGATTCTAAGATAGTCATGACCATTGATAATTTGATGAAAATCCTTGACCGTGGTACGTGTGGATGATTAAATGTGGTGGTTTATTTATTGTCGAGTCTCAAATGATAAAAATTGATGAAAACCTTTTAAAACCTAAAAGATAGTAGACTTTATTCTCTACTTGACTCTTTTAATGGATTGCTTATTCCGCCGCAGCTTAAACGGGTTGTCTATTGTATTTTATCGGTTTAAACTTTGTTGAAGGCTAATGATAATTTATTCTCGCATTATCTTAGTCATAATATTTCATGGGCTAGTTGAGCTCACCCTTTCTTTCACCTTTTTTTTTCTGTGAAATGAGAACATAGTTGGGACGAGTCGGGAACGTAAGTAATGGTCCAGAGGATAGCATTAGTAGTCCTCACTATTCGTGAAATAGTGTGATAATAGTTATAATGAGGACTCCTTTTGAGTTTGTATAATATCTAGTAGACAATATTTGTATTCAAACTCATAGTTTATGTCGATTGCATACCTACCTACGTTATATTAGTAAGTTGTATTTGAATTTATGTACCATGTAAGTGGCGACTCAAGATGGGTGACGATACCAAATTTTTGGGGCGTTACGGTTGGTATCGAGCTTAGGATATGATCCTAGCTAAGATGTGAGAATAGTACTAGGAGGGGAGAGACGGGAATTCCTTCGCTAAGTATGACCTACCTAAATTTATTTGGTATTTAATTGGTCGGTCGTAATATAGGGATAATTTGTTACATGTCAATTAACCCTTGTTTTGTGACAAGGTGTTTGAGAATGGCATCCGAAAATGTTGAAATAAGCAATGAAGCACATGAGAGTGTTGATTCAAATTTCAAACAAAAGGTAACGACCAACAACACGATAATAATCATACTGGTGGCAACGGCTATCAGAACAATGATAACCATCGTGGGGGAAATTATCATGCTAAGAATGGTAACCACTTCGGTGGTAATCATGGCAAAGATAATAGAAGTGGAAATTTCAAGAAGAGAAGGTCATTTAGCTCGATTTTGTCGTATAGTGAAGTCAAGTCCATTTGGGATAGTGGCACCAAAGGCGGATCTGAGATAAAACAAAGTTGGTGGTTTCGGGAAGAGCGTTTGCGTGACTTCTCAAAAGTGGGTAACCGAACGAAGTTATACGGGTTAGTTAATTATAAATTCTTCATGAAGTCTATACCTTATTAGATACCGGTTCTACCCATTATTTTATCTCTCTTGCTTGCGTTCAACGTTTAAATTTAACTCCGAAGAAGTTAAACTTTGACTTATTGGTTGAAACTTCGTTAGTAGGAGCCTTCGTTACCGCTACTATTTTTAAATCTTGTTTAATTCAAATAAACACTTTCACGATCTTATCTCTTTGAAAATACTTGCCTTTGAGGTAATTTTTGAAAACGATTGATTAACTACTCATTATTCTTTTTGTAAGGTTGTTAGCTTTCATATTCCTAACCAACCTGTTATACTTAATTCAAAGTAACCAAATCCTAAAGTTAATCATCTTTGTTATATCAAGTCATAAGTAAAGAGCCCCCGAACCTTTCGTTGTTGACTTCCTTGTGTGGAATGCAACCAAGCCGAGACTTCAGAGGCGACATCGTGAATGAAGATGGCAAGTTGATAGGTATCATTGTGAGGTGCCATCCGGGTTAAGGGATGAAGTCACAGTTGGTATTAATGTGACGTACTATCCAAGTCTTGGACGAGAGTAATAGTTTTGAATGATATTTCTATCATTAATAAATTTCTTGGCGTATTCTTGAAGACTTCCTAGCCTACCCTAGAACGTAAAATCAAATTTTGTATTGACCCCAGTACAAAAACCCATTTCTTAAACCCTCAAATATTTCTTCAACTAAAATGAGCAGCTTTACGTGGTTTATGATGAAAGCCATAATAAAAGCATTGGACTAATGAAAATCATGGGTATATGAAGTATTAGTAAGTGTTATGATGAGTTATGTGGTTATTATGTGAAAACATGAAAGTTTCTTAGAAATCACAAAGGGTTGAAAAATCGATTTTGGTGAAAACGTAATATGAAATTCAATTGACCATATCTCCTATTATATTTTGAATTTTTGAGTGTGGTCAAGTCCTAGAGTTAGATCTATGAGTTACCTAACTAATCCAAGTGGAATTACTGAAAAGATATTGAGATTTTGTGTGAACTGATTTTAGTAAAAGATGTAAAAGCTGGAAATTTCAAAAGGTTGCTGTCCAAAATTTGAAGGGGCTGTTTCGGCCACTTAAATTATGAGAAAAATTCTGGCCTTTTGGGAAATGAAAGTATATGGTATAAAGTACCTCCTGTCCAAAAATGAGCTTATTCTGACTTAAAATGAGCAAGTTATGACTATTTCAATATTTAGGTTTTTCCAATTTAAAAACGCTATAACCTGGAGTTCTATAACTCGATGACCATGAAATTTAAACTAGAAGCTCACGTTAACATGTGTAAGGTCCTGCCAAGATTTGGGAATTTTTGGAGTTAAACTTGAGGTAGCTAATTTCTTAAGGAATTAATTAGAAATTGATTTTTGAAAAATAGTAAATGAATTTTAAAATTCGAGAAAAATATATTTTCATTATGGGACTATATTATGCTAAATCCCAGAAAAGAAATATTTTTGGGACTAATTTGGTATTTTTCATGAAAATATTTTAGTTACTGAACATATGAGTTAAATATGTTATGTGAAGTAACAAAGTTGAAAATAGGATTTTATGGCTAGAGAATCCTATATAGAGTATATGCATATTTTTTGATGAGGATTTGATAATTGGTGATGATATTTTATGAGTATGACATTTTGAATGATTAAATGCATTATATGGTAAAGCGTAAACAATTAAGATAAATTGTTTATAAATTTAAGAAGTGATTAAAATATTGTTATAATATTAATGATATTAGATTATGAGATTATTAAGTGATTGAAAACATGGGGATATTCTTGAATCTCGGATAAATTATATTATAAATGTTTAATATTTATCCTTTATCTCATTTGATTGATTCTTTATATCATTATCCTCATGCTTATATTATGTTGAAAGTCATCTGTGGCTCAGTAGTGCATAGATGGACTTGGTATGATTATGACTGAGGATTGTTCGGTATAATCATAACAAGTAATTGAAAACACAATTATCTTTGGCAGTAGTGCATGGATAATTTGTGGTCGTGATATTAATGAATACACAATTATCTTTGGTAGTAGTGCATGGATAATTTGTGGTCGCGGATATTAATGAATACACAATTATCTTTCGTCAGTAGTATGGATAATTGTGGTCATGATATTAATGAATACACAATTATCTTTGGTAGTAGTGCATAGATAATTTGTGGTCGTGATACTAATGAATATCCTTGGCACAGTAGTGCGGGGATGATTCGATGATATGGATTAATTATTGAAATGAGTCTCAAAGAATGAAATATTAATTCATGGATGTGGTAAAAGTCATCTTTGGTCAGTAGTGCATTGATAGACTTGGTATGATTATGACCACGGATTATTCGGTATAATCACGATCAGATTGAAAACACGAATATCCTTGGCCAATAGTGCAATGGATAATTCGTGGTCGTGATACTATTAAGCTAAGTCTCAAAGATTATTGGTTTTATGAGTTATATATCTTTGGCTCGTAGCAAAGATGAATTGTTAATGAATATCTTTGGCCGGATTGCAAAGATGAATTTAATATTTTTAAACGATAAAGGTATTCAAGGTATCCTCATCTCTTTATCATATCAGTATCGCACCTAATTTCGAGGGCTTAAATTCCATAAGGAGGGAGATTGTGAGACCCAGATTTTATCAATAAAGATTTAAATTTTGTCAAAATAATTTTTAATATTATGGTGTGAATTTGAGATAATATTATAGTTGTGGGTAGTATTTATAAATTTTGCAAAGTATGCAAGTGGTTATATTATATTCGATTGGTCGAGGAATATTCGGTTTAGCAGGGAATATTCGTACAACGGCTCAATCATTGGTGGACCCTACAATGTAATTATTGCCTGATTGAGAAAACGATAAAAAATATTTTATTGAAATAACGGCGGAAGTTTTACCGTGGTAGTTCTTGTTGAACTACTCCAGAGTAAAAGTACAAGAATAAGTGTGGTTGCATAGTAAGACACCAGTATTAATTATCGATGCTTATGTGAGAAGTCACTCGGTTTGATTCCATTATTGTCGATTAATAATATGAATTATTATAGCGATAATGACGCTTTTGTTTTATTCAGATTATTAACGTAATAAAATAGAAACATCTTTTATATAAAATAGAATACTTTATTAAAGTTATTCTATAAATAGAATATATTATATTTTATTACGCATAGTGTTGCATAGTGTTTTGCGTATAGTGTTTTGCATAGTGTTTGCATAGTAAAATGTTTTTATATAAATAGAATATATTATATTTTATTTAAAAGATTTTTCTTTAAATATGGACCGTCGATTAAAGTAAATCAATCTGGACCGCTCATGGATTAGTTACTTATGCATTCCATTTTCCTATAAATAAGCTCATTCCTTCATTATTTTTTTATTTAATTCATTGAAACTCTAGAGAGAGAAATTATAGAGAGAAGCTATAGAGAGAAAATTATAGAAAGAAGAAGAGTATTCGCTACTTCACTACTTCTATATTCAGTTCTTTTTTACGGTGAAGGGTGTTATTCTTTCTTCTTGAAGAGAACTTCATTATTCCATTCATTATTATTCATTGGAATAACTTTGTAAAAGTGGCATACCCTATACATAACTTTGTATACTGCATACCCTATACTTGGTGAAATCCTTATGTTATTCCATTGCTTATTATTCTCATTGGAATAACTCAGATATCGTGATTTTACCTATACTTGGTGACATTCTTCTATTATTCATTGGAACATCCACATCATGTGTTTTACAGGACCGGGTTCCGCTTTTTATTATTACGTTGGAACATCATGCATGTGTTTTACACCGGACCTGGTTAAAATCTTTATCATTCATTGGAATATCCTATCATGTGTTTTACACCGGATCCTGGTTCCATCTTTATTATTTCTGTTGGAACATCCGTCGGTGTGAATTTCACACCGACCGGTTCCGTTATTATTATTATTCGTTGGAATAACTCGTCATGCATGCTAAGTACCGCATACATGGTGATTTCTTTTGTTATTCCATTCTTTATTATACCCCAATTGGTTAAAACTTTGACTTCTATACTCCATGAAATTAGTAGAATATCCTTGATATTTGTGTTTCATCCAAGATCTTTTCATGGAAATATTCTTCTCGATCATTCTTGAATTTTACTCTACGAAAACAAAGATATCATGTTGACAATTTGGACGTTAATAATTCATGGATTAAATAATTCTTGAACTTGTTTTATTGAATTACTATGTCATTGTCATCATCCTCATGTTATATTATGTTATCTTTGGCTTACGTGCATAGATGAACTTAGTATGATTATGACCAGGGATCATTCGGTATAATAATGACTTGATATAAATGATGTGACAAAAGTCCTCAGTGGCCTGTAATGGAATGATGGATAGTTTTTGGTATGATTATGACCAGGGGTGATTCGGTATAGTCATGACCATTGATAATTTGATGAAAATCCTTGACCGTGGTACAGGGATGATTAAATGTGGTGGTTTATTTATTGTCGAGTCTCAAATGATAAAAATTGATGAAAACCTTTTAAAACCTAAAAGATAGTAGACTTTATTCTCTACTTGACTCTTTTAATGGATTGCTTATTTCACGCCGCAGCTTAAACCGGTTGTCTATGTATTTTATCGCTTTAACATCGTTGAAGGCTAATGATAATTTATTCTCGCATTATCTTAGTCATAATATTTCTTCTGAGGGCTAGTTGAGCTCACCCTTTCTTTTCACCGTTCTCTTTCGTGAAATGAGAACATAGCCGGGACGACAGTCTGGGAACGGAAGTAATGGTCCGAGAGGATAGCATTAGTAGTCCTCACTATTTCGTGAAATAGTGTGATAATAGTTGTAATAAGGACTCCTTTTGAGTTTGTATAATATCTAGTAGACAATATTTGTATTCAAACTCATAGTTTATGTCGTATTGTACACGACAGTTATATTAGTAAGTTGTATTTGAATTTATGTACCATGTAAGTGGCGACTCAAGATGGGTGACGTATACCTAATTTTGGGGGCGTTACAATTATGCTGAAATATTGATATGAATTTTATTTTGGAATTTCTACCTTATTGTGTCAGAGTTACTATTATTCGATATGGTACTATTCACGATATCGACATTATTCACGAATCATCGGATTATTCATAGAAAAATAAATTTTTCTCTTTTTCATCCCAGATGTCTATTATGGTTACTATCTTTGATTGTATCCATGTTTTGATCTTCATTCTTGAATATTACTCCATTATTGTTTATTATGGAATATTATTTTCATTCAACAGTGGTAAGGGATATTATTTTTGTTCAATATTCGCTTGAAATAATATTTTCTTCCATACTCTATAGTATGTAAGTAATATTATTTCGTTTCAGATTTCAAATTCTATACTCGTTTTGTTAAAATTTTGGCTTCTATACTCCATAAAATTAGTAGAATATCCTTGATATTTGCGCTTCATCCACTATCTTTTCATAGAAATATTATTCTGAGCATTCTTGATAAATTTTAACTTTTTCATGCCGGAGTACTATTCACGGGGTTACTATTCCCAAAGTACTATTCACGGGGTACTATTCACTTGAATACTATTCACCCGGGGTACTATTCATGATAAAAATTGATTCATTTTTGGTCCAAATTATTATTGGTACAATATTATTCTTGAATTTTACTCCACAAAGCAGTATCATGTTGACAATTTGGACGTTATTGATTTCTAGATAAATTAAATTCTAAATCTTTAAAAATTTATCATTGAACATGTTTTATTGAATTCTTGTATCATTGTCATCATCCTCATGTTTATATTATGTTGAAAGTCATCTGTGGCCTGTAGTGCATAGATGGACTTGGTATGATTATGACCAGGGATTTTTCGGTATAATAATGACCGTAATGTTACAAATGATGTTGTAAAAGTCGTCATTTGCCTATAGTGCATTGATGGACAGTTGTTGGCATGATCATGACCATTGATGAATACACAAATATCCTTGGCCCGTAGTGCATGGATAATTTGTGGTCGTGATACTAAAGAATATCCTCGTCAGAAAGTAGTGCGGAGGTTGATTCGATGATGTGGATTATTTATTAAGCTGAGTCTCAGCGATAAAAGTGATGAAAAATCTTTTAAATCATAGATTATAGTAGATTTTATGCTCTACTTAACTCTTCTAATGGATTGCTTGTTCCGCTGCAGTTAAACTTGATGTTTATTATATTTTATCAGTTTAACACTGTTGAAGGCTAACGATAAATTATTCTGTTTTATCTTAGTCATAATATTTCTTACTGGGCTAGTTGAGCTCACCCTTTTGCTTTCATTGTCCTCTTTAGGAAATGAGAACGTAGCCGGGACTAGTCGGGGAACGGAGTGACGGTCCAGATGATAGTATTAGTAGTCCTCACTATTCTATGAAATAGTGTGATAATAAATGTATTGAGGACTCCATTTGAGTTGAATATTGTCTAGAAGACAATATTCGTATTAAAACTCTCAGTTTATGTTTTGTCGTATTTTACACGACAGTTGTATTATTAAGTTGTATTTGAATTTTGTACCATATTTTTGGCGACTCAATATGGGTGATGTATACCTAATTTGGGGGCGTCACAGTTGGTATCAAAGCTTATGGATATGATCCCTGGCTGAGATGTGAGACAAGAACTAGGAGGGGAGAGACGGGGAATTCCTTCGCTAGTATGACCTACCTAAGTTATTTGGTATTTAATTGGTCGGTCAGAGTATAGGGATAATATGTGACATGTCAATTAACCCTTGTTTTGTGGCAGTATTTGAAAATGACATCTTAGAATATTGAGAATAGCAATGGAGCACAGGAGACCGTAGAGTCACCACAGATGAATACCCAGGATAATGTGCAACAAGCAGACAATAATCCTCATGCAAACAACAACACTCACCAAATGATGAACGATGGAATGTTCAGAGGCTTTCAATTCATGTAACATCGCCTAAGAGAGACTCGTCTCAAAATGCGGTGGAAACACCGGCAACTCTCTCGACTGGCCAACGCTAAAATGATTCAAGGACTTGGGACCACCGGAGGTTTTGGAGAGCCAAAACCACTTAAAGGCGAGAGGCGTGGATAAAGCGGATCAAGAAGATATTTGATGTCTTGGGATGCTCCGAGGAGAAAAAGGTTCCCTTTGCCACCTTCATGTCATGCGAGCAGGCGATTCTTGGTGGGAATCTGTAAAGTGTACTCAACCTGCCGCACTGAAGATGTCTTGGGAGAAGTTCCGAGAACTGTTCAACGACAAGTACTTTCCCGAAAGTATTCGTCACATGAAAGAGGTAGAGTTTATTAAACTGGAGCAAAACAACATGACCGTGTTGCAGTACGAAGCCAAGTTTACCGAGTTGTCCCGATTTGCGTCCCATTTGGTTGATAATGAGGAGAGAATGGCGTGAATGTTTCTAAGAGGTTTAAAACCTGAGATACATCAATACCTTATCTCTCATAAACTGTGTTTGTATTCAGATGTTGTGAATAGGGCTCAGTTATTGGAGCGCGATAATGAGTCAACCCAACCAAGAGAGAGCAATCGGCAAAATGATAATACCAGTGGTAGCAGTCATCGAAGCGGTGATAACAAACGTGGAAGAAATCAACATGCCAAAAATGGTAACCACTACAGTGGTTATCATGGCCAAGACAATAAGAGTGGACATTTCAAGAAGAGGAGATTCAACAATAATGGAAAGACGTCAGCACCAGCACCCGTTGTTATGGAAGGAGAGCGACCACCTATCATATCTTTCAAATGCGGAGGGGAGGGACACATCAGTCCAAACTGCGCGATGTCACCCAAAGCGTGTTATTATTATGGAAGAGAAGGTCACCTAGCCCGATTTTGTCGTGCACCAAAGACAAGTCCAGCTGGGATGGAGGCACCAAAGGTCGTCCCAGAAAAGTCAAAGTCGGTAGTTCAAGGGAGAGTGTTTGTCGTGACCTCCCAGAAAGCAAGGAACCCGAACGAGGTCATCACGGGTAAGCTTATCATAAACTCTAGCGAAGTCTATACCTTATTTGATACCGGTTCTACCCATTCTTTTATTTCTCCTACTTACGCTCAACGTTTAAATTTGACTCCAGAAAAATTAGACTTTGACTTATCGGTTGGAACTCCATTGGGAGAAATCTTCATTACATCCACTGTTTATAAGTCTTGTTTGGTTCAAATCAGTACCCTCACATTACCTGTTAATCTTATTTCATTGAAAATACTTGCATTTGACGTAATTCTAGGGATTGATTGGTTGGTTAACTACTCATCATGCAAAAATTGATTATTTTCGTAAGGTTATTAGCTTTCATATTCCTAACCAACCTATTATGCGAATTCAAGCAACCAAACCATTAAAATCAATCACTGTCATCTCAAGCCATAAAGTTATTCGTTTATTGAAAAATAGATGTCAAATTTTCTTAGCTCATGTCACGGATTTAAACAAAAATACGTCAGTTTTGAATGATATTTCTATTGTTAATAAATTTCCTGATGTATTCCCTAAAGACTTCTTAGCCTACCCCAGAGCGTGAAATCGAATTTTGTATTGACCCCAGTACAAAATCCATTTCTAAAACCCTCAAGTATTTTTTTCACCCAAAACTAACGATTATGCTACCAAGACGTTGGCTCGAAATACATTGAAAGATTACGATGATACCATTCAATACCATCCTGGAAAAGCGAACGTGGTAGCTGACGCATTGAGTAGAAGATTGTATGTGTTTACGAGTGCGAATATACAAACCTACGTAAAAATAGCGAATATACGATTAGAACTGACTTTAAACGATAATGATAAAACTATAGACCCGGAGCTAATGAATACGAAGAAGAAGGTTCAAGAAGGCGCTATTCTAGAAGAAAGAGTCGATGAAGACGACCTATTTAAAATCCTCGATCGAGTAGGAACTGTGGCCTATAGACTCACCTTAAGGCCAAGTATGTCGTGTGTTTTTCATGTATCGATGTTACGTAAATATATGGACGACCCGAACCATATTATTGATTTAGAACCAGACGAGATAGCAGAAGATTTAACGTATGAAGAGGTACCTGTTAAAATCTTGGATAAGAAAGAATATATTCTACGCTCAAAGGTTATACCTCAAGAGTTAGAATCTAACGAAGTGTCCTCATTTGTTCGGCATACCAGTTACATACCCAAATTTCGAGGGCGAAATTTCATAAGGATGGGAGGTTGTAAGACCCCAACTTTTTGAATAAAGATGAATTTTCTATAAATATTATTTTTGAATATTATGGAGGATTCGATATAATGTTATAGTTGTGGATAATATTTATAAATTTTGCAAAGTACGCAAGTTGTTATATTATATTCGATTGGTCAGGGAATATTCATTTTAACAGGGAATATTCGTACGACGGCACAATCATTTGTGGGACCCATAACAGAATAACTGTCAGATGAAGAAAATGATAAGTTTGAGTTTTTATAAATAACGGCGTAGTTGTTATCGCTAACACTGTTGGAATACCTGGTGGTTAAAATACAGTAATACGTGTGGTTGCATAGTAGCACAAGGTATTACACAGTATTTTTGAATTATTGATTCTTACGTAAGAAGGCACTACTCAATAATTATTACAGTAATTACTGTTCAATATTTTATTTTATTGATTCAATAATTCTTGCGTTGATATTTTATATTATTGTTGTTTCAATAATTGTCACTGCACAGTATTTCCCATTATCAGATCAATAATTCATATTATTTGAATAATATTATTAGATAGCATTATTGGCAATGTCTAGAAAGTTCTTTCAAGGAGAGGTTTGGTCACCTAATTGCGCGCCAGTAAGGAGAATTCC
The DNA here is from genome assembly GCA_020205615.1 of Panax quinquefolius. NCBI lineage: Eukaryota > Viridiplantae > Streptophyta > Magnoliopsida > Apiales > Araliaceae > Panax > Panax quinquefolius. Next base: position 32,928,676 of record CM035158.1, read on the forward strand.
TTATCGGAAAGCCTCCTCTTTCCTGGGAACGGCCTGGTTGTCATTATTGTGATTCTGTAATATTATTGTGAATAATTAATTATTAATTTATATGATAAGAAAATATTTATTTTATGTGGACATAAATGAGGGATAGAAAAATATTTATTTTATGTGGTTATAAATGGAGGAATTAATGTTGAGGTGTTTTATCAGTATTTTGTCGGATTGACGGTTTTAAAAATCAAATCAGTTGTCTTAAAGGTCTATTGCGTGAGTGATAATTTTTGATCCGACTGTTGGATCGTTGTGATTTTTGGATATGTTGTTTTATATATATATATATATATATATATATATATATATATATATATATATATATATATATACACCGAGTATATGTCCACAAATTTTGAACTGTTAAAATTAACGTATGATTTGTTATGAATTTTATGAGGTATTGAAAATCGTCCGTTTATGAATTTCGTATATTTTATGTTTGGAATTTGGAAAAACTTAAAGCTACAAAGTTGTAGAGAATTCGATTTCGTGTGGAATGGACATAAAATTTGTATTTTTCTGATAAAAGGGCTATTTATTATGAATTACTGAAGTTTCAAAAATTAAAATATTTTTATTAAAAACATGGGTGGGCCCCACTTTTGGTTGGTGTAGAAAACATGTGCTGAATTGGTGGGACCCACTAGAGGTGACTGAAATTTGGTCTTGGTTGGTGGCATGCGTAGAAAAATTAAATTAATATTTTATTAATTTAGTCTCCTATGCCGTTCTAGCATTTTCCTATAAATAGGCGCTTAAGTTAGAATTGAAAATCACACCAGAATCAGAGAATTCTTCTTTTATAATATTGAGCGTATTTCTTTCGAGTTTTAGAAAGCTTTGAGCGTAGAAAACAGTGAAAGTTTTCTTCAAGAATATCTCAGCCATGCCAATTGGAATACACTTCTTTTCAAGGTAAGGGATGTTATTTTCTTCGTAAATGATATTATTTTCTTCAATATCATTATGCTGAAAGATTGATATGAATTTTATTTTGGAATTTCTACCTTATTTTGTCAGAGTTACTATTCACGTATATGGTACTATTCACGTATACGACACTATTCACGAATACGGCATTATTCACCGAAAAATAAATTTTTCTCTTTTTCATCCCAGATGTCTATTATGGTTACTATCTTTAATTGTATCCATGTTTTGATCTTCATTCTTGAATTTTACTCCATTGTTATTTATTATTGAATATTATTTTCGTTCAACAGTGGTAAGGGATGTTATTTTTGTTCAATATTCGCTTGAAATAATATTCTCTTCCATACTCTGTAGTATGTAAGTAATATTATTTTGTTTCAGATTTCAAATTCTATACTCGTTTTGTTAAAATTTTGGCTTCTATACTCCATGAAATTAGTAGAATATCATTGATATTTGCGCTTCATCCAGTATCTTTTCATGGAAATATTATTCTGAGCATTCTTGATAAATTTTAACTTTTTCATGCCGGAGTACTATTCACGGGGTTACTATTCCCGAAGTACTATTCATGGGGTTCTATTCACTCGAGTATTATTCACCCGGGGTACTATTCATGATAAAAATTGATTCATTTTCGGTCCAAATTATTTTTGGTACAATATTATTCTTGAATTTTACTCCACAAAGCAGTATCATATTGACAATTTGGACGTTATTGATTTCTGGATAAATTAAATTATAAATCTTTAGAAATTTATCCTTGAACTTGTTTTATTGAATTCTTGTATCATTGTCATCATCCTCATGTTTATATTATGTTGAACGTCATCTGTGGCCTGTAGTGCATAGATGGACTTTGTATGATTATGACCAGGGATTTTTCGGTATAATCATGATCGTAAAGTTACAAATGATGTGGTAAAAGTCCTCATTGGCCCGTAGTGCATTGATGGATAGTTGTTGGCATGATCATGACCATTGATGAATACACGAATATCCTTGGCCCGTAGTGCATGGAAAATTTGTGGTCGTGATACTAAAGAATATCCTTGGCCATAGTACAGGGGTGATTCGATGATGTGGATTATTTATTAAGCTGAGTCTTAGCGATAAAAGTGATGAAAAACCTTTTAAATCATAGAAGATAGTAGATTTTATGCTCTACTTGACTCTTCTAATGGATTGCTTGTTCTGCTGCAGTTAAACTTGATGTTTATTATATTTTATCAGTTTAACACTGTTGAAGGCTAACGATAAATTATTCTATTTTATCTTAGTCATAATATTTCTTACTGGGCTAGTTGAGCTCACCCTTTTGCTTTCATTGTCCTCTTTAGGAAATGAAAACGTAGCCGGGACTAGTCGGGGAACGGAGTGACGGTCTAGATGATAGTATTAGTAGTCCTCACTATTCTATGAAATAGTGTGATAATAAATATATTGAGGACTCCATTTGAGTTGAATATTGTCTAGAAGACAATATTCGTATTAAAACTCTCAGTTTATGTTTTGTTGTATTTTACACGACAGTTGTATTATTAAGTTGTATTTGAATTTTGTACCATGTTTTTGGCGACTCAAGATGGGTGATGTATACCTAATTTGGGGGCGTCACAGTTGGTATCAAAGCTTATGGATATGATCCCTGGCTGAGATGTGAGACAAGAACTAGGAGGGGAGAGACGGGGAATTCCATCGCTAGTATGACCTACCTAAGTTATTTGGTATTTAATTGGTCGGTCAGAGTATAGGGATAATATGTGACATGTCAATTAACCCTTTTTTTGTGGCAGTATTTGAAAATAACATCTGAGAATATTGAGAATAGCAATGGAGCACAGGAGACCGTAGAGTCACCACAGATGAATACCCAGGATAATGTGCAACAAGAAGACAATAATCCTCATGCAAACAACAACACTCACCAAATGATGAACGATGGAATGTTCAGAGGCTTTCTGCAATTCATGTAACATCAGCCAAGAGAGACTCCTGTCCGAAATGCAGGTGGAAACACTGGCAACTCTCGGACGATCACTGCTAAACAGTTCAAGGAGCTGGGACTACCAGAGGTTTTTGGAGAGCCAAAACCACTTAAGGCGGAGACGTGGATAAAGCAAATCAAGAAGATATTTGATGTCTTGGGATGCTCCGAGGAGCAAAAGGTTCCCTTTGCCACCTTCATGTTATGCATGCAAGAGGCGATTCATGGTGGAAATCTGTAAAGTGTACTCAACCTGCCGCACTGAAGATGTCTTGGGAGAAGTTCCAAGAACTGTTCAACGACAAGTACTTTCCCGAAAGTATTCGTCACATGAAAGAGATAGATTTTATTAAACTAGAGTAAAACAACATGACCGTATTGCAGTACGAAGCCAAGTTTGCCGAGTTGTCCCGATTTGCGTCCTATTTGGTTGATAATGAGGCGAGAATAATGCGAATGTTTCTAAGAGGTTTAATACCTGAGATACGTCAATACCTTATCTCTCATAAACAGTGTTTGTATTCAGATGTTGTGAATAGGGCTCAGTTATTGGAGCACGATAATGAGTCAACCCAACCAAGAGAGAGCAATCGGCAAAATGATAATACCAGTGGTAGCAGACATCGAAGCGGTGACAACAAACGTGGAAGAAATCAACATGCCAGAAATGGTAACCACTACGGTGGTAATCATGGCCAAGACAATAAGAGTGGACATTTCAGGAAGAGGAGATGTAACAATGATGAAAAGACGTCAGCACTTGCACCCGTTGTTAAGGATGGAGAGCGACCACCTATCATATGCTTCAAATGCGGAGGGGAGGGACACATCAGTCCAAACTGCGCGATGCCGTCCAAAGCGTGTTATAATTGTGAAAGAGAAGGTCACCTAGCCCGATTTTGTCATGCACCAAAGACAAGTCCAGCAGGGATGGAGGCACCAAAGGTCGTCCAAGAAAAGTCAAAACCGGTAGTTCAAGGGAGAGCGTTTGTCGTGACCTCCCAGAAAGCAAGGAACTCGAACGAGGTCATCATGGGTAAGCTTATCATAAACTCTAGTGAAGTCTATACCTTATTTGATACCGGTTCTACCCATTATTTTATTTCTCCTACTTGCGCTCAACGTTTAAATTTGACTCCAAAAAAATTAGACTTTGAATTATCGGTTGGAACTCCGTTGGGATAAACCTTCATTACATCCGCTGTTTATAAGTCTTGTTTGGTTCAAATCGGTACCCTCACATTACCTGTCGATCTTATTTCATTAAAAATACTTGCATTTAACATAATTCTAGGGATTTATTGGTTAACTACTCATCATGCAAAAATTGATTATTTTCGCAAGGTTGTTAACTTTCATATTCCTAACCAACCTATTATGCGAATTCAAGCAACCAAACCATTAAAATCAATCACTGTCATCTCAAGCCATAAAGCTATGTGTTTATTAAAAAATGGATGTCAAGCTTTCTTATCTCATGTTACGGATTTAAACAAAAATACGTCAGTTTTGAATGATATTTCTATTGTTAATAAATTTCCTGACGTATTCCCTGAAGACTTCTTAGCCTACCCCAGAGCGTGAAATCGAATTTTGTATTAACCCCAGTACAAAACCCATTTCTAAAACCCTCAAGTATTTTTTTCACCCAAAACGAACGTATTATGCACTGAAGACGTTGGCTCGAGCTGTTGAAAGATTACGATGATACCATTCAATACCATCCTGGAAAAGCGAACGTGGTAGCTGACATGTTGAGTATAAGATTGTATGTGTTTACTAGTGCGAATATACAAACCTACGTGAAAATAGCGAATATACGATTAGAATTGACTTTAAACGATAATGTTAAAGCTACAGACCCGGAGATAATGAATATGAAGAAGAAGGTTCAAGAAGGCGTTATTCTAGAAGCAAGAGTCGATGAAGACGGCCCATTTAAAATCTTCAATCAAGTAGGAACTGTGGCCAATAGACTCACCTTAATGCCAAGTATGTCTCGTGTTTTTCATGTATCGATGTTATGTAAATATGTGGACGGCCCGAACCACATTATTGATTGAGAACCGGACGAGATAGCGGATGTTTAACGTATGAAGAGGTACCTGTTAAAATCTTGGATAAAAAGAAATATATTCTACGCTCAAAGGTTATACCTTAAGAGTTAGAATCTGACGAAGTGTCCTCATCTGTTCGGCATACCAGGTACGTACCCTAATTTCGAGGGCGAAATTTCATAAGAAGGGGAGGTTGTAAGACCACAAATTTTTGAATAAAGATGAATTTTTTATAAATATCATTTTTGAATATTATGGAGTGGATTCGATATAATGTTATAGTTGTGGGTAATATTTATAAATTTTGCAAAGTATGCAAGTTGTTATATTATATTCGATTGGTGGGAATATTCGTTTTAACAGGAATATTAAATGCGATGGCACAATCATTTGTGGCCCCATAATGTAATAAGCTGTCGAGGATGAAGAAAAAGACAAGTTTGAGTTTTTATAAATAACGGCATAGTTGTTACCAATAAACCGTTGGAATATTCGGTGGTTAAAATACGATGTCTGGCGTGGTCGCATAAAGTTTACCGGTATTACATAGTATTTTGAATTATTGATTCTTACGTAAGAAGACACTACTCGATAATTATTACGATAAGAATTTATTCAATATTTTATTTTATTGATTCAATAATAATTTGCGTTGATATTTTATATTATTGTTGTTTCAATAATTGTCACTGCACAATATTTTCCATTATCAGATCAATAATTCATATTATTTGAATATTATTATTAGATAGCATTATTGGCAATCTAGAAAGTTCTGTCAAGGAGAGGTTTGGTCACCTAATTGCGCGCCAGTAAGGAGAAAACCTTATCGGAAAGCCTCTTTTTTCCTGGGAACGGCCTGGTTGTCATTATTGTGATTCTGTAATATTATTGTGAATAATTAATTATTAATTTATATGATAAGGAAATATTTATTTTATGTGGACATAAATGAGGGATAGGAAAATATTTATTTTATGTGGTTATAAGTGGAGGAATTAATGTTGAGGTATTTTATCAGTATTTTGTCGGATTGAAGGTTTTAAAAATCAAATCAGTGTTCTTAAAGGTCTATTGCGTGAGTGATAATTTTGATCCGACCGTTGGATCGTTGTGATTTTTGGATATGTTATACATATATAAGTTGAGTATATGTCCACAAATTTTGAACCGTTAAAAATTAACGTATGATTTGTTATGAATTTTATGAGGTATTGAAAATCGTCCGTTTATGGATTTCGGATATTTTCTGTTTGGAATTTGGAAAAACTTTAAGCTACAAAGTTGTAGAGAATTCGATTTCGTGTGGAATGGACATAAAATTTGTATTTTTCTGATAAAAGGGCTATTTATTATGAATTACTGAAGTTTCAAAAATTAAAATATTTTTATTAAAAACATGGGTGGGCCCCACTTTTGGTTGGTGTAGAAAACATGTGCTGAATTGGTGGGACCCACTAGAGGTGACTGAAATTTGGTCTTGGTTGGTGGCATGCGTAGAAAAATTAAATTAATATTTTATTAATTTAGTCTCCTATGCATGTTTCTAAAGATTTTCCTATAAATAGCGCTTAAGTTAGAATTGAAAATCACACCGTAATCGAGAAGAATTCTTCTTTTATAATATTGAGCGTATTTATTTTTTCGAGTTTTAGAAAGCTTTGAGCGTAGAAAAAAAGTGAAAGTTTTCTTCAAGAATATCTCAGCCATGCCAATTGGAATACACTTCTTTTCAAGGTAAGGGATGTTATTTTCTTCGTAAATGATATTATTTTCTTCAATTTCATTATGCCAAAATATTGATATGAATTTTATTGTAGAATTTCTACCTTTTTGTGTCGGGGTTACTATTCACGTATACGGCACTATTCACGTATACGGCACTATTCACGAATACGGCATTATTCACCGAAAAATGAAATTTTCTCTTTTTCATCCCAGATGTCTATTATGGTTACTATCTTTGATTGTATCCATGTTTTGATCTTCATTCTTGAATTTTACTCCATTATTGTTTATTATGGAATATTATTTTCGTTCAACAGTGGTAAGGGATGTTATTTTTGTTCAATATTCGCTTGAAATAATATTTTCTTCCATACTCTGTAGTATGTATGTAATATTATTTCGTTTCAAATTTCAAATTCTATACTCGTTTTGTAAAAATTTTGGCTTCTATACTCCATGAAATTAGTAGAATATCCTTGATATTTGCGCTTCATTCAGTATCTTTTCATGGAATTATTATTCTGAGCATTCTTGATAAATTTTAACTTTTTCATGCCGGGGTACTATTCACGGGGTTACTATTCCCAAAGTACTATTCACGGGGTACTATTCACTCGAGTACTATTCACCCGGGGTACTATTCATGATAAAAATTGATTTGTTTTGGGTCCAAATTATTTTTGGTACAATATTATTCTTGAATTTTACTCCACAAAGCAATATCATGTTGACAATTTGGACGTTATTGATTTTTGGATAAATTAAATTATAAATATTTAGAAATTTATCCTTGAACTTGTTTGTTTGAATTCTTGTATCGTTGTCATCATCCTCATGTTTATATTATGTTAAAAGTCATATGTGGCCTGTAGTGCATAGATGAACTTGGTATGATTATGACCGAGGATTTTTGATTATAATCATTAACCGTAATGTTACAAATGATGTGGTAAAAGTCCTCATTGTCCGTAGTGCATTGATGGACAGATTGTTGGCATGATCATAACCATTGATGAATACACGAATATCATTGGCCCGTAGTGCATGGATAATTTATGGTCGCGGATACTAAAGAATATCCTGGCCGTAGTAGTGTAGGGGTGATTCGATGATGTGGATTATTTATTGTCGAGTCTCAAATGATAAAAGTGATGAAAAACCTTTAAATCATAAAAGATAGTAGATTTTATGCTCTACTTGACTCTTCTAATTGATTGCTTGTTCCGTTGCAGTTAAACTTGATGTTTATTATATTTTATCAGTTTAACACTGTTGAAGGCTAACGATAAATTATTCTGCTTTATCGTAGTCATAATATTTCTTACTGGGCTAGTTGAGCTCACCCTTTTGCTTTTATTGTCCTCTTTAGGAAATGATAACATAGCCGAGACTAGTCGGGGAACGGATTGACGGTCCAGATGATAGTATTAATAGTCCTCACTATTCTATGAAATAGTGTGATAATAAATGTATTGAGGACTCCATTTGAGTGGAATACTGTCTAGAAGACAATATTCGTATTAAAACTCTCAGTTTATGTTTTATCGTATTTTACACGACAGTTGTATTATTAAGTTGTATTTGAATTTTGTACCATATTTTTGGCGACTCAAGATGGGTGTTGTATACCTATTTTGGGGGCGTCACATATATAAAAGTAATAAACGCTCCGGATGTAAAATCCAGGCTCATCGGATATGTCTGACAACAATTATATATATAAATATATATATAAGCAAGTAAACGCTCCGGATATAAAATTCAGGCTCATCAGATAGAGTCTGACAACAGTTTTTATATATATATATATATATATATATATATATATATATAAGCAAGTAAACGCTCCAGACATAAGTCTAGGCTCAATCGAGGCATAACTCAATAATGTTAGTCCATATATAAATATATACATATATAAGTATATATATAGACAGAAAATAAAAACCACGGACCGAAGTCCGGGCATACGCACACAACACGACTCTCAATGTGTAGAATAGTGTGTGCAAAGATGAAGAGAAAGGCTTTATAGAGTGTGAGAAGGCTTACCGTGGGCTGCCAATGCAGAATTCTATGACTCTATATGGATAAACACTCAGCTCCCGCTAGTAAAGATATAGCTATATGTGAGCTAACAGGTGTTTGAAAAGAGCAAGGACTCAATATGGGGTGTGTACAGAACAAATTTGACAGGGCTTCCTCGCCTTTTTTTTTTAAAATGGCTACCCCAAGCCCTCTATTTATAGAGGGGGAGCCACAGTGTACTGCAGATGGCAGCATGATACTGCTGGCCGCCTAAGCTTCTGAGGTCTCATGGGTCCCGCTGTCTCAAGCACGTGCACTCGCAATCGTAATGTCCTTCGAACTTGCAGAACTTCAATCCGAGCATCCGAATGAGGTATATAAGACATTCTTCGGACCGCTTGTGTCGAGAGTTACGCAATGACATGGATTAGAGGTTGTACGAAATCAGGAAGAGGGGACCATGCCCATGGTCTTCAAGCTTCAAATTCTATCCGGTGTACTGCCACGCGTAATAGTCACTCGGGATTGGAACTCCTTGGTTCTTGTAGGACATTGTTGTATGTATGTATGAAGTGTTGAGACGACGCGCAGGTGTTGAGGTAGCAAGATGACGTTTGACTCCTCACCGGGGTTATATCCAGTTTGAGTTGAAAGCAAACGTTGCTCAGGGTTACATCTGATATTGGACTGCTGCAAGTGTTTGAATGTCGCAATATCATCTGTAAGTGTGCTTATCTGCCCGATGTTAGCTCCGGGTCTGAGGTATGAGTGCCTCGGCAGGAGGTCTGATTAAAGCTGATAGCATGCATTTGAAACTAGCATTTCCGGAGTTATCACCGAAACTGCAATAGCATTCCTTGGAGTTATCGCCAAGGACGAAACTCGGGGTTATCTTTGAGGTTGGAAATGATGTTCCCGGTGTGTGTTCCGGGGTTGGAAATGATACTCCCGGTGTGTGTTCCGGGATTGAGACTGAACTTTCGGTAGTATCCGGAATGGATATGAAATGTCTTCGTGGTTATCTCGAAAGATGAATCTACCCTCCCTATGATGTTAAGTAACAAAAAAGTAAAATTTCGAGTGTCTACATATAGCTTACGCTCGAGGCAAGTTTCTAAACTTTTCTTTTTACATTGAGCAAGTTTCTTACTTTAAACTTTCATTAATCAAATTCTTGTATTCTTAATCATTATTTGAACTAGCTAGCTATGACATAAACTTTATTCGAACAAGTTTTGAATTCCAATATTTATTGATGTATTCTAACTTGTTTATTGTTAAACAAGTTCCTTTATTGTCCTCCATGTACTATGAATCCAATTTTCTTAAATTCTAATTTCTAATGTTGAATTATCTTAGTTCATTTACTTGACACAAACCATTCTCATAATGAGCAAGCTTTATTTTCAGCTTGTTATTATGTAGTGTATATTCAATAATTCATAGTCCTAGCTTAATTTTATTCAAGCAAGGTTTATCGTCATTCAATACTTATGCTTTGTAGTTGTTTCTAAGCATGAGTTCAAGATATAGTTAGTTCGCTTACACTTATTCATTGTTCCATATTATGTTATTATTGATCAATTGTTGTGCTATTAAACACTATTGATTCAACTAGTTCTCTAGTTGATGTTCGTTAAACATCAAATTACCCTTGAAAGCTTATCCAAACCAAACTTTTTTTGGTGCGGACTTGTACTCTAAATACTGAGATGAACAACCCTATTATTATTAGGGAATAATTTACGCTTGGCGTTGAAATGTTTGTGCACAATACATTGTACGAAGGGTTGATCCCCCAAAGTAAAAGGAGTCCTTATAGTCTTATGACTGTTAAAGTTGAAGTTGAAAGATTACTTGCAACTGTGGACATAGTTCATGGTCTTATGACCCTCAGTTATATATATTCCATATTTTGGATTCCAGTTTCTGATTATCCTTGATAGAGTACTATTAAGTTTTGATGAGCTTATTCGTTGGCAGTTATTATTATTATTATTCTCCTGTTGATTCATTATCATACCCAGTGAGAAATTGTTTTGCTCACTTTTGCATAAATATTACTATTGCAGCTAAAGTTGAGAAGGTAGATGAGCCTTTAACTAGCAAAGGAAAGGGAAAAATGTACAAGTGATGCAGACTTGTAATTTTACTTATTGTGATGATCTTAGACTTTTTAATAATGATGTGATGTAATAAATTTATTTCTGCACTTTTATGATGTTAAGGTTAGACAACCTGGGATGTTTTTGGATTAAATGATGTAACCCTATTTAAAGGGAGGATTTTTGGTTTAAATGCTATTTTATTTGGGTAGATAGTATGAATGTATGGATAGTGCGCACCAAATCTTGTGGGAATGAAGTACCTAGATTTGGGGGTGTCACATTAGGTGAGATAGCAGTCTGCTATGTCAGTGGGCCAGACGGCTGGACAAAAGATTTTCAGGAAGTCACAATCAGTGCTCAGAAATGTCAAATACAATTAATGCTTCAACGGATGCCTTCAAATGGACATATTTCAAAGGCACCTTATATACAAATCAGATGTAAATGCAAGAAAAAACCAAGCACATAATGAAAAGCTGAAGAACACTCAACGCTCAACTTTACGATCTAGAAAGAAAGCTTGCTTAACTACTCAGTTCTTTAGAACACATGCTTAATAGCAACTGAGTAGCACAACTCAAAGAACTCAACTCTTATCAAGTGTATTCCAAGTCTGCTGGACTTGAAGAGTTCTAAGTGAACTAAGAAGATCCAAGATTGCTGGTCTTGAAGGAATCTGTAAGATTCAAAGATTGAAAAGACATCCTTAGTGGATTTCCTACTCGAGGATTAAAAGAGTGGACTAGGAGCCTTGAGTGCTCTGAACCACTTAAATTCTCTGTCTTCTATATTCTTTCTTTAACTGTTATATTTGTTATAACTGGCTATTAACTATTAACTCACTTTATCTTAAAGCGAAATAAACAAATCATATATTCCGCTATAATTGATTAACAAACCTAACAAAACATTTTGAAAAAGAAATTTCATAAATATCTATTCAACCCCCCTTCTAGATAACTATTGTGCCTCTAGGAACTAACAATTGGTATCAAAGTAGGTTCTTTCAATCAGCCTATAAAGCTTGAGTAGATCCAATAGCACATCTAATAAGTGAATCAAAGACTAGAGGAGGCAGTAAGCCACCAATGTGCAACAAAGATAAATTTGCCAACTAGAAAGTTCGCATGCAAGCATACATGGACTCAATAGATGAAGAGCTATTTAAAACTATCATGAATGGGCCCTACATTCCAACAAAGCTCGCACCAACTCAAAAAGATCCAAACAGAGTCCAAATCAAGGTTAAAGCTGAATGGACTGACAACGAAAAGAAAGTTGTCCAACTAGATAAAAAGGCCAAGAACATTTTGTTCCAATCTTTAGAAGATGATATGTTCGAGAATGCGGTCAACAGCAAAACTGCCAAGGAAGTATGGGAAGCATTGCTCATTATGCACAAAGGAACTGAAGAAGTCAGAGAAAACAACAATCTCTTCTGACTCAACAATATGAAATGTTTGCCCATGTTCCAGGGGAAAATGTCACTTCCACTTATGAAAGATTTAATGTTCTGCTCAACTCTCTTAGAGCTTTTGGAAAGATTTATTCAAACAAAGATCTGATCATAAAGTTCATGAGAGCCTTACTAAGAAAGTGGGATGCCAAAACCACTGCCATCAGAGAATTAAAGAATCTCCATGAAATGATTGTTCAACAACTCTATAGAAACCTTCTCACCTATGAACTGGAGCTGACTCAATAAGCAGAAACTCTATCTGAAGGAAGAAAGAAGGACAAAGGAGTTGCTCTCAAAGCAACAGATACCATCTCCAAAGCTCATACTAAAAATGACTCTGACTCAGAGGAAGATGATGACGAGGATATTGCAATGCTAGTAAGAAGACTCAAGAGGTTTATGCGTAAAGGTAGAAGCAGCAAACCTAAGAGATTCAACAACAACAACAATAGCCAGGAGCAGATAAATGACTTATGCTACAACTGCAAGAAGCCTGACTATTTTATTGAAAACTGCAACAAACCTCTTAGAGAAGAACTAAAGAGGAAAATAAATCCAAAGAAAGAGTTCAAAGGCAACAGGAGGCTCTAGAAGAAAGACAAAGGTCTTGTGGCCGAAGGATCATGGAATGACTCAGACAACGACACAGCTCCTGAGTTTGGAGATGATGAAGATCCTCAAGTAGCAAATCTGTGTCTAATGGACAAAAATACAAAGGATAAGAAAAGCACCGACAATCATTAAGTAGGTATTTGACGTTAACTCTCCTGATGTAGATATTGATTACTTAAGGACTGTATTACATGGAATAACATCTGATCTGCATCAATACATGAAATGGTTCAGAGTTCTATCTAAAGATTATTCTCTTCTTCAAAAAGAGAAAGAGAAAGTTCAGGGAGAACTGGAAACAGCTCTTCTAAGTGCTAACTCCCTCTCTAAACTTGAAGCTGAGAATAAACTCTTAAGGCAGCCAAATGAACTTAATGCACAAAGAGAGTCAAACCTAACCTCTAAGATTGAGGAGCTAGAAAAGACAATCTTAATGTGGAATAGATCCTCTTCATCCATGGACTCCCTGAAGACCTAAAGACCTCTTCTATAAAGTTGATCGGAACAAGAGAAGGAAACGTCTACACTGTTAATCTTGGTAAACTGAGTTCTGAAGAGACAATATGTTTTTTGGCTAAAGCCTCTCAAGAAATGAGCTGGTTATGGCATAGAAGGTTGTCTCATCTCAACATCAAAAGCATGTCAAAACTGGCCTCCAAGGATCTAGTAGCAGGATTACCAAAGCTCAGATTTGTCAAGGAAAAGCCATGCAACGCCTATCAACTTGGAAAACAAACTAGAAGCTCATTCAAAAGTAAAATGGTCAACTCAATTGATAAGCCCCTGCAGTTACTACACATGGATTTATTTGGGCCAATTCCAACAACAAGCCTTAGAGGGAAGAGATACTCATTGGTCGTAGTAGATGACTACACCAGATTTACATGGATGTTCTTTCTAAACTCAAAAGATGAAACAAGTTCCTAACTTATCAAGATGTTCAAGCTGGTGATGAACGAAAAAGGAGAGAAAATCAAGGCTATAAGGAGTGATCATGGTAGAGAATTTGACTTCTCTGAGATGGATCAGTTCTGTTCAGACAATGGCATCAGTCACAACTTCTCAGCTCCACGAACTCGACAGCAAAATGGAGTAGCTGAAAGAAAGAACAGAACGTTGATTGAAGCCGGAAGAACACTACTAGCAGCAGCTCATCTGTCTGAATACTTCTGGGCAGAAGTTGTCAACACTGCGTGCTACACTCAGAACAGGTCTCTTGTGCACTCTACGTTAAAGAAGACTCCCTATGAACTGTGGAGAGGAAGAAAGCCAAATGTCAGCTACTTCCATGTGTTTGATTGTGCATGTTATATTCTCAACAATAGAAAATAGTATCTGACTAAGTTTTAACCCAAGTCAGACGAAGGAATCTTTCTCGGATATGCCACAGACAGTAAGGTTTATAGAGTATTCAACAAGAAGACGTTAAGTGTTGAAGTCTCGATTCACATCATCTTCGATAAAACAGACTTAGATAAAATTTTGCCTCAAGGCACTACGATCGATAAATTAGACACTACAAACGAGGTGGTCGAGCTCAACACCACGATCGTAGTTCCAGAAGATGAAATCATCGAGCCTAAAGAAGAGATTGTAGAAAGAACTACGCCAGACAACGAACCTCCACATCAAGAAGCAGAGGTTAATCTTGAAGAATTCAGACAAGAAGGCATCAGGACAGATTTCCAATAGGAAACAGATGGGCAAGAGATCACACTCAAGACCTAATCATTGGAGATCCAAATGCAAAAGTCAAGATAAGATTTGCCACCCAGAATGAATGTTTCTATATAAGCTTTCTATCATAAATGGAACCCAAAAAGATATAATATGCTATGGAAGACTCGAGTTGGATGGAAGCCATGCAAGAGGAACTAAATCAGTTTAAAAGAAGCAGAGTATGGAGATTGGTTCCAAGACCAAAAAGCTACCCAGTTATTGGCACCAAGTGGGTCTTTAAAAATAAGATGGATAAAGATGGGGTAATAACAAGAAACAAGGCAAGACTAGTACCCAAAGGTTATTCCCAAGAAAAAGGCATCGACTAAGAAGAAACCTTCTTACATGTTGCTAGATTAAAAGCCATCAGGATATTCCTTGCTTTTGCTGCCCACATGAAGTTCAAAGTCTTTCAAATGGATGTCGAAAGTGGTGAACTTCAAGAAGAAGTATATGTGGAGAAACCTCCAGATTTCATCAATCCAACTCTCTCTAATTATGTCTATAGATTAGACAAAGCCTTATTTGGACTTAAACAAGCACCTAGAGCTTGGTATGAAACACTAACTAACTTTCTTATTAAAAATGGCTTCACTAGAGGTAGAGTAGATACCACATTATTTCTTAAAAAGCACAAAAAAAGTCCTATTAGTTCAAATATATGTAGATGACATTATCATTGGCTCTACTGATGAAAAATTATGCAAGAGATTTGTCAAGCTTATGCAGAGCAAGTTCAAAATGAGTATGATGGGTGAGCTAAATTGCTTCCTTGGATTACAAGTAAAGCAGACTGATAAAGGTATCTTCATTAACTAAGCCAAGTACATTAAAGACTCCTTTTTAGAATTTACAGTTGGGACTCCTTTTTAGATAAAGGCTTTTTGAAAATTCACCTCAAAATTTCAAAAAGCTCATTCCTCTCTCTCTCTCTCTATCAACAGAAACCCTATCTTTCAGAACTATCAACCAACCTCAGTTCAAGAAAATCAATGGCTACTTCCAATGTTATATCTGGTTACCAACTCTGCTTCGACGAATTCAAGATAGTTAACCCTTAGTTCCACAAGATTCTATCTCTTCTGAAGAAAGTTGGTCTTGAAGAAGCTCTGAGCACCAGCACAAGGATCTACCCGAAGTTGGTGAAAGAGTTCTACAGCAATGGAGTCTTTGAGAATGACACTTCCACTACAAAGGTCAAGGGGGAACAAATTAAACTCAAAGTTGAAGATATAAACCTATCCCTATGTTTCAAATCAAAGGGACTTGTATCTACGGATGTCATTGACCTCCATGAAGGTCTGAAGAAGATGCACCACACGAAGTTTTAGAAGGTCAAGGGGTACAAGAAGAAAGAGTTTCCCCAGAAGTATGAATTTTTGGCTGACATTGTTGGGAAGTGCATATGTTATAAAAGCTCTGGCCACGATTCTGTAAATGAAGTTCAACTAAAGCTCATGATAGTAATCTGCTTTAGAATTCAACTCAACTATGGGGCTCTGCTCATAGATTGGATTGGGAAGTGGATTCTCAATTCCAAAAAGACAAAGAGCTCTGGAAAATTCTCTATGGAAGGTTCATAAGCATAATTCTGTAATCTACTTTTGGTGAAAAAATTGGGGACAACGAAGGGGAACCCATTAACCCCAACAGAAGAATGACCCAGCAATTATTTCAAAACTGGAAAAGAAACCCTACAGAAAATGTCAGAATGATGTCTGAATCCAGTGGAAGAACTAGTGAAGCAAAGGTGTCTGAACTGCCAGAAAACATGTCGGTTGTGAAGGAAGATGATGAAGAAGAAGAAATTAATCAAGAAAAAACCATTGCTTTGATCAGAAAGAGCAAGGGGAAGAAGAAAATGAGAGTTCAAGCAACAGAAGAGCCTCAAGGCTCAACCACTGATGCGTCCCAAGAGAGTTTAGGCACTGAAATTCTGAAGAAAATGAAGAGGAAGGAGCACCAGTCTGAAGAGGAAGAAGGCAAAGCCATGATGAGTGGGTTTTATACCTACGATTAGCCTCTAATTTAGACTTAAACTGTGTTGATCCTATATATTTATGTTCATTTTTACTTGTTTATGTTTGTTTTATATTTAGGTGTGGTGGCGTAGCATTTTTGGCATAAATGGTGGTTTTGTGGCGAAACTTGGCATAAAAAGGCAAAATATTTAGCTCTGTACAATACCCCCCCCCCCATCGAGGAGGGTAAAATACAAAGGATACCCCCCACCGGGGCGGGGGTACTCAACCAGGTGCAGAAGACCCCCCCCCCCCAACACTAGGGCTGGCCTCTATAGAACAAAAAACCCCGCCGGGGTGGGGGTACGGGACAAGAACAAGAGTTATACTTTAATTAGAGTTTTGCAGCAGCGTAAAAGAAGGAAGTTGGCATGGTTTGGGACTTCAATTGGCGTCAGTTTTATGACTAAATTCATGACTATTGATTAGAAAACAAAATAACAACAGGGGAGATTACAATAATCAATCAAGAAGCAAGATTAAGCCCTAATTTGAATGAAGAACATTGGAGGAAAGAATTGAAGGTCAAAATCACGAAGATTACAAGTTGGAGCGAAGAAGAAGGGTGGTTTTGTATCTATTCTACTTCTTTGATTCAATTATTGTAATTGGGATGATGGATTCTTTTATTAATTCATTCATGATGAACTAAGTTACTTATTAGGCTTATGATGGATCTTTATAGTTGAACGATGATTGTGTAGCCTTAATTTCAATTTAATAATCTATCATTCAGTTTATCTATTGTGATTTGTGCTTTAAATTACGAATTGCTTGATCACCAATTTTGTGTGGATTTGTATGGATTCGAGAGATGATGTATGAATCTAGACCTAATCACTTTAGCATGTGTTCTTGAATTCTGTGTTATTATGGAATCTTAATGAATATTAGGGTAGAGATATGCTTAACATCGATGTTGGTGCCATTATTAACTTCTTTATACGGCGATGCCTGCGAGGACCATTTTCCTGCAGCCTGTCACACCCATCCCTCATCTGTGGGTTGTGTAGGCAGGCTGGCATTAAATGGTCCGGAGATGAGCCTACCCAGCAGCCTCTCCAGCTTTTGGACTCCCTCATAATTGCACGCTATACTGTCTGGCCTGGGGGAGAATCACATCCAAGAGGAGTCGGGTTTATATTTCAACTAGCCTCTGAGGAGGAGGCTGATGCTGAGGACACCTCTAACGATGACGAGTTTCAAGCTGACGAGATTACTGGAGAGCAGGAGACTAAGGAGAGTCGGCGGACCGGCAGATACATGTTTAGCTCTCAGTTTCGCTGCCTTCAGAGACAAATTGATGGGCACAACAAGGATAATAACAGGAAGATGACCCGATTAGCAGCTAGGCAAGACCACATGTTCAACACCATGAACACGTCCTTCGTCTCATTGAACGCGACACTCCAAAGTCTAAATCCAGTTGCTCAGTTCCAATACCAGCAGCCTGTGCCTATGCCACAGTATCCACCATTTGATTCTGACAATGAAGAGCGCCGACTTTATGAGCCACGACAGCCATCACCACCATCACCTCAACCTTATATTATTACAGGGAAGTCCTCTTACATTTACTACTTTATTTCTACAATGAGGACATTGTAATTGTTAAGTTTGGGGGAGTTAGTTTAGTTTAGTTTTATTATATGTTTGCATAGGTTGTTATATGTTTAGTTTTAGTTTTGTTATATGTTTGCATAGGTTGTCATGTTTAGTTCTAGGTTCATTATGTTGCATTCATGTAGTGTAATTTCATAATAGTTGCATAAATAGTGTAGTATTGTAAATAGTTTTTATTAGTTTCCATCCATTTCTGTTATTTTTATTCCATACTGTAAAAAAAATTGCAAAAATTACAAAAATAGTAGTTAGTTTATTGTGTATATTTTGCATTTAGATTATCTTGCATGAGTCTAGTTGTTTGATAAGTTACAGTCTGTGTTGGGCCAATGATGAGACTGACTTCGAGTAGACAAGTATAGTACTGACTATTAGAGCTTTAATGTATTTTCTTGTTATGAATTGAATCTTTTTCTGTTTGAAACTGGTATAATAAGGTTAGCACAGTAATAACAACTATGTTGACTGATTGAGTTCAAAGTGATACATAAGGGACCTTTAAAGGATAATGTTAGTTTGAATGAAAGAATGACAAGAATAGGCAGTAAAGGCTAAAGTTAGACAAGAACTTAAGTTTGGGGGAAAATTTGGGGTTTATATGCTATCTAAAAAATGAATGAATAAACACCGTGGCTAGTCTAGTTTTGTGGCCTTTGTTAATTGAGTAAGTAAACCCGAGGGAGTGTCTTTACACCTAGCGCCCTAAGGCCTTAATGGTTTCGGAGTCGTTGGTCGAAAGCTCGTTAAGGTAGCATTGAAAAGCCTAAGGGAATTAGACATTGCATAACCATGTATAAAAAAAAGAGAGAGAATAAAATAGAAAATAAGAGCAAAAATCCCCCGTAATTGAAAAATAAAGCATAAGTATCCTATTTGAACCCTTGATATTGGTAATTGTTTGATTTTAGTTTGATCTTAACTATTTTGGATTTCTTGAGTTTATATTATATGATGCCTTCTAATAGACCTATTATGTGTTAAATTTGACGTTATATTAATTGGCGTAGTTGTTGAGCACACACGCACTATATCAGTGATAACAATCTAGGATTTGATGATTGATGAGAAATTTACTGATTGGTTTTGATATTAAGTATTGTCATGTTTGCTTGATTTCTCTGAGGCTGGTTGAACAGACTTGTTTCGGTCATTACTGCTGGATTCATAGGCATGTAGATTAGTTGCATTGCATTGCATTGCATTGCATTTTTGTTTTGTTTCGTGCTCGAGGACTAGCACAGGTTTAAGTTTGGGGGAGTTTGATGAGTGGGTTTTATACTTATGAATCGGCCTCTAATTTACTGCTGGATTCATAGGCATGTAGATTAGTTGCATTGCATTTTTTTTGTTTCGTGCTCAAGGACTAGCACAGGTTTAAATTTGAGGGAGTTTGATGAGTGGGTTTTATACTTACGAATCGGCCTCTAATTCAGACTTAAACTGTGTTGATCCTATATATTTATGTTTATTTTTACTTGTTTATATTTGTTTTATGTTTAGGTGTGGTGGCGTAACATTTGTGGCATAAATGGTGGTTTTGTGGCGAAACTTGGCATAAAAAGGCAAAATAATCATTTCAATTGAATTCCCCAGTCAGGCGAGCCTCTATAAAACAAAACCCCCCTCAAAGCGAAGTGCTGAGGGA
This sequence comes from Panax quinquefolius, assembly GCA_020205615.1. Taxonomy (NCBI): domain Eukaryota; kingdom Viridiplantae; phylum Streptophyta; class Magnoliopsida; order Apiales; family Araliaceae; genus Panax; species Panax quinquefolius. The sequence continues at coordinate 32,948,635 of CM035158.1, forward strand.
AAGAACAAGAGTTATACTTCAATTGTAGTTCTGCAGTAGCGTGAAGGAAGGAAGTTGGCATGGTTTGGGACTTCAATTGGCGTCGGTTTTATGACTAAATTCATGACTATTGATTAGACAACAAAATAACAATAGAGGAGATTACAATAATCAATCAAGAAGTAAGATTAAGCCCTAATTTGAGTGAAGAACATTGGAGGAAAGAATTGAAGGTCAAAATCACGAAGATTGCAAGTTGGAGCAAAGAAGAAGGGTGGTTTTGTATCTATTCTACTTCTTTAATTCAATTATTGTAATTGGGATGATGGATTCTTTTATTATTTTAGTTTTTATTTCATTCATGATGAACTAAGTTACTTATTAGGCTTATGATGGATCTTTATAGTTGAACAATGATTGTGTAGACTTAATTTCAGTTTAATAATCTATCATTCAGTTTATTTATTGTGATTTGTGCTTTAAATTACGAATTGCTTGATCACCAATTCTATGTGGATTTGTATGGATTCGAGAGATGATGTATGAATCTAGACCTAATCACTTTAGCATGTGTTCTTGAATTCTGTATTATGATGGAATCTTGGTGAATGTTAGGGTAGAGATATGCTTAACATCGCATGTAATCGGGTAAAGAACTTGAATTTAAACCTTATTTGATTTTAATTCACATAGAGATATAGTGAATTAGTTGATTAGGGAAGTGTAATAATCAGAGTGAGACTTAAACTGAAGTTGTAAGCCTAATTCTCCATTATTTGATTAAAATTACTGTTCTTAGGTTGTGTTGATTAATTGGTATTTTTATTATTTTTAGTTTTTGATAGTTATAATCATTGTGTTGGATAGTTTAATAAAATTTAGATTAATAGAAAGCTGATAATTGTTAGGATTAATTTCTTACTAATCTCTGTGGGAACGATACTTTTACTTATTATTATATTACTTGTTGACCACGTGCACTTGCGTGTGAACGTAATTAGATTTCAACCAACAAGCCACAATCTCTCAGCTGCTTAAGAAGGGAAAACGCAGCCACAAAACAAAGAATTCTTCACTCCATTCGATCGTAGAGTCACTACCGATCGTAGAGTCCAGACCTACCATCACTTCAAAAGTGGATATTGCAAAGCACCGAGGCTAAAGCTCAGCCCATAAAATCAAGAAGAAAGCTTGTCAAGAAATATATTCTTGAAAATGAGAAAGTCTTGAAGGAAGAAGAAAGGAAAATAGCTACCGAAAAGGTGCTTCCTGAAGTTCCTGCACTAGAAAATGCTCTAGCTGAGGGGGAGCTGCTTGAAGTTCAAATGAATGATCAGATTGAGGGGGAGACTCTCGAAGTTCCTATGCTAGAAAAAGCTACACCTGAGGGGGAGATATAAGAGAATATGGAAATCAAAGGTGTAAAAGCTATGGAGGTAGAAAAGGGTGAAGATCATACAAGGAATGAGGAGATGTTTAAAGTGGTGGAAATTTCAAATGAAGAAAATGAAGATCAAGAAGAAGAAGAGGATGATGAAGTTGAGATTATAGCAGTGGGCTGGGATGGATATAGGAGAGTCAACTACAATCAACTGTTCTCCTACTTACCAATGATGCCCTATCATAGAGCCCAAATTCTCAACTCGTGGGATCACATGTTCTGGACTTTCAAAGCCTATCCAGCAATCTCAGTGCTAGCTCATGGATTCCCAGGCAACCTCACGTTTGCTCAGAAGCTGATCACTAACCATACTTCTTCAGAAACTGGGCGAGAGGTACAATCAATTCCCATCTCTTTCAGAGTTAGTCACTGTCCTCCATCAAACTTTAACCAATTCTATGAATTGCCAAGATGGTTGGAAGTGATACTTCATCCACTAAACCAATTTCCAGCTACAGAATCCCAATATTCTATAACTGATGAACCAAATATGCCTAATTTTATATTGATACAGTCTCCCACCATCTCTCACTCTATGAATATTGATCTTACTCAAATCGTAGAGTCACCCACTCAACCAGCACCAATATCACCTCCTCCCATAACTCAAACTCACATACCTGCACCTTCTTCGGATATTCCTTCCTTATCAACTAATAATTATTTTGATCTTGCTTTTTCTCTCCCCAATCTGCAACATCAAAACACAAGAGCCTCCCCTCTAGACACTCAACAAATTCTTGAGCTTCTCTCATATCGTCCTACCAAAATTGAGTTATCTAATGCATCACAGAAAGTAACAACAGATATTCAAGAAGATCTTGAAACTTACTTTGAGCTTGTTCATACAAGGCTGAACCATTTTGTAAGGAATAAACATGTGATATATGATTTGATTATGATATATATATATATATATATATGAATGAATATGCAAGTATGCTTGCATTAAGAAGAGCTGTGAAGTCCTCTGATAGATTATAGAAACATATGTACAAGGACTTAGAATGAATTGATCAAATATGTTAGGTTGATCCTACATAAGCAAAACAGCTTTGTAAAGTCCTTAAAAAGAAATGGTGTACAAGGACTATAAACATAGATAGATCAAGCATGTTAGGTTGATCAATTGATGTAATAGATAGGTTTGTCTGATCGTCGAGCACTGCACCAGAAATCGTAGTCTGCCAAGAGAGTCAAGGATAACTCGAGAGCTATCGAGGCAGAATCGTAGTCTGCAAGATAGTAGATCTCGGAGTTCGTAGACTGCCAGGAGAGACGAGGAAGGATCGTAGTGTGTCGAGTAAAGCTTCCTCGGAGTCGTAGTCTGCTGTGGAAGTCATGTTAAGAATTGTAGAGACAGCCTGCCTACGAGCCGACCGAGCATCTGCCGAAGCCAAGTCAAGAATCGTAGACTACACTCGGAGTCGTAAAGTCTACTAATAGCTAAGTCAAGAATCGTAGACTAAACTCAGAGTCGTAGAGTCTACTGATTGTATCAAAGGCAGAGATCGTAGTCGACCAAGATCAGATGAAGACAACAAGCACAACGACAGAAATCGTAGTGTCAAGATCTGATCTCGGAGTTAGTGTCTGCACAGCCTAAGCTGAATCGTAGAGTGCAGAGCTAAGATCTCAATAGATGTGCTCACATCTCACCAGAAGGAAGCCAGAGAGCACTCAACGAATGGTATGTAAGCTAATAGAAGATCTAAGCATCAACCCAATCAGCATCCAGATTGAGTTGTAAAGTCATTCAAGATGAAGTCTTCCACAAGATGATCATAAGAAGACTTCAATAGCATGACTAAGGAAAGTCAACATGTGCAGTAGCTGTCAAATGAAAAGATGACAATGATCTTGGAAGTAACCAGGATCGTAATGTTTGCCAAACAAAGAAGGAACTGATGGAGTATACACAAAGATACTGGTCAGCCTCTGAAGAACAAGGCTAAAGTGATTAAGTATTGGGTAAGTCCATTGATGATAAGTGAACGGGAGATCACAAGGAGAAAGGGAGCTGGACACGCCACAAATCTGAAGTGTCTTGTTATTCGAAGGGCGAAGCAAGGAATCAAGCCATCGATGATCTCGAGAGTAGTCGAGGCAAAATGACGAAGTGTTCAAGCAATCGAAGCGAAAGAAGAAGAGTTGTTCTTCACTAAAGATCAGTGAACACTCTTCAAGATCGTAGTCTTGACTATACATGTCGATAAGCATCGGTCAATAAGACACTACGATCGGTCCAGGAAGAAGTGCATCAGAATCGTTGAGTTCGAACAACTGAGGATTGAAGCATTGGCAACGGTTCAATCCGAAGGTTGGCATTCGGATAAAGACATATTGAGAGCATCGATGCAAGGATAACCTCTGATCGAGAAACAGAAAGAGGAAATAAAGTCGTCGACCTGCCCGAGACATCAAAGTAACACATCTGACGAGGTAGGTGAAACAGTAGACTGCAGTGTCAAGAAGTCAGAAAAAGATGTCATGTCACATCTGCAGTCTGCATCAAATAACTCGAGATCTGTGAAGCAATTTGAATAGCTTTCAAAGGCTACCTTTCAACGGGAAGATTGGTAAGTAGTATAAATCAATAGAGCTTCAAAGATCAAGAGTTGCTGATGACTGCTATGTTGCAGAATCGTTGAGTTGTTGAATGCTATTATTGACTCTATGATCATCTTGTGGAAGACTTCTCTTGACATATAACTATCTCCACCGTCTACAATTGAAAATTATATTTCAACCCAACTCTAAGATCATATAGGTAGTGCTCGTAGATATACTCAGCAAGTGGATGTGCACAACCCTGTCTTATGATAACACGAGGTTGTATGTCATTAGACATCTTGTATGATAGTGGCAAAACACCCTTCCAAAGTTGGGTTCACCTCACCTTATTCGGTTCACCAAAATTAAATATCAAATGACGTATCTAATACGACACACTTATCTAAAGTTCTCAATAAAATTATTTCCATACTATTTAGGGAGAACCTCAATAGCTATAGACCACCATTCTATTCTCCTGTTACCCCCGCTCGACCCAGCTACACTCTTATTACCTAAAAGGAATTGTGAAGCAAAAAGGGTGAGCACAACTAGCCCAGTAAAGAATATCATGACTAAAGATAATTTACATCATCAATAGCCTTCATCAGTAATAAATCAGAGATTTAGAACATATGGTAGATGATAAAACTTTTCAACCATAGTTCGCGGTGAACGAAAGCAATCCATTAGAAGAGTCAAATAGACCATTAGGTCTATTATCTTCTCCATGTTAAACGTCCACCAATAATATTTTATCCCTGTAACATCAATCAACAATTCATGTCCACAATCATATGAATAACTCATAATCATAATTGTGATTCTCTTCGCATCCAGGACTAAGATAATTTTCATCACCTATCTACACTTGAAACATCAAAAATCATGATTATACCAAATCACAATTCCTGCTCATAATCATACTAATAAATTCATCTTTGCACTACGGCCAAAGATATTCATTAACAATTCATCTTTGCACACTACGGGCCAAAGACATACAATCGTATTTTAGAAGAGTCGAAGTAGAGCATGATATCTACTATCTTTACGAATTAAAAGTGTATAATCAATATGTTATCATTTGAGACTCGCCTTAATAAATAATCCACATCATCGAATCATCCTCGCACTTCTGACCGAGGATATTCAGTATAATCATCAATGGTCATGATTATACCGAATAATCCCTCGGTTATAATCATACAATAATCGCCCATCAATCGTACTACGGGCCAATGAGGACTTTTACCATATCATTTATAACATTATGGGTCATGATTATACCGAATGATCCCTGGTCATAATCATACCAATAAATAGTTCATCTATGCACATAAGCCAAAGATAATCATCAATCAATAGTTCATCTTTTCACGTAAGCCAAAGATATACAACTGTAAAACCAATAATCAACAGTTCATCTTTGCACGTAAGCCAAAGATATACAACTGTAAAACCAATAATCAACAGTCCATCTTTGCACGTGAGCCAAATATGACTTTCATCATAATATAAGCATGAGGATGATGACAATGATATAAGCATTAATCAAACGAAATCAAGGATAAATATTAAAGACTTTAAATTTATCCAGAGTTTAAAAATATCCAAATTGTCAACATGATACTGCTTTGTGGAGTAAAATTCAAGAATAATATTCATGTACCAAAAATAATTTGGACAGAAAAAAAATATATTTTTGGGTAAATAGTACCCCGCAATAGTACCCTATGAATAGTACTTCGGGAATAGTACCTCGTGAATAGTACCCCGGCATGAAAAGTACTCCAAATAATCGAGTGAATAATATTCATGTGAATAGTAATTTGGGTGAATAGTAACTCGTGAATGAATAGTACTCAATTACCGAAAAGTGTCCCGAATACTAGAAAGTGAATAATACTAGAGTGAATAGTAACTCTGTGAATAGTAATCGTAAAAATACCAAAGAAAATGATATTCTATATTTAGTACAAAATAAATGATATCTCATACGAGTATAATAGAATATACAAAAGCTAGAAATGGATTTTCACCCGTCATGCAGAATCCGTGAGATGCAGATCATTTCCACAATTTAATAAAGAATGAATACGAAGGATTATTCACCATGTCTGCAGTAATCCACATAGACCGGTTATTCTAACAGAATAATAAAGAATGGAATAACAACAGAATTCACTGTGCATGCGATAATCGCATGCAGACAAGTTATTCCAACAAAATAATAAAGAATGGAACCAGTCGTGTAATCCGCAGACAAACATGATATTCCAACAGAATAATAAAGAATGGGGAACCAGTCACGCATAATTCGTGATGCATAAAGATATTCCAAAAGAATAATAAAGAATGGAATAACAACAAAATTCACCATGAGGCGCGATAATTATTAGCGCATTTAATTATTCCAAATGGAATAATAAAAAATAAAATAACAAAAAAAATTCACAATACTAGAAATTCGACATATAGCGACGAGCTATAGCGACGGTCAGCAAGCAACCCTCGCATATTGGGTCGTCTGCCCGTCGCTATAGATGTTTTTTTTTAAGAAAAAACCTCCCATTTTCCCCAATATCATTTCACTTCTCCCCCAAATCATTCGTCTCCCTCCTCTCTCGTTACTCTTCCTCTACCGCTCGCTCTCCTCTCTAACCCAAATAAAATTAGAAGCTTTGTATGCCCCGGACTCATGTCCTGTCGGACTGAGTTCAGACCTTCACAGCCGTTCAAGGGAGCGAAAATCACCTTGACCAGAAAAAGCTTTGGATTAGATGTGAGTTCAGACCTTCACAGCCGTTCAAGGGCCGGATCTGATTGTGGATGATGGTGGTGATGCAACTTTATTAATTCACGAGGGAGTGAAGGCCGAGGAGGAGTATGCCAAGACCGGTGCTGTTCCCGACCCGCCTTTATGCATATATCACTCACGATTTGGGGCAAATGCCAATTGTTGCTGTTATAGCTGTAAGTAGATTGGGAAAATGTTGTTGAAACTTTCAATTTGAAATATTTATAATAGCAATTAAAGAATGGATGTTGTGAATGAACTGTCTATGGCACTGATTTTGATTATATGCAATTAAATTTTCAGCTTTGGCTAATCGATTCAGGAGAAGGGGAGAAGAAAGTCCCTGCAGCTTCTTATCCGAATAGTCTTTCATATCATGGATCTGCCGTAAATGCTCTTCGATTCTCTCCTTCTGGTAAGGTGTAGTTTGTTTTGTTGAAAACAATGTTGACTTGCTTATAATTTATATTGCTTAGGTAATCTGTAGGAAAATATAACACAAAAAATAATAAGGAAACTGATATTTCTACAAGGGAAATTGGTAATTCCACACAACATTCGATCTCTTTGATAATTCAATCTCTGTTGATATGATTAAATCGTTTTAGACCTATTCTATTATCTTATATTTTTTATACATGTGTAATATATCACAATTGAGACCATCTTCTTAGATAGGTAAGACAGAATATTCTATCTTATTTGTCACATTTGGGACTAATATTGTTATTGCATGTGCAGGGGAACAGCTTGCCTCTGGTGCTGATGGTATGAATTGGTTAATAGAAATCTAAGTTTTTTACTAAATGAATGATTAACCTTTTCTTTTTTGAGTTAGGCAATGTGTTCAGTTGAGTTCTTCATAATGTAGGTGGTGAAATGATTTTGTGGAAGTTACAGTTTGGCGATGCTGGTCAAGCATGGAAAGTCTTCAAGACTTTATCGTAAGGACTCAATTTTCAATTAGACTTGTTTCTTGCTACATTCAAAATCATTGAACTTTCAATTGATTGATATTTGGCTGGGCAAACTGATTTAAGTCACAAATACCCATAAAAAAATTCTTAGGAGTTTTCTCCTTTTTAAACAAGTAAAATTTTCTTAGGAGTTCTTTTTGGGGCTAATAATCATTGTGTTTGTGTAGCTAAATATCACCTGGTTGTTGGTGTTTTATCTAATGAATGCATCATCTTTGTTTTGCTAAAAAGGGGTCATTATAAATCAAAATTATGGCTTGAGAGGAGCACAGCTGCTGTACATTGGCAGCAGCAAGCGTAATAGCTTTAAGTGGCACTAGCAATTTTTTTTAGAATATCAAGAGGTGTGTCACAAGTAGCATACTAAAACTTAATAGAAATTTGAACGGATTTCAGAGAAATTAACATAAAATATCACTTTATGAATTTAATTAACGCAAAATAAACTTTAAAATGAGTGTAGAACTGGGCGACTTTAAGTTTGGGGTGTGATTTAGCAAAATGATGTCACATCACATTGTTATAAGATAGGCAGAAGTAGTAGTAGTAGTAGTAGTAGTAGAACTAGTACCAAGCAAGGACTGACTACTTGACTTGTAGTATTTGATAATTGATGGTGAGGTTCAGGAAGTGGGCCTAGAAGAACTCTCTAGTTACTATCACTGCTACGGGAAAACACAAAAGACTGGTGGTGTTCGTGTGTTTGATGTACACCATAAACTTTCCTGTGCTGACTATTACATATGTAATTACCAATAATACTTTTATTAAATCTAAATAATAATAATACATACATACATACATACATTTAAGCTTCTAAGAATACATAAAATATTGCCACTCAAACTAACCATGCTAATATCAACTCAACTGTTCATTATCTAGATATGTATAATAATATCAACTTTTTATTCACCTGCTGCTTCACCTTAATTTGATTTAGCAGCCGTTTATTACTATTATTATATACATACATATAATATAACTTTATTTATAATTTAAATAATATACATAATTGATGATCAATTCCTTATGCATCCTTGCTCCTTTGCGTTTTGTTCTTTTGTATTTCTGATTGCTGATTTTTTCCCTATATTACATGTTTATATCACATGCATACAGATAGATCTATCATGCTGGTCTGTGACAAACTTTAGGCTTACTCAGTTTTGAATTACTCTAGACTTGCAGATTATGTATTTATATACTTTTCTTCTCAATAGAATGTAGTTAACTTTTTACTATCTCCTACCATTTTGATTATGACAAGAATGTACAAGTACTTTTGGTTTTGGCTGCTCTATATGTTTGATTACCTGAATGACAGTGGTAGAGAAAAAAGTTAAATAGTTTCTGTTTTAAATATGTCTTTGTCCTGTTTTGCAGACTGATTTCCATCTTATACCGGCCTTATACTTGGGTTTGGACAGTGATTTCAAATCTTGCTGAACTGGATGCATCTGTGAGATGATTTCAATCTTAGAACTTGGAACTAACCATTCAAGGTACCAATGAGCTCTTTCTGGCCGCATATCTTGGAGTTTTGAGTCTTTTATTGGAATGTTTTATTTGTTTAGTTTGGCTCGTCTTTTTCTGGTTACATCCTGCTTAATACTTTTGTTATATGCATTTGTTTTATCATATGATGTTCAGATGACATTTCCTTAAAAGTTATTTTGACATGAATGTATACATTCATAGTTTTGTTTATGAAACTCTAGTCAAGTGTACGTTTAATGGTATTAATACACAAGAACGACATAGTATCTTAGAGAATAACTCTTGAGAACAATTACATGTTTTTTTTTTTTTTCCAACTTCACTGTATTAAATCAAAATTCATAATAATATGCATGTGTCATATTATACTGCTATATACTTTCATTTTATAATATAATTATGAGAGGGCATCAATTGGTTTTTTTTCCTACATTTGAATTATACAAATCAGGAATGGAATTGAGAAGTGAAATATTTGGTTACATTCATGGAACAAATGAGTCATCTCATATTCACTCTTTTGGATTCCATAACAATAAATCATTCAATTCTCTAATCCAATTCTCTAGAAGTAGTTATATGCAAGAGGAATTTAAGCTCTATGTTGTGTGTTTAAAGTCAACTTATTTAAGCTCTATGTTGTGTGTTTAAGTCAACTTATTTAAGCTCTATGTTGTGTGTCAGGTTGGGTATGATTGATAGGACATTCAAACTGTGTAAAATTATCCGTGTTCTTGACTTCCCTTTTCATGCCTTACGTGTATTGAACTAGAAGGTACTTTACTTTTGATTTAGTCATTGCTCAAATTCTTGTTAACAAATATATAAAAGGATATAAGTATTTGTGAACAACTGTCCTGCTTTTCATTTAATAGGTTCCAAGTTATTATACTATGCTTTAATTACTAGTTGTAAGTCCCGGCATTAAAAAAGAAACTGAGTAATAGATCAACTATGGCTCAAATGAAATAAGGGATTTGCTTGAGCTAGTTGACTTCAGGTAGTTTACCGGCCCCCACCTGCTCAATCTCCAAATGGTTTACATAACCAATTTGATTCTTGTCATTTACAACTTAACCTGAAAATTATTGTCTTACTTAAGTGCAGGCTGGTTCTAAAGTAAGGCTCTCCCTTTCAGAAGTGCATTCAAAAATGTCATCTTTGGCAGGAGTTTTAGTTTAGATATTGAGATAACCCCTGGAGTAATTCAGAATAAGTTGGACCAAGATGGTAAGGCTTTTTCTATTTGAAGCTAAGGGTATTCCTTTGACATAATGTCTAATTTTGAAACTTTCATCTTATCTTGGACACTTGCAAAATGAATATTGTTAACAGATGCAGTCGTTGTTCAATTCAAAATATGCTGCCCAAACATAGAAGAAGAAACTGCTGTAAGTCTCTTCTCCTAGATGTACTTCGAACATATATATGCTTCTATCTTTTTGCTGCAAAAACTTTGTTTATGATCTCTTTTTACTAGCTACTACTTGTGATTTTCTTTAATGCTGCAGATTTATGTGATTTATGTGATTGGTAGCTCTTTCCGTCCACCTATAAAGGTTATCTACACCTTTCCGTCCACCTATAAACTTACACAGGTGTGCAATTGCCCTTATAAGGACAATTTTTGGTTTTAAATACATATGAAAAAATGTTATCTATTTATAAGTTGCCATACTCTATTAGAATACTTCTTGAGTCTGCAATCCGTAATGGTGACAACTTTCAAGTGACTAAGGAAGATGTTGAAAAAATTATTGATTGGGAAAATACATCTCCCAAGCTAGTTGAGATTACATTCAAGCCTGCCCGTGTTCTCTTGCAAGTGAGTAGTGATCATTAGCCCTTAATTGAGAAGTTATAATCAGTAAGCATGTGTCATCTAAAACTTTTGCTTTGGTGGCAGGATTTTACTGGTGTACCGGCTGTGGTTGACCTTGCATGTATGCGTGATGCCATGAATAAACTAGGCAGTGATTCTAACACCTTTGGTAGGTGTTTCTCCTTTTAACAACAGTTTATGTTTGAGTGAGTGATATATTATTGTTGTTTGAACAGTGCGTTAGATTCATAGCAATGAATATTTGTCTATTTTATATGTCTTCGTTTTTGTGTCCTGAATAAGTGAACAACATTTAGTTATTTGTTACAACTACTAATTAGTTAGACATGTCTCTCCTTCATACTTGGGATTCTGGCTTTATAGTTTTCTCATACTATTCTATATTGCACTATTGTGGTTGCAGGTTCCTGTAGATCTTGTCATTGATCATTCAGTTCAGGTTGATGTTACAAGGTCAGAAAATGCGGTGCAAGCAAATATGGAGCTTGAATTTCAGAGAAACAAAGAAATATTTGCTTTTTTGAAGTGGGGATCCAATGCAACTAAAATATTGTATTGTAATGTTAGATTGTAAAAGTTATTAATTTAGTAGTTTGATATAATAATGATCATCATATTTGAAGATCATCATATTTGAAGAGATGAATTATTCAACTATTATATTGTAATGTTGTAATGTGAATAATTTTAAATGATGTATATAATATTTTTTATATTTTATTTTATATTGTATTTGTGTTTGTTGAATAAATGTGTATTATTAATTAAATTTTTTTAAATATGAAAAGGCTATAACGATGGTCATCGACCGTAGTTATAGTGTTCTATAAAACACTTCTCTATAGTGACGGTTACCGAGCGTTGCTATAGACATCTATAGCTACGGTCATGACCGTAGCAATAGCTCTCAGCGACCGTTAGTAAAGAGTAAATACACGATTTTGTCATGACTTATAGCTAGGGTCGGTAACCATCGCTATAGGCCAAAAGACCGTCACTATAGGCTTTACCGACGGGTTCTATGGTGACGGTTGGCGACCGTCGCTAAAATTTTTAGCGACGGTTGCCGACCGTCACTATAGGCTGATTTTCTAGTAGTGTCACCATATATGCGGTACTTGGCATAGACAGGTTATTCTAACATAATAATAAAGAATGGAATAACAACCTTTACGAGTATTGAAAGAAAATAACTCTCTTCATGAAAGAATAATACCCCTTACTATAATAATAATATCCTTTACCTTAGAAGAAACTGGATACTGGAATAGTGAGGTAGCAGATTTCTCTTCTTCTTTCTCTATATAATTTCTCTCTATAATAATTGCTCTATAGCTTTAGTGAATTAGTGAAAAATAATGAAGGAATGAGTTTCTATTTATAGGAAAATATAGTTTTTATAATTGCACATTTTGGGGCTCGAAATATTACAGTATAATACTTTCATCTTTTTCTTCATTTTTAATTTAGTCATGCAAGTATTATCAAACTTGACCACCTCCCCTAATAGTAAATCATGTGAATCAATAGTAAATCATATGACTCAATAGTTCTAAACATGTAAAAAAATTAATTATAGTATAGTACTTTCATCTATACCTTCATTTTAACTTAGTCATGCAAGTATTATCAAACTTGCACCAACTCCCCTAATAGTAAATGAATGTGATTCAATAGTACACACATGTGAACAAATAGTTATAATCATGTGAATTAATAACAATTAATTGCTCATTTATCCGATTAATTACTCGATTAGTCAATATAACTTCTAGACATCAATTATTATCGAAATAAATATCGGTTTCCACTAACACTAATAATTTCCACACAATGAAACTATCAATTTCATCTTTAATCAACACGAATTTATTTATCATTAATATTATAACTCATAATATTTAACAACCAGGTCATTTCCAGGAAAGAGGGGGCTTTTCGATAAGGATTTCTCCTTATTGGCACGCAATTAGGTGACCAAACCTCTCCTTGATAAAACTTCTAGACATTGTCAATATTACAAATAATAATATGAATAAATTTGTCGTCTCAATTATTAATTTAATAATATAACATATTATGCAGATAATACTGTGACAATAATTGAATCAATAATATGAGAGATATGATGCACGACAATTCTTTGTAGCAATAATTAAGTATAAGCTGAGTGACTTCTCACGTAAGCATCAATAATCAATCTGAGTGTACTCTTATGCAACCATGCGTATTCATCGTACTTTTACTACCGAGTAGTTCAACGGTTTTAACGGTAACACTTTCATTTGTTATTTTTATAAAAACATAATACGCTGCTTTTTTTTTACTACGACAATACTTCCGTTGTGGGGTCCACCAATAATTGTGTCGTCCTACGGATATTCTTCGACAAAAAGAATATTCTCCGACCAAACGAATATTTTATAACAACTTGTATACGTTGAAAAAATTTCACATATCACCCTTAACTTTAACCTTTTATCAGTTTAACCATTTACTAAATAGAATAACTATAAGAAAATTGAATACTTTCATTTCATAAAATTCGGGTTCTTACAACATTCATTTACTATTAGGGGAGTTGGTGCAAGTTTGATAATACTTGCATGACTAAGTTAAAAATGGAGGTATAGATGAAGGTACTATACTGTAATTAATTTTTTCACATGTTTAGAACTATTGAGTCACATGATTTACTATTGATTCACATGATTTACTATTAGGGGAGGTGGTGCAAGTTTGATAATACTTGCATGACTAAATTAAAAACGAAGGAAAAGATGAAGGTATTATACTATAATATTTTGAGCCCCAAAATGTGCAATTATGAAAACTATATTTTTCTATAAATAGAAGTTCATTCCTTTATTATTTTTCACCAATTCACTAAGTCTCACAAGAACAATTATTATATAGAGAAATTATAGAGAGAAAGAAGAAGAGAAGTTTGCTACCTTACTATTCCAGTATCCAGTTTCTTCTAAGGTAAGGGGTATTATTCTTTCGTATTCACGAAGAGAGTTATTTTATTTCAATACTCATAAGGTTTGTTATTCCATTCTTTATTATTATGTTAGAATAACCTGTCTATGCGAAGTACCGCATACATGATGAAATTCTTCTGTTATTCCATTCTTTTTTATTACATTGGGAATAACACGTATGCATGCGATCTACATCACATGCACGGTGAATTCTTACATTATTCCATTCTTTATTATTCTATTGGAATAACCCGTATGCATAATGGTTGATCGCATGCATGGTGAATTCATTGTTGTTCCATTCTTTATTATTACATTGGAATATCACATGCGTGTGGATTACGCATGACTTGGTTCCATTCTTTATTATACATTGGAATATCATGTTTGTGCGGATTACGTATGACTGGTTCCATTCTTTATTATTACATTGGGAATAACACATGCATGCGATCTATCGTATGCTGGTGAAGTCTTCTTGTTATTCCATTCTTTATTATTACATTGGAATAACTCGCATACATGTGGATTACCACACGCATGTGGTGAATGATCCTTCGTATTCATTCCTTATTAAATTGTGGAAATGATGCATCTACGTGGATTCACGCATGGGGGTGAAAATCCATTTGCGAGTTTCAGTATATTCTATTATACTCGTATGAGATATCATTTCTTTTGTACTCGTCATGGAATATCATTTTCTTTGGTATTTTTTTACGAGTTACTATTCACGGGTTACTATTCACCCGATTACTATTCACTCTAGTATTATTCACTCGGATATTTGGGGCACTTTTCGTGTCAGAGTACTATTCACGAGTTACTATTCACGGGTTACTATTCACCCAAATTACTATTCACCCAAATATTATTCACTCGGGTATTTGGGGTACTTTTCATGCCGGGGTACTATTCACGAGGTACTATTTTCGAAGTACTATTCATAGAGTACTATTGCGTGGTACTATTTACCCAAAAAATATATTTCTTTTCTGTCCAAATTATTTTTGGTACATGAATATTATTCTTGAATTTTACTCCACAAAGCAGTATCATGTTGACAATTTGGATATTTTTAAACTCTAGATAAATTTAAAGTCTTTAATATTCATCCTTGATTTCGTTTGATTAATGCTTATATCATTGTCATCATCCTCATGCTTATATTATGATGAAAGTCATCTTTGGCTTACGTGCAAAGATGGATTATTGATTATTAGTTTTCTGATTGTATATCTTTGGCTTACGTGCAAAGATGGATCTGTTGATTATTAGTTTTATGAGTTGTATATCTTTGACTTACGTGCAAAGATGAACTATTAATTGATGAGTATCTTTAACTTATGTGCATAGATGAACATTTATTGGTATGATTATGACGAGGATCATTCGGTATAATCATGACCCGTAATGTTATAAATGATGTGGTAAAAGTCATCATTGGCGCAGTAGTGCATTGATGGGCGATTATTGGTATGATTATAACCGAGGATTGTTCGGTATAATCATGACTATTGATGATTACATGAATATCTTGGCCATAGATGCGAGGATGATTCGATGATGTGGATTATTTATTAAAATTTGAGTCTCAATGATAACATATTGATTATACACTTTTAATTAAGTAAAAGATAGTAGATATCATGCTCTACTTGACTCTTCTAAAATCTGA
Source organism: Panax quinquefolius (assembly GCA_020205615.1). Taxonomy (NCBI): domain Eukaryota; kingdom Viridiplantae; phylum Streptophyta; class Magnoliopsida; order Apiales; family Araliaceae; genus Panax; species Panax quinquefolius. The sequence goes on from CM035158.1 coordinate 32,964,390, forward strand.
TTGTATGTCTTTTGCTTTGAATTGTTAATGAATATCTTTGGTAGTAGTACAAAGATGAATTTATTAGTATGATTATGGCGGGAATTGTGATTTGGTATAACCATGATTTTGATGTTTGGTGAAGATAGGTGATGAACATTATCTTCGGCCCTAAAGTGCGAAGAGGAATTTAGAATCACAATTATGATTATGAGTTATTCATATGATTGTGGGACGGGGAATTGTCGATTTATGTTCTGAGGATAAAACATTATTGGTGGACTTTTAACATGGAGAAGATAATGGACTCGATTGTCTATTTGACTCTTCTAATGGATTGCTTCGATTCTGCTATAACTATGGTTAAAAAGTTTTATCATCTACCATATGTTCTAAATCTCGATTTATTTACGATGAAGGCTATTGATGATATAAATTATCTTTAGTTATGATATTCTTTATTTGGGCTAGTTGTGCTCACCTTTTTGCTTCACAATTCCTTTCTGTAATAAGAGTGTAGCATTTGGGTCGAAAGCGGGGTAACAGGAGAATAGAGCGGTGGTCTATAGCTATTGAGATTCTCCTAAATAGTATGGAAATAATTTTATTGAGAACTTTAGATAAGTGTATCGTATTGTATCGTCATTTGATATTTAATTTTGGTGAACCGAATAGGGTGAGGTGAACCCAACTTTGGAAGGATGTTTTGCCACTATCATACAAGATGTCTAATGACATACAACCTCGTGTTATCATAAGACGAGGTTGTGCACATCCACTTAACGAGTATATCTACGAGCACTACCTATATGATCTTGGAGTTTGGTTGAAATATAATTTTCAATTGCAGACAAAGTGGAGATAGTTATATTTCAAGAGAAGACTCACCATTGAAAGAACATGATAGTAATCTTCTCATTTTTCTTTGGGGTCTATTAGATTGACCAAGGATAATTACGTGGACATATGATATCTATTATAACCTGAACACATGGCCTCCCATATCTGAAGGTTTTCTTGAGCACTTCCCAAAGATTTTAATTCCTAAAACAGTTTTTGACTATACTTTTATGTAAAGTACCATTGTAAGGTTGTGATCGAGGCACCATGAGAGTTACATATATTTGTATTAAAACTCACAGTTTAACTGTGGTCGTATTTTACACGACAGTTTAACAGTTGTATAAATGAAGTTTGTATTTGATTTTTATAGTATGATATCTGGGGACTCAGAATGGGTCGTGTGGACCTATTTTGGGGGCGTCACATCAGCTGCACCAAAGAAGATGTGGTCCAGACTCAAAGCAGAATGCAAAGAGGACCACACCAAGCTGCTAAGTACAAAAGATGTTCAGAGCTTAATGACATCTTAGCAGCTCAGCAACAACAAGAACAACAACAACTACAACAACAAGAAGCCAGGGCCTGAGGGGTCCTTGTCCGGAGGGACTAAATGGAGTTCCAAGTCTGTTGGGCTTGAAGAGTTCCTAGGGAACTAGAGAAGTTCCAAGGCTGCTGGCCTTGAAGAGTTCTTAGTGAACTGAAGTCCCAAGGCTGCTGGCCTTGAAGGAATCTTAGTGATTCAGGGTGCTGCCCTTCCTTAGTGGATATCCTTCTAGTTAAAAGAAGAAGAGTGTATTAGGAACTTGAGTCTTTGAACCACTTAAAACCCCTTGTGTCTTTTATTTTATGTCACTTATTTTATGTACATTAACTGCTATAACTGGTATGTATGTTTTAACTGCTTACTACTAAATTAACTCTGCGAACAATGTATGTCTGATTATGAATATATTAATGAAGGGGATCTTTTACTTATTCCGCTGTGCTTGAAAAGATTCTTATGTTTGTTGTAACGCCCAGAAATCCGGTCTATTTTCACATCCAGATTCCGTACGTCACGATCCCATCTTCTTCTAAACATACATCATTATATAGCTAAATATAACAACATACATCCTCAAATCCCAGGTTCTAAAACCTTAAAACCTCTTTCATTACAAATAATGATAATTACATTATTCTTTACATCTTGAACAAGTGACTTTTATCCGCCACCAAGGATACATAATCGTTCATTAAACTATTCTATAGTTTAATTCTATCATTCTATATTACAAGTCTTCGCTTGATCTTCACGCTCATTCATATAATGAATGATACTTCTTCTGGATACCGATCAACTTGATCTTTACGGGATCCTTAAGTTCTTTTAACATCGTTAGCTGAAAATATTTTTATTTAAAGCAAGTGTGAGCATTCAATTGCTCAGCAAGTCATAACAGTTGAACAAACAACTTCAAGAATTTAAACATTCTTTTAAGACTTCAATAACCGAACAAAGGTTATGAAGCAGCTTGAATAATAAGAATAATCTCGAATCCTATCATTTTAAAACATTAGTCACATTCACTTTGAAATACTTTTATTCTCTACTTTCTTTCATACACATTCTGTCAGGCTAGAATCAATAGCACAGACTTAACAATAACGGTTCATGTATAAACAGAACATGCTCATATTGAATAGTTCAATCACAGAACAGTTCATATCATATAAAAACAAAGTGTTCAAATTGTGGCACAAGGACTCATATATTCTAATACCTTGTACAAATATCACACATTTGCACATAGACAGAACTTCTCAAGTTCAACATCTGAGAAGTTTTAGAAACCAGCATTCATTTAAAATATGAATGAAGTTAGGAAACTTGCCTTACGCACAACTACAACTTATAGTTTACGCTGAACTGCTCATTCCAATTCCTATGTAGCACATAAGGAAATAACACGTACACCAATTAGTCATATACTTGACTTTACACATTGGTTTACTTAACTTCACTTCTTAGGGTTCACGTTCTTACGAACTAAGTTTACGCAACCAACTTCCTTTACCGGTTAACGGCTTCATGACATACGGAGATGTCTTACTCAATACATTCATCATCTTTGATGATTTATATTTTTATCTTCATCTTATACTTTCCTAGGACTTAGCACACATCGTGTCTCTGCTGGTAGTCCATATGGTACTCTGAGTGGTTTCCCACAAACAACCAACAAACAAATTCCCGTCTCATCTACACTGCCCATAACAGTGAGTTAGATCGGTTGCCAGTTTTGTATATACCTTCGCTCTCTGAAGGAATTTTTAGCCAGACTCCCTATATGTCAACCATCAAAGGTTACGATTGCACCACAACCTAACTTATCTTAACTTATCCAGAACTATTAAACTATAATGTTCGTTAAGTCAATTTCTTATTCCTTATGGCTTTTACGACAACTAAATGCCATACCTCGTGATTTATTCATCATAAATCTAAGTCATACAGTCTTTTGTATGCACAGAACGATCATTCAATATTCATTCTACGCATTTATAGCATTAAGCATTTTACGTTACCTTATTCTTATCTTACAACTTCCGGTTCATTCGACTCGAAACGTCTTCCAAGTTATAAACATTAACTCGACTTGTTTTACGTTATACGTACTTGTCTTTAATTCAGCTTCTTCACCGTTCATAGGTTTAAACATTAGTCTTCATTATCCTACGGTCAAACCATACACGGATTGTAGGTTTTACCCATTTAATATTTGCGTACACTCAACCTTCACGTCGGTTAAAGTGTTCAACGCTTACATTTCATTCTAACATTCTCATCCGACTCACATTCGACTTTCATTAATCTTATTACCATTCTGTAACGACCGAGAAATTCAGATTTTAATGTAAAATGATTTTATTAAATAAAATAATAATAATAATATCATATTATTTGTGATATCAAGATGGTTGTCATTCTATAACCTATTGATGTTGGAATGTAGTAGTATTTGAGCTACGTGAAGGAATTAAAGTGTTTGAATTTCTAAGACGAAAATAAAAGTTTTCCGAGAAATTTTCTGAAAAAAACTATTCATCGGTATTTGCTCGAGAATTATTTTTGAATTTCCGAGAAATACGTAATGATAGAATATCAAGGTAAGACGGATAATGTAATAATAATCTAGTTATGGAAAATGTAATATTTCGCTTGCGGACTTAATTTGAGAATATTAAGGAAAGCGAAGTATTAGTAAGAAATCGTTAAGGGTATGATACTTATGTATTGTACAAGGGAATGAAAACGAGCATAATACAAAGTATTATACGAGTTTGTATGAAGGAAGGAATATCGTATATAATGAAGTTGTATATGAATTATAATACGAGATTAATACATAGACAATATGTATATGTATTGAGTAATGATAATGGACTTGGAAGATTGGTTATAATTGATACAAGCCCAAGTGAATTAAATGTGAAGCCCAAATGTTAATTAATGAACAAGTTAATTAATGCAAGCCCAAAAGATAGGTTAATCTAAGCCCAAATTAAAGTCCAATGAATTGTTGTGACCCATAGGGAAAACCATATTAATATGGTTAATGTGTAATGACCAAGATAAGTGGTGACCAAGTTATGTAATGACCAAGTTAAAAGAGTAATGACCAAGCAAAGGATAGGTTTTGTGCCTTTGCAAGTAATGAATAGTAAGGAGGTGCAAAAGGAGGTGGGATGATTGAATTGACTAAATTGCCCTAACCTTAGGAATTCTATAAATAGTGAAGGTTGGCAAGTCATTTAATAGTTGTTCAAATAATCCAAACACTCTAAAAGTGCTTAATTGTTAGGGTGATTAAGTTGCAAATAAGTCACTTACATAAGAAGAAGAAGAAGAAGAAGAAGAAGAAGCTACTTACCAAGACTTCTAAAGTAAGACTCCTTCTCCACATTATCTTCTATCTCTATTCATGATAGGTTGATAAACAAAGATAGATTAAGGGACATGGATGTTAATAAGTAAGAAGAATGTGTAAGTAATGAGCTTAAGCCACATAAGTTGGTAATAAGTCATTTAAGCTAGCATAAGTTAAAAACTTATGTGAAAGTATTATGAACTTGTAATGAGTTTATGAATAGAAGTAATATGAAAGTAAGGAATTTGTATGTATATGAATCATATATACAAGAGTGGAACTATATGTGAGAACATATATGCATGATGATTAAAAGACTAACTTTCTTAAGTTAGAAACAATGAAGCTATAAGTAGTTTATAATGGAATAAGTTATAAGCTCATGAATGAATTAAGTCAAAATCCAACAATGAAAATAAGTTGTTGTATTAAGTATGTGAAGATGTTTATAGAATGAAATGAATGCAAGTAAAGTAATGAACAAATCATAAGTAATGAAGATTTGTCGGAAATTGCACGATTAGACGATAATCGTCGAATTCGTGAAATTCCTAGATTAGAAGTCAAATTTTGAGTTTGAACTCGGAAATGTTATTTTCCAATGGAGACAAGACATATTCATCATTTTAGAGTTGCGAACTCAAGAATGATCAAATTCCAACTTATAACGAAGAAACGAGCGTTGAACGTTCACGAACGTTTATCGTTTACGTTAAAAATGAACGAATAGCTGAATTTTTAGCAAACGAAGTCAAATAGATAATTTTTTTGCATGAACGCATAGATTACGTAATTTGTGAACCGTAGGCTTTTGAACAAGCCAATTCGGACTTATAACGAAGAAGTTATGCTTTCGGGAAGTTCACAAAATTTAAAGTTTGAAAATTTTTTACGGTGCACCTGAGTTGGGTGCATGGCTGCCAACCCTAAAGTATAAATGATGGCGGCGCTGCAACATAAAGTAATGAATCGAGCATACTAGAAACTTCAATGCTGCGCAATATATGTTGTAGTACAAATCATGGCGCCTTGCAATGCGCCATGAATGAACATGATGACTCTTGGAAAGTGGTGGTAGCATGGTTGACTATAAGCGAGGACTTCATGTGCAACGCCAAGTCCGGCACTTCTCCATCATTGTTAACTTCGCGCTTGCATGGAGTGAGGTGTAGTTATATAACTGGCATGCATGACGCCGGTCTCGAGAACATGGATAGTGATGAATGTTTATAAGTACAAAGAAAGAATGGTAATTGATTTAAAAGTAAACATACTTTAAGGAACATAAAGTAACATTGTTTAAACTTTGTTAAACCTTAAGGATGTTGTGTAAAGGTTGAGATAACTTATTCGAATATTGAATGCAAGTATAATGATAAACCGGAATGAATAGTAAATGAATCTAATACACAATTAGATTGAGATGAAGGGTAAGATAGTCATATACATACTTGGTTATATATGACCTAATGTGAGGCATTATGTGATCATGTATTGTAGAGACTTGAAAGACTTGAACGTAAAGTAATTACACCATAGCAGACGCTAAAGGCAAGTATTCTAACTCTTGTCTCAGTTCAATCTGAACAAGTTTTTGAAGTTCATGTATCCTTACGCATGAATTAACGTACGATGAAGTTAAAGCCAATTCTGTTGGCTAGACTTGATGTATTGAGTGGATTATTGATAATCTATTCATATGTTATCAAATGTTATTATCTTTTGTCAACTACTTGATATGGTTTTCAAAAGAAGACTGAAATGTTAAACAAATGTTTTTGTCGGTTTAAGCAGCGGCAGCGCGAGGTTGCCACCAATTAAACGTACATACGTTTAATGAATGTAGTGTTGATCAACATAGAGTACAATAGGCTGATCACCTAGAAGTTCTCGTAAGTAATACCGAGCTTACGGACTTAGTTCCGGGTTGTCCTTTTCAAAGAAGAATGAAATGCTCAAGGTCTTTGACCGGAGTGAATGTTTTACTGAATATTGATATTATTGTAAAACATTTTGAAATAAAGATGAAGTGCTATTTTGAATCATCAATAGTACTTCATAACTATTATTCGATTATTGAAGATATATGATTTGTATGTATCAAGCATGTTATTTATTGAAAATTGTCATACTTGTTGAGCTAGTTATGCTCACTCTTTCTTGAACCATATGAATGCGGCTAAAGATTGAGCGTCCGAGAAGGATCGAATAAGGATAAAGGAAAAGCTAAAGCGGATCATTAAAGTATCTCATATGTAATAGTATAGGTTATTGTTGTAATGTTATTGATATTATGACAAAGAACCTTTGAAATGGGTTTAGAACTTGGGATAATGTAAATATTATTTTGATAATATAGTAGAGATGTTTCGTTCTTTTGAGGCTTTTCAATTGAATGAATGTATGAATGTTAATCTGATATAGCACCATCATCGGGTTGGAAGATACCCGAATTTTGGGGCGCTTCTGAGGTTAGTATCAAAGCCTAGGTTATAAAACTTAAGGGGTTAGAACCTTAAGTCATAACCTTAATAAAGAAATAAAAGATGAAAGATAACCTTATAAAAATGCATTATCTTATGTTATGTGTTTTTATTATTTTCGGCGATGTACTAATCAAACTATATTGTTTTATTGTAGATTAAGGGGGGGGAAAATAACCTTAATAAAGAAGTAAAAGATATAACCTAATAAAAGAGATATTATGTGTTTTTAGTGGCGATGATCAAATTATATTGTTTTATTGTAGATGTCGGGAGAAAATGATATGTATACCCGATCCATGTAGTAAGCGAGGATTCGGAATCTAGTAGAGATACTACCCAATCGAGTGCAGGTGGTGACTCGAGTGCGGAGATTGGACGACTTAGACTACATGTCTATTTTTGATGGCATGCTAGAGGAAGAGGTGGACGTGATGTCCTTTGATCGAGTTCCACCTACGGAAGAATTGACTCTTGAAGAGTCGATGAAAGCCTTTATTCATGTCGATTACGGATAGAAAGCGTCCCACTCTTGTCGAGAGGTGAAGGAGTTGAAAGAGGAACTCCAAGGCATCAGGGAGGACAAATTAAGTATGGAGGGTATGTGGGAAGAGGAACACGATGATCGTGTTTTAGCAAGGACAAGGTCCACGATTTGAAACACGAAGTCTTTGAGCTCAGTAGGAGCTAAAGACTAAGCAATGAGAAGATAGAGAGGATGTCTATATACATAGGAGTTCTCATGTGGACTTCAACAAAAAGTAATTTGGATATCCGATTGAAGCGAAGGTAGACTCGACATACTTATTAGTCGAGATGTCATAATAGGTTTGGCAAGAAAGATTTCGAGAATGCCATTCGGCAAATGTAATCTAGTTATAGCTAGACTAGTTTAGATATGTAAATATTATGTATCTAGTAGTGACGTAAACCCCTCTTTTGTATATCAAGGGTAGTCTTTTGTAAATCTCAATTTTTGGAAAGCAATTGCGGGATAGTAATGTAATCAGCTAAGGCTGAGTAATGTAAACAATGTAGTGTTATACTACAAGTTATTAATCAATATAAATCTTTTTATGGAACATATTGAGTAATGGTTATGAGTTATTGTTTCTGTATAAATAATAACAAAACAAGAATAAGAAAGTAATAATGGAGTATTGTTTTCTTAACAACAAAATGCCGCCAAGAAGAAGACAACGAAATCAAGATACTAATGATGAGCAACCGGAAGGAGGTTCGGTTAATCCCATGCAAGAGTTCGTTAATCTTTTAATGGCCGCTTTTAATAGAACTGGGGCTAATGTACCCATAAATCCTGGAGTAGTACGAGCTACTACTTTTAAGGATTTCAAAAGTGTCGGTCATGGGAGTTGAAGGAACTACGGACGATAAAGCCCAAACTTGGGTGAAAGAAATTGAGAAAGTATTTGTTATATCAAATGTTGATGAAGGTCAGAAGGTTGCTTTTGCAACCTATATGATGAAAGGGGAGGCCAATTTCTGGTGGGAGGCGAACCAGGCTAGGACCGGAATAGAAAACTTAACGTGGGTAAGGTTCGAAGAGATCTTCTTGAGAACTACTTTCCCATGAGTATGCACGAGGAGGATGGAAATGAGGTTTCTTGATTTGAAACAAGGGATATGACTAGTTCCCCAATATCTTTGCCAAGTTTAATGAAGCTGGCAAGATTTGCTCCACATCAGTGGACCTTTGAAGTGAGAAAGGCTAGAGCGATTTGAGCGGGGCTTGAAACCACGGCTCTATAGCCAGAATCTACGTGTTCCAAAGTACTTCCTTTGGAACCATATTAGAAAAAGGCAATAATTAGAAGGTGGGAATGAGGCTCTTAGCCGATTACCACTGAGGAGAAGAAAAACAAGGGAAAGGTTGATGGAGGAATAAAGGCCAAGGGAGCGGTGGTAGTGGCGGTCCAAAAGAGGAAGGGTTTTAACTGCAGGAATCTAGGAGTAAAGCAAGGGATCTAAAAAGGAGGATGGAGGCTGTAAAACACTGTGGGAAGACTCATTTTAGGAGTGCATCTCAAGGTAAAAAGCATATATGTTATAATTGTGGGATAGGGAAGGGCACATTTGCCTAGCTTGTCCCAATCGAAGAAAAACCATGGATGCTTTGTATGTGGATCGGTGACCACATAGCAAAAAGAACTATCAAAGAAGGGGCGAGATGGAAATAAGGGCACTAATAGCGGTAAGTTGGCTATTAGTGGTCCGACTCATCAGCCGGAGGTAGATCAATGGCCCGCACTTTTAATATGATGGTCCGAGATGCGGTGGCATCGAGGGATGTAGTTCGAGGTATTATCGATCGATAACATAAATCGTACGTCTTCTATTTGATTAAGGGTGCTACTTGTTTGTTTATAGCATGTGATTTTGCTAGACGATTAGAATTACTTTCAGAAAAGTTGCTTATACCTTTGATTATTAAGGTAGCAAATGAAGAGATAATTCATGTTGAAGATATTCATAGGAATTGTTGCGTAGATATACGGGGTTGTAAATTATCGGTAGATTTAATACCGATAAAGTTGGGAGAATTCGATGTAATTCTAGGAATGGATTGGTTGATTAACCATGGGGCAATTATAGATTGCCAGAAGAAATGTGTGAGCATTAGGACGTTGAAGCAACCTCCTGTAGTATTTTACGGTAATAAATCGTCGGGGCGTTCGTGTTGTCTTACGATGACACAAACTAGAAAACTTTTAAGGAAAGGATGTGTAGGTTACTTGTGCCATGTTGTTGACACCTAGCGAGTAGGAGCAACCATGGAACAAATACACATAGTAAATGAATTCATGGATGTGTTTTCAAGTGAGTTACCGGGGTTACCACCGGATAGGGAGATCGAATTCGTAATAGATATTGTGCCAGGAGCGGCACCAGTCTCAAGGGCACCGTACCATATGGCGCCTGTGGAAATGAAGGAGCTAATGGTTCAGTTACAAGAACTATTGGATAGGAAGTACATTCAATGAGTGTTTCCCCATAGGGGTGCTGCCGGTATTGTTTGTCAAGAAGAAAGACGGATCGTTAAGACTTTGTATCGACTATCGAGAGTTGAACAAGTTAACGATAAAGAATAAATACCCATTGCCCAGGATCGATGATCTTTTGATCGAGTTAAAAGGGCAAAGTATTTTTCTAAAAATAGATTTTGGATGAGGTATCACCAATTGAAGGTTAGGAAGGAGGACATACCAAAACGGCATTGAGAACTCGTTATGGTCATTATGAGTTTACGGTAATGTCATTTGGGTTGTGAATGCACTAAATTTGCATTTATGGATATGATGAAGCAGAGTGTTCAAATCATATTTGGACAAGTTCGTCGTTGTGTTTATCGATGATATTCTAGTCTATTCAAAAAGATGCGGAAGATCATCTTTGAACACTTAAGATTAGTGTTGGAGACACTAAGAAAGGAGAAGTTATATATGAAATTCACTAAGTGTGAATTTTGGTTTGGAGAAAATCTGATTTTTTAGGTCATGTCATTGACGAAGGGATTCGAGTGGATCCGGCAAAGGTAGAAGCGGTGATGGTTGGGAACAACGAAAAGCGCTTGGCCGAGGTGCGGAGTTTCCTAGGGTTAGCGGGATCTTATCGAAGATTTATCAAGATTTTTGAAGATAGCTACTCAGTTGACTAACTTAACAAGGAAGGCGGTGAAATACGTATGGGACGGATAAATGTGAAGATAGTTTTCAAGAAATGAAGAAAAGATTAAGTGAAGCGCTGTTTTGTCATTGCAGATGACACAGGAAATTTTGTAGTTTATAGCGATGCTTCGCATAGAGGACTTGGTTGCGTGCTCATGCAGCATGGCAAAGTCATTGTGTATGCATCACGGCAATTAAAGGATTATGAGAAAGTTTATCCTACTCATGATCTGGAACTGGCCGCGATAGTGTTTGCCTTAAAGATATGGAGACATTATCTTTATGGGGAGAAATGTGAGATATATACGGACCATAAGAGTCTTAAGTATATCTTCACTCAGAAGGAGTTGAATATGAGACAGAGAAGATGGCTAGAGTTGATAAAGGATTACGATTGTAAAATCCTGTATCACCCTGGGAAACCCAATGTAGTGGTCGACGCCTTAAGTAGGAAGGGTCGGGAAAGGTTATCTATGTTAACGACTCAAAATGAGTTAATAATAGAGATGGTTAGGATGGAAATAGAAGTGAAGATGCCAAGTGACTCTGGCGGATACTTTTTATGACGGAGATCTGATCTACCATCGTAGAGAGAGAGAGTCAAGGAGGTACAACTCAAGGCGATGAGTATAACCAAATGAAAAGCGGATATCGATAAAGAAGATACTAAGTATAGTCTTGATAATGAGGATTATTAAGATTTGAAGGAAGAATTTGGGTTTAGAATGAGGCGGAATTAAAGGAGCAAGTGTTTTCAAGAAGCTCATAGTTCGAGGTACTCGATACATCTGGTAGCACTAAGATGTATCAAGACCTTGACGAGTTTTTTTGGTGGCGAACATGAGAGAAATATTTGAATCGTGAGTAGATGCTTAACTTGTCAAAAAGTTAAAATTTGAACATCAAAAGACAAGTGGCTTATTACGGTCATTGGAGATTCGAATGGAAGTGGGAGCATATCACGATGGACTTCGTGGTGGGACTTCGACAACGACAAAAGGTGCGATTCGATTTGGGTAATAGTTGATCGGTTGTGAAATCGGCTCACTTTTTACCAATTAGGGTCAAGTATAACTTAGACCGATTAGCTAAACTTTATGTCGAGAAATTATTTCCGGACATGGAGTACCGATATCGATTGTGTCGGATCGTGATCCACGATTCACATCGAACTTACGGAGAAGTTTGCAAAACATTTGGGAACACGAGTTGAAGTTAAGCACTGACTTATCATCCTGCCCGATGGGGAGAAGCGAGAGGACAATTCAGACGTTAGAAGACATGTTGAGGTCTTGCGTCATGGATTTCAAGGGTAGTTGGGATGATCACCTACCACTTGTAGAGTTTGCGTATAACAACGGTTATCATGCAAGCATAGGCATCTTGCCTTATGAAGCTTTATATGGAAGAAGGTGGTGAGAACACCATTGTATTGGGATGAAGTGGGAGAACATGCAGGATGCTAGGACTAGAATTGGTGCGGATGAGGCGGCGGATGTAATAAAGTTAATCCGGATGCGTCTTATTCTGATTCTCGGAGACGAGACAAAAGAAATATGCGGACTCGCATAGATTAAATCGAGAGTTTGAAGTAGGCTCGTATGTGTTTCTAAAGGTATCTCCTGGAAAGGAAAGATCGCTTTGGAAAGAAAGGGAAGTTAAGTCAAGGTTTATAGGACCTTTTGAAGTATTAAAAAGGGTGGGAGAGGTAGCTTATATGATAGCATTACCTCCGGACCTAGAAAGAATACATAACGTGTTTCCGCGTATCGTATTACGTCAAGTATAAGCGGGATTATAAACACGTAATCGAATATGAGCCGATTCATATCGAGAAGGACTTAACCTATGAAGAATCGCCGATTCAAATCATTGATAGAAAAGAGCAAGTTCTGCGGACAAAAAGTAATCTAAATCGGTAAAGGTATTATGGAAGAACCACGATCTTAGAAGAAGAAGCGATGTAGAATTAGAAGAAAAGATGAAGAAAAATTTTCCTCATCTATTTGATTAAAGTAAGGCGAGATTACAGGGGATGAGAATCTTTATAAGGGGGAAGAATGTAACGGCCGAGAAATTTGGATTTTAATGTAAAATGATTTTATTAAATTAAATAATAATAAAAATCATATTATTTGTGATATCAAGATGGTTGTCATTCTATAACCTATTGATGTTGGAATCGTAGTAGTATTTGAGCTACGTGAAGGAATTAAAGTGTTTGAATTTCTATGAGCGAAAATAAAAGTTTTAAAGAAATTTTACGAAAAATACTATTCATCGATATTTGCTCGGGAATTATTTTTGAATTTTTGAGAAATACGTAATGATAGAATATCAAAGTAAGGCGGATTATGTAATAATAATCTAGTTATGGAAAAGCGTAATATTTAAACTTGCGGACTTAATTTGAGAATATTAAGGAAAGTGAAGTATTAAGTAAGAAATCGTTAAGGGTATGATACTTATGTATTGTACAAGGAATGAAAAGCAGTATAATACAAAGTATTATACGAGTTTTATATGAAAGAAGGAATATCGTATATAATGAAGTTGTATCTGAATTATAATCTGAGAATAATACATAGACAATATGTATATGTATTGGAGTAATGTTAATGGACTTGGAAGATTGGTTTACAAATTGGTACAAGCCCAAGTGAATTAAATGTTAAAGCCCAATGTTAATTAATGAACAAGTTAATGTTAATTAATGCAAAGCCCAAAAGATAGGTTAATCTAAGCCCAAATTAAAGTCAATGAATTATTTGTGACCCATGGGACAATGAACCATATTAATATGGTTAATATGTAATGTAACCAACCAAGATAAGTGGTGACCAAGTTATGTAATGACCAAGTTAAAAGAGTAATGACCAAGCAAAGGATAGGTTTTGTGCCTTGCAAGTAATGAATAGTAAGGAGGTGCAAAAAGGAGGTGGGATGATTGAATTGACTAAATTGCCCTAACCTTAGGAATTCTATAAATAGTGAAGGTTGGCAAGTCATTTAATAGTTGTTCAAATAATCCAAACACTCTCTCAAAGTGCTTAATTGTTAGGGTGATTAAGTTACAAATAAGTCACTTACATAAGAAGAAGAAGAAGAAGAAGAAGCTACTTACAAGACTTCTAAAGTAAGACTTCTTCTCACATTATCTTCTATCTCTATTCATGATAGGTTGATAAACAAAGATAGAATTAAGGGACATGGATGTTAATAAGTAAGAAGAATGTGTAAGTAATGAACTTAAGCCACATAAGTTGGTAATAAGTCATTTAAGCTAGCATAAGTTATAAACTTATGTGAAAGTATTATGAACTTGTAATGAGTTTATTAATAGAAGTAATAGAAAAAGAATTTGTATGTATATGAATCATATATACATAGAATGAAACTATATGTGAGAACATATATGCATGATGATTAAAAGACTATAACTTTCTTAAGTTAGAAACAATGAAGCTATAAGTAGTTTATAATGGAATAAGTTATAAGCTCATGAATGAATTAAGTCAAAATCCAACAATGAAAATAAGTTGTTGTATTAAGTATGTGAAGATGTTTATAGAATGAAATGAATGCAAGTGAAGTAATGAACAAATCATAAGTAATGAAGATTTTTTGGAAATCATACGATTAGGCGATAATCGTCGAATTCGTGAAATTCCTAGATTAGAAGTCAAATTTTGAGTTTGAACTCGGAAATGTTATTTTCCAATGGAGACAAGTCATATTCGTCATTTTAGAGTTGCGAACTCAAGAATGATCGAATTTCGACTTATAACGAAGAACGAGCGTTAAACGTTCACGAACGTTTATCGTTTACGTTAAAAATGAAAAAAAATAGGTGAATTTTTAGCAAAAGAAGTCAAATAGATAAAATTTTTGCATGAACGCATAGATTACGTAATTTGTGAACCGTAGGCTTTTGAACGAGCAAATTCGGACTTATAACGAAGAAGTTATCGTCAGGAAGTTCACAAAATTTAAAGTTTGAAAAAATTTTTACGGTGCTTGCGAGTTGGGCTTGGTGGCTCAACCCTAGTACAAATGATGGAATGTGTGCATTGTATATGATATCGAGTATACTGGAAACTTCATGACCCTTGGCACTGACTATAGTACATAAATCATGATGCCATGATAAGCGTGAAACGATGTATGACCTTCTTTGAAGAAAGTGGCGTAGTATGGTGGACACACTAACTAAGGACTCGCGCCACAGTGCCAAGTCCGGGACTTCTCTCCTTTGTTAACTTTCATGCCCGCGGCATGAGGTGTAGCTATATAATTGGCGCCATAGTGCCGGTCTCGAAGCTATGGATAGTGATGAATGTTTATAAGTACAAAGAAAGAATGGTAATTGATTTAAAAGTAAACATACTTTAAGGAACATAAAGTAACATTGTTTAAACTTTGTTAAACTTTAAGGATGTTGTGTAAAGGTTGAGATAACTTAGTCTAATATTGAATGTAAGTATAATGATAAACCGGAACGAATAGTAAATGAATCTAATACATAATTAATTAGATTGAGATGAAGGGTAAGATAGTCATATACATACTTGGTTATATATGACCTAATGTGAGGCATTATGTGATCATGTATTGTAGAGACTTGAAAGACTTGAACGTAAAGTAATTACACCGTAGCAGATGCTAAAGGCAAGTATTTTAACTCTTGTCTCAGTTCAATCTGAACAAGTTTTTGAAGTTCATATATCCTTACGCATGAATTAACGTACGATGAAGTTAAAGCCAATTCTATTGGCTAGACTTGATGTATTGAGTGGATTATTGATAATCTATTCATATGTTATCAAATGTTATTATCTTTTGTCAACTACTTGATATGGTTTTCAAAAGAAAGTGAAATGTTAAACAAATGTTTTTGTCGTTAAAGCAGCGACGCACGCGAGTTGCCACCAATTAAAGCGTACATCGTTTAATGAATGTAGTGTTGATCAACATAGAGTACAATAGGTTGATCACCTAGAAGTGCTCGTAAGTAATATCTAGGAGACTACGGACTTAGTTAGGGTTGTCCTTTTCAAAAAGAAGAATGAAATGCTCAAGGTCTTGGGTAGGAGTGAATGTTTTCTTGAATATTGATATTATTGTAAAACATTTTGAAAGAAAGATGAAGTGCTATTTTGAATCATCAATAGTACTTCATAACTATTATTCGATTATTGAAGATATATGATTTGTATGTATCAAGCATGTTGTTTATTGAAATTGTCATACTTCTTTGAGCTAGTTATGCTCACTCTTCTTGAACCATATGAATAAGACTAAAAATGAAGCGTCCGAAGGATCGAATAAGGATAAAGGAAAAAGTAAAGGCGGATCATTAAGCTATCTATGTAATAGTATAGGTTATTGTTGTAATGTTATTGATATTATGACAAAGAACCTTTGAAATGGGTTTAGAACTTGGGATGATGTAAATATTATTTTGATAATATATAGAAGAGATGTTCGTTCTTTTGAGGCTTTTCAATTGAATGAATGTATGAATACCCGGATTTGGGGGGCGCTACACGTTCACTCTGACTTTCTTGATAATTATATCTTACCTACTTTATCAACGGTTATTGAATACGAAGATGCTAAGACCCTCCCCTTCATAAATGCTCACGTCATGAGCCACTTAGCGATGGTGATGGCTTTGGGCTCGTACGTGTGCGCCAAACCCCCTCAAGGCATGACTCATATTCTGGCGCCAAGCATGAAACCTAGAAAAATTTTCTAAGTCTTTTACATGCTTGAGACGCTGACTTCGCAATCTCATAACTTCTTCGTTATAACTCGGAACGAGGTCGTTCCAAAGCCATTTTCTTCCTTATCTTACGTACTTCAATTACCCTCGAATAGAACTTCATTCTAAATCCATTAACGTGCCTTTTGATTGGCTTAATCTTCGCTCTTCGTTCATTTTATATTTTTAATGTTCTTCGATCGTTCGTCCGTAATTCGGTCATCCGAACTCGGAACTCGTTCGTTCTTGAGTCCACAACTCACGTTTTCTACATTCTCTTACATTCTTATGAAACCCTACATGTTCGGGTTCATTTACTAACTTTCTATTTATCGTTCATCTTTTACGAATTTTCGCCATAACTTCGTTATAGCTCAATTTTAATCCGTTCTTCATGAACGTTTCTAATGTTACTAACCAAGCAATAAGCAACTAACTTATACTTAATAGTTTTAAACTTGTCCATCAACAATAATTATCCTACGATGATTTTAAATTTATCCATCAACAACATTCTTCGCGTTCTTCTCGTGTTCTTCGTTTTTAATCGATATTTTGGATTACGATTTTACTTTTTCTTGGAATTTGATGTTATAGAACATCATTCCTCACTTATTTGACCTACTCATTCATAAGATTCATTCAGATCGCTCAAAATCCTTACGAATCTTACACTTCCTTAAGAAATTTATAAACTAAATTTCTTATTTCTTATTTCTTCATTTTCTTACGATTTCAACCATATGAAATTATTTCTAACATCTTTTACGTCCTATTCTCATTAAGCTATGTTTTTAACATATAAAGCTTAAAGAAAATTTATAGAAGATTAGGTTTCGGATTACCTTCCTTCTTTAATCTCATTCCGTCGGACAAAGCGTGCACTCTGGCAAGCTTTTCCTCTTCCTTTTCCTCTCTTCCCCCATCCGAACTCTCTCTCTCTCTCACTCTCTCAAAGTTGTAGGATTTTTCAAAATCCCAAAACAATGAAGTTAGCTTCCTATTTATAGATTTTCAAGGCTAGGGGCGTTTTGGTCATTTCACCAAACTGCCTTACTATTCATGGCTTAGCCACCAATTAATCACTTTACTTGGTGGCCAAGTGGCCGCCCCACATGCCCATGGGTCTCCCCCATGGGTTGTCCTGTGGGTTTTACCCATCCGGTGACCCACCGATTCAATCTGTTGTTTATTTTCTTGGATCAGCCTTAATTAAATCTAACATTGGGCCTTACTATTCATACCTCCTCAATAGACCTCCTTACTATTCATGAAGCTTCCGTCTTGCGGAATTCGTCCGATAGTTTGAAAATTGCGATTCTCGGAATCCAAATATTTTTGGATATTTCATCTTTCCTTTACCGATTAACTTTTACGTATTCTTCGGATTTCCGAAAAACACTTTTTGGTGTCAAGCGTTTTCCTTCATGTTTTCCCCTAACGTAGCTAAACGAATGAAAAGTGCATAACACTATTTTTCGTCGTTTTTATTTTATCCGATTTCTGCACGTTTTTTAAGAAAAACTTTTATCGGGTTACTTAACATTTCACAATATATTATCATCAAATCTTTCGACAGAATGTCATTTCGACATACCGAACTCTCAAAATAGCTTAGGTTATTCAAACCCTAACCTTTAGGGTTTCGTCGGGTGAACTATTTCGTTATTTTCCCATGAAATATTTTGTTCCCGAAAAAAATTTATTTTCGTCTTGAAAATTCTTACTCGTTCAGTCTAGCTCGTAGCCAGAATCCTCCCGATTAATAATCATCCTAGGTTCTAGAACGATTAATAAACACATAGCACAGAATATTATTAATAAAAATTTATTTTATTAATAACTAATTCTTTAACTCTTAGAATTCAAAGATTAATTTTTTAAATAAAAGAATTTCCTTTATTTATTATTTTGAAATAGTAAGGGTTGATTTGATTAATGTGGATAGTTAAGGGTTAAATCATATCGGAATATTTCAAAATAATAAAGTGGTTATAAAATATTCATTTTTTTGAATTTCGGGGAATATTTTGAAATTTGATTTGATTAATGTGGAATATTAAATGCAAATATTTCAAAATAAGCAAGTGGGGAATATTCGTTTGGTCGTGGAATATTACGTCTTTGTCGGGGAATATTAAATGCAATGGTATGACCGTATGTGTGGGCCCATGTGAGAAAAGCGATTGGATGAAGGAAAGCGACAAAGTTTGGGTGGTTATAAATACTTGGCGTAGTTATTCAGATTAAAAGGCATTGGAATACCGGTGGTTAAAATCTGATGTCTGGCGTGGTTGCCGCGATGCTTTGCGGTATTATTGCAGTATTGTTGAATTATTGATTAAATACGTGAAGGCACTACTCGATAATTATTACGATGAATTCTTATTCGATAGTTTATTTTATTGATTCAATAATTCTTTGCGTTGGTATTTTATATTATTCTTTGTTTGATAATTGTCCTTTGCCATGATATTTCCCATTATCGGATCAATAATTCATATTATTTGAATAATATTATTAGATAACATTATTGGCAATGTCTAGAAAGTTACATCTAAGGAGAGGTTTGGTCACCTAATTGCGGCGCCCGATGGAGAGATCCTTATTGGAAAGCCCCTCTTCTCTGAGGAGCGACTGGTTGTCATAAATGTGATTACGTAATATTATTTGTGAATAATTAATTATTGATTCATATGATAAGGAAATATTTATTTTATATGAATATAAATGATGGATTTATTTATGTGGTTATTAATGAAGGAATTAATCTTTGAGATGTTTTATTTGTATTTTGTCGGATTGGAGGTATTAAAAGATCAAATCGGTGTTATTACTGACTTTATTGTGTGAGTTATAATATTTAATCCAAATAGTTGGATCGTTGTAATTTTTGGATATGTTATACATATATAAGTTGAGTATATGTCCACAAATTTTGAGCGAATTAAAAATGAGCGTATAATTTATTATGAATTTTAAGAGGTGGTGATTCGAGAGAAATTAGGTTATAAATGATTTTGGTGGAAAATTCTAGAATTGGTGGGCCCCACTTGTGGTTGGTGAAAAAAAATGTGCTGAATTTTATTTCAAATGTGGTGGGTGGCAATAGTAGCGAGTAAAAGCCATCGGTGGTGCTTGAGTCAAATGCCTTGGTAGGTGCTAACATTTTCTATAAATAGAGGGCTAAGTTAGAATTGAAAATCACACGAGAAACAAAGTTTTCTCTCTTTCTCTCTATATTATTGAGGCGTATTTTGTGAGTATTTAGATACTTTGAGAGTTCTTTATTTGGTACAAGTTTCATTCGACATCACTTGAGCCTTTCCTTAGAAATCTTGATTCTTTGAGGTAAGGGATATTATTTTTCGTAATGATATTATTTCTTGATATCATTATCTTTGAAATATTGATCTAAAGTTTTTATCAAATTTGGAACTTTTTCATGTCGGGGTTACTATTCATGAGTTCTTATTCACGAGTTACTATTCATGATTCTTATTTCACGAGTTCTTATTCACGAGTACTATTAAGCGTAAGCGTGAAGATGTTTTTTGTGGAATTTCTATCTTTTGGTGTCGGAGATTCTTATTCACGATGGCCTTTATTCACGTATTGACCACTATTCACGATATCTATTCATAGAAAAATAAAATTTCTTCTTTTAGTCCAAAATATCTATTACGGATACTAGCTTTGATTGTATCCATGTTTTGATCATTCTTGAATTTTACACCACTATGATTATTTTTGAGGTATTGTTGGACATGGATAAAACAAAGTACGAATCCTTAATCCTTAATCCTTGTCATTTTGTTTCTTTGGATTCGTTCTTAAAAAATATTTTCATCATCCTCGGTCTTAAATGATGATATTATTGAATATCTTTGGCTGTAGTGCAAAGATGAATGATTCTGAAGAATATCTGGCTTTTGTAGTGCAAAGATGAGCGGTGTTTAAATGAACATATTGGTGATGAATATCTTTGGCCTTTAGTGCAAAGATGAGCAGTGTTGAGATGAACATGATCGATTGATGAATATCTTTGGCACTGTAGTGCAAAGATGAATATTTGATTTGAGATGAATATTGATTGATGTTACTGAGGATAAAATATTGATGATGAATTTATTAAATTCATAGATTATAGTAGATTTCATTCTCTACGTAACTCTTACATGAATTATTATTCCATTGCGAATATTGATCGAAACTTGTTGTCTATTGTATTCTATCGATTTTTTCCTGTTGGAGACTAACGATAATTTGTTGTATATTATCTTAGTCATAATATTCTTCTTGGGCTAGTTGAGCTCACCCTTTTCCTTGTTGTTCCATTTTTCTTCTCGGGGAGGCGAGAATGTAGCGAGTACTAGTCGGGGTATGGAATGAAGGTTCTAGAGAGAGTTGTTTAGTAGTCCTCACCATTTTTGTAAAATAATGTATCAATAATTATGATGGGGATTTATTTGCGTGTGGATATTGTCTAGAAGACAATATTATATTTAAACTCACGATATATATTGTCGTATTTCACACGACATTTGTATTATTGAAGTTGTAGTTTTTTTTCTTGTACCATGTATTTGGCGACTCGAGAATGGGTGTTGTGTATACCTATTTTGGGGGCGTCGCGGTTGGTATCGAGCTTAGAGATATGATCTCTGGCGGAGATCGGGGAATAGAACTAGGAGGGAGGCGAGTAAATCCTTCGCTAGTGTGTCTACTAGCTTATTTGTTAGTTAGGTGGGTATATAGGGATATTATGTGATATATTGATTTCCTTAATTAACCCTTGTTTTTATGGCGGTATTTAAGAATGTCGAATGAGAATATTAATGATGGAGTAAATGAGACAGTGGAGATGCTGTACTTACCAGCGAGAGAGAGAGCGTGCAACAGTGACAATGTACCTCCTGTGAACAACACCTTTGAGCGAGATGATGAATGAGGGATGTTTAGAAGCTTTTTGCAGTTCATGCAAAATCAGACGAGGAGACTTCGTGTTCAAAATCTGAGGAGAAATGATAGCAATTCACGGGTTGTCACGACCAAGCGATTCAAAGAGTTTGGACCACGAATTTAAGGAAAGCGGATCCGATCATGGCGGAAACATGGGTCAAGCAAATTACCAAGATATTCGATGTCTTGGGATGCGGAGAACGAAGGTTCCATTCGCTACTTTTATGTTAGTGGCGAAGGCGGACTCTTGGTGGGAATGCGTGAAGCGTACCCATCCATCGGTACTTTTCGGCATATCGTGGGAGACATTTGAAGCAGTTCAATGACAAGTACTTACGAAAGTATTCGTCGTATGAAGGAAGTGGAGTTTATTAGACTAGAGCAAAATAACATGGCGGTGTTCGATCTGGCGAAGTTTCGCGGAGTTATCGAGTTTGCACCTCATTTGGTGGAGAATGAGGAGCGTATGGCGGATGTTTCTTAGAGGTTTGAAACGGCGTACGTCGATATCTCATTTCTCATAAATTTTCTCTCTATTCGGATGTTGTCGATATGGCTCGATTGTTAGAAGCGAGATAAAATCACGTTCAATGAGGGACCATAACCGAGGATCATCTAGAAGATAGCGATCATCGAATAACGATAACCGGCGGAGAAAGAAGAATACGGACAAAGCGGTAACCACTCTGGTGGTAATCGTGGCCATGAAAATAGAAGAAGCGAGTCGGGAGAAGATTTTAAAAAGGAGATTCAACAACGACCATATGAAGGCGTCGGTGCCCGATAGCAACTGGTTCAAGGAGGAGAAAGACCATCGGTCGTATGTTACAAATGCGGGAAGAGGGACATATCAAATGGCAAAGCGCCTAGCAGTTTAAGGTATGCTATAATTGTGGAAAAGAAGGACATATCGCTCGAGTTATGCGATAGCGAAACCGAGTTCGGCGGGAATGGTGACTCAAAAGGATGTCGAGAAAAGTCAAAGTCAGCGGTTCTTGGAAGAAGCGTTTGTCGTGGCCGGTCAAAATCACGAGGAAACGACGAAGTTAGCAGGTTAGTTAATTATAAATTCTTGCGAAGTTTATACCTTACTAGATATCGGTTCTACCCATTCTTTTATCTCTCTTGCTTGCGCTCAGCGTTTGAACTTGACTACGGAGAAATTAAACTTTGACCTATTTATGGAGACTCCATTAGGAGAAACTTTCATTACATCAGTTGTTTAAAAATCTTGCTTGATTGAGTTGGCACTATCACATTACTGTTAACCTTATTTCTATAGAGATATTTGCTTTTGATGTGATTTTAAGGTTAACTACTCATCATGCCAAAATTGATTGCTTTTGTAAGGTTGTTAGTTTTCATATTCTAAGCAACTTTGTTATTCGAATTCAAGCAATCAAACCATTGTAGTCAAACATTTTCATATCAAGCCATGAAGTCATTCGTTTATTACGGATGTCAAGTTTTCTTAGTCCGTGTTATGGATTTGAATAAAGACACGTCGATTTGAATAATATTCTTGTTGTTATTGATTTTTCGGCGTATTTCTGAAGAATTTCTTAGCTTACTCCCAAAAGCGATATTAAATTTTGTATCGAATTTGAACCGGTACAAAACTCATTTCTAAAATCTCATATCGAATGGCTCTATTGAACTTGAGGTTAAAAATTCAACTATAAATTTGGTACTGAGCCTTTATCTTGTGACTTCCTTTGTGGAATTCACTAAGCGAGACTCTCTGTAGGGGCGTCATATTGCGATGCGATAGTAAAGCGATAGGTGTCATTGTGACGTCGTTTATCCAAGATTGGGATATGAGTCGCGATTGAGAAGCAACCTAAGTCGATGTCGAAAATCGTAGCTTTTACAGGCTTAGTTGGTTATTATCGGAGATTCGTTGAAGGATATTCTCGAATGGCTATTCCATTAACGCATGGTGATTCGTAGAGATACAAAATTCGAATGGAGCGAGGAATGTGGGAAGAGCTTGAAGAACTCGAGAGGAGACTCATTTAAACACGTGTTACGACCGTGCCATCTGGAAAAGCGAGCGTGGTGGCGGCGTGTTGAGTGAGCGTTGAATAGAAGATAATTTCGTATAATTTACAAATAATAGAGATGCGATGATGTCAAGTACTTGCGTGATGAGAGCCGACTTTAATAGAAAAAGTTAAAGGTTGCTCAAGCCACCCAGGCCGGGTGATGCCGGGTGATACGTATATGAAGAGAAAGTCTGAAGAAGGAGCTATTAGGGCGAGAATTGATGAAGAAGGAATACTTGAGTCCACTCTAGACTTTGTGTTCTAACGACTACGATTTGAAGAACAAGATTATGATGGAGGCACACAATACACCATTTGCAATCCATCTGGAAGTACTAAAATGTATCGTGATCTTGACATACATTTTGGTGGAATAATATGAAGAGAGAGATTGCAAAGTTTATCTCGATGTGTTTAACTTGCCAGCGCGTAAAAGCGGAGCATCTAGTACCTAAGGGTCCGTTGCAACCACTTGAGATTAGGAATGGAAGTGGGAACACATTACCATGGATTTCGTTACGGGTCTTCCTACGGTTTCTCAAGGCATCAATGCTATTTGGGTTATTGTTGATAGATTAACCAAGTCCGCTCATTTCTTGCCGATCACGGGAGACTTATTCACTTAAGCGTCTTGCTAGTATATGCGTAAATGAGATTGTGAGGTTGCATGGCATGCTGTATCCATAGTTTTGGATCGTGACCCAAGATTCACTTCATGATTTTGGGTTAGTTTGTAGAAAAGCTATGAGCGCAATTTTGCGATTTAGTTTGGCATACCATCCTCAAAGCGGATGGGCAATCGAAGGACTATTCAAACTCTTGAAGATATATTAAGACTACGTGTCCTAGACTTCAAGGCGGTTGGGATAAGTATTTACCATTGGTGGAATTCTCCTACAACAACGGTTATCGAGGCAAGTATAGGTGTGGCTCCATTGAAGCATTATATGGACGAAAATGTCGATTTCTCGATATGTTGGGATGAGGTGGGTGAAGCAACATTGTTGGGACAGGAGTTAATGCGTATGACTCTAGAAAAGATCCAAATGATTCGACAGCGTATATCTGAAGCGGCACAAGATCGACAAAAGAGTTATGCGGATCTTCATCGAAAGGGCGTGGAATTTAGTGTAGGGGATCATGTATTATTGCGAGTTGCTCCATGGAAGGAGTTACAAGATTTGGGAAGAGAGGAAAGCTCGATCCACGATTTATTGGTCCATTTCAAATTCTTGGTAAGAAGTAGGAAATGTAGCCTATAGATTTGCGTTACCTCCAAGTATGTCTCGTGTTCATAATGTGTTTCACATATTGTACTTAAGTAAATATGTGAAAGAACCGAACCACGTTATTGAGTTAGAGCCAGGACGAGATATAGAAGACTTAGCGTATGAGGAGGTACTGTCAAGATTTTGGATAGGAAGGAGCATGTCCCTGCATGAATGGTCATACCACAAGTTAAAGTTTTGTGGAGGAATCATGCTATAGAGGAAATGACACAGGGAATTGGAAAGCGGAAATGAAAGCGAGGTATCCTCACCTTTTGAAAAACACAGTGCGTCACGTCGATTTCGAGGGACGAAATTTCATAAGGAGGGAGGTTGTAAGACCAAGAAATTTTTTAAATAAAAGGAATTTCCTTTATTTATTATTTTGAAATAGTAAGGGTTGATTTGATTAATGTGGATAGTTAAGGGTTAAATCATAAATATTTCAAAATAATAAGTGGTTATAAAATATTCATTTTTGTCGGGGAATATTCGTTTGGTCGTGGAATATTAAATTTGTGTCGGGAATATTAAATGCGAATAGCTGAGGTATGACCATGTGTGAGCCCCATGTGAAAGCGATTGGATGAAGGAAAAGACGACAAAGTTTGGGTGGTTATAAATAACGGCGTAGTTATTCTGAATTAAAATTGTTGGAATACCCGGTGGTTAAAATCTGATGTCTGGCGTGGTTGCCGCGATGTAGCTGCGGTATTGCTGTATTATTGAATTATTGATTAAATACGTAAGAAGGCACTACTCAATAATTATTTACGGTAATTCTTTATTCGATAGTTTATTTTATTGATTGATAATTCTTTGCGTTGGTATTTTATATTATTCTTTGTTTGATAATTGTCCTTTATGATATTTCCATTATCGGATCGATAATTCATATTATTTGAATAATATTATTAGATAACATTATTGGCAATGTCTAGAAAGTTACATCTAAGGAGAGGTTTGGTCACCTAATTGCTTGGCGCTTGATGAGAGAGATCCTTATTGGAAAGCCCCTCTTTCTGAGGAGCGACTGGTTGTCATAAATGTGATTACGTAATATTATTTGTGAATAATTAATTATTGATTCATATGATAAGGAAATATTTATTTTATATGAATATAAATGATGGATTTATTTATGTGGTTATTAATGAAGGAATTAATCTTTGAGATGTTTTATTTGTATTTTTTTTGTCGGATTGGAGGTATTAAAAGATCAAATCGGTGTTATTACTGACTTTATTGTGTGAGTTATAATATTTAATCAAATAGTTGGATCGTTGTATTTTTGGATATGTTATACATATATAAGTTGAGTATATGTCCACAAATTTTGAAGCGAATTAAAAATGAGCGTATAATTTATTATGAATTTTAAGAGGTGGTGATTTGAAATTAGGTTATAAATGATTTTGGTGGAAAATTCTAGAATTGGTGGGCCCCACTTGTGGTTGGTGAAAAAATGTGCTGAATTTTATTTCAAATGTGGTGGGTGGCAATAGTAGCGAGTAAAAAGCCGTGAGTTCTTGAGGTCGAAATGCTGCTTGGTAGGCTAACATTTTCCTATAAATAGAGGCTAAGTTAGAATTGAAAATCACACGAAACAAAGTTTTTCTCTCTCTCTCTCTATATTATTGGCGTATTTTGTGAG
The DNA here is from genome assembly GCA_020205615.1 of Panax quinquefolius. NCBI lineage: Eukaryota > Viridiplantae > Streptophyta > Magnoliopsida > Apiales > Araliaceae > Panax > Panax quinquefolius. The sequence continues at coordinate 32,990,985 of CM035158.1, forward strand.
TATTTAGATACTTTGAGAGTTCTTTATTGGTACAAGTTTCATTCGACATCACTTGAGCCTTTCCTTAGAAATCTTGATTCTTTGAGGTAAGGGATATTATTTTTTTAAGTAATGATATTATTTCTTGATATCATTATCTTTGAAATATTGATCTGAAGTTTTTATCAAATTTGGAACTTTTTTCATGTGGGGTTACTATTCATGAGTTACTATTCACGAGTTACTATTCATGAGAGTTACTATTCACGAGTTCTTATTCACGAGTACTATTAATGAAGCGTGAAGATGTTTTTTGTGGAATTTCTATCTTTTGGTGTGATTCGAGATTCACTTATTCACTTTATCGTATCTGGCCTTATTCACGATATCTGACACTATTCATAGAAAAATAAAATTTCTTCTTTTCGTCAAAATATCTAATACGGATACTAGCTTTGATTGTATCCATGTTTTGATCATTCTTGAATTTTACACCACTATGATTATTTTGAGGTATTGTTGGACATGGATAAAACAAAAGTACGAATCCTTAATCCTTAATCCTTGTCATTTTGTTTCCTTTGGATTCGTTCTTTAAAAATATTTTTCATCATCCTCGGTCTTAAATGATGATATTATTGAATATCTTTGGCTGTAGTGCAAAGATGAATGATTCTGAAGAATATTTTGCTTTGTAGTGCAAAGATGAGCAGTGTTTAAATGAACATATTGGTGATGAATATCTTTGGCCTTTATTGCAAAGATGAGCAGTGTTGAGATGAACATGATCGATTGATGAATATCTTTGGCACATAGTGCAAAGATGAATATTTGATTTGAGATGAATATTGATTGATGTTCTGAGGATAAAATATTGATGATGAATTTATTAAATTCATAGATTATAGTAGATTTCATTCTCTACGTAACTCTTCATGAATTATTATTTTCATTGCGAATATTGATGCGAAACTTGTTATCTATTGTATTCTATCGATTTTTCCTGTTGGAGACTAACGATAATTTGTTGTATATTATCTTAGTCGTAATATTCTTCTTCTTGGGCTAGTTGAGCTCACCCTTTTCCTTGTTGTTCCATTTTTCTTCTCGGGAGGCGAGAATGTAGCGAGTCTTAGTCGGGGTATGGAATGAAGGTTCTAGAGAGTTGTTTAGTAGTCCTCACCATTTTGTAAAATAATGTATCAATAATTATGATGGGGATTTATTTGCGTGTGGATATTGTCTAGAAGACAATATTATATTTAAACTCACGATATATATTATAAGTATTTCACACGACATTTGTATTATTGAAGTTGTAGTTTGTTTCTTGTACCATGTATTTGGCGAATGGGTGTTGTGTAGAATGGGTGTCACAACTATCGCCTAAACATGCTTGGTTGGAGATCCAAATGTGGCAAGACACCACGATCATGATCGTAGTGCATCATCTGTCTACATCATAAACATCGAGCTTTGTCCATTTGTTTAAGAATAAATTACAACAAATGTGGAATGGATTATAGACGTTGAAACTCTCGGGAATCCCAATGACACAACACTCATCCTTAGTATATAACAAAGAAACGTATCAAAGAAGCTAAGGAAAGTACTACATATCACCTGAAAATACCTTTTTCAGATGTTAGGTGAGATAGCAGTCTGCTATGTCAGTAGGCCAGATGGCTGGACAGAAGATTTTCAGGAAGTCACCATCAGTGCTCAGAAATGTCAAATACAATTAATGCTTCAACGAATGCCTTTAAACGAACATATTTCAGAGGCACCTTATTTACAAATCAGATGCAGATGCAAGAAAAAAAGCAAGCACATAACAAAAATCTGAAGAACACTCAACGCTCAACTCTATGATCTAGAAAGAAAGCTTGCTCAGCTACTCAGTTATTTAGAACACATGCTTAACAACAACTGAGTAGCACAACTCAAAGAACTCAACTCTCATCAAGTGTATTCCAAGTCTGATGGACTTGAAGAGTTCTAAGTGAACTAAGAGGATCTAAGACTGCTGGTCTTGAAGGAATCTATGAGATTCAAAGATTGAAAAGACATCCTTAGTGGATTTCCTACTCGAGGAGTAGAAGAGTGGATTAGGAGCCTTGAGTGCTCTGAACCACTTAAATTCTCTGTGTCTTTTATATTCTTGCTTTAACTACTATATTTGTTATAACTGTCTTTTAACTATTAACTCAAACTATTTTAAAGGGGAACAAACAAATCATATATTCCGCTGTAACTGATTAACAAACCTGACAAAACATTTTGAAAAAGAAATTTCATAAATATCTATTCAACCCCCTTTTTAGATAATTATTGTGCCTTTGGGAACTAACAAAACTAAATGAGATTCTTTTTGTAGAGACCACATATTTGTTGTGGTAATGATTTTAACTCAAAGAGGATAATCATTCTTCTTAGTATTTTTTTTTTAAAAAATAATTTTATATTTTGAAATTGAGTAAGAATAAATTTTATTTAGAGTATTAACTTTTAGTACAAATAAACATATAATAATTATTTATATATCTATATTAATTGATTGATTGATAGATATAGGGGTGAGCATGGTGCGGTTTAAAGTCCAAACCGCATCCGAAATCGCTTAGGTGCGGTTTGACAATTTCAAAAGCGCATACCTGAAACCAGCTGTGATTGAGTGTGGTGCAGTTTTTAAAAGCTAATGCGATGCGGTTTCAATGGAGTGCGCTTTGCCCAAAACCAATTAAAATAACAAAAAAGTCTAAGCCTTCAATAGAATTTAACACAGAGCTCACATCGAGCAATTAACTTAGTGACATAGTCGGCAATGAGAATTATATCAAACATAGAACTAAAGCTCCTTCTGCCAAACATGTCAAATTCACCATCAAATTATAGAACAGTCAAACACATAAAATAGTTTTAGTTTATAATAAAGGAACGATGCTTTAAAACTAAAACATACGCTATATAAAACAACAGATACCATATATTCGATAACAAGTAAGAATGTTTATCAAGTTCCCCAAAAATTAAAAGTATATACTGGAGATAGAATGAAATTCTATCTTATATATTGGAGGGAGGACTTATAGAAAATAATCCTAACTGTACCTAATTTGAAAAACAATCTATTATACTATTACTACTATAATATAGACCTTAACCTATGCATCAAGTACTCGAACCAACGAATTTAGCCCCTTAGCTATAAGCCCCTTCAGTAACGCATCAAACAAATCCGAAATTTTAAAACCCAAATGCTTAATTTTTGACTTTACAACCTCTAACCATCTTCTTTCAATTGGTGAAAAAAATAACAATGCAAGACTGATGTTTTCTGTAAGCGTGTTCAAGTGAAAAGTAACTTTAGAATTTACTAGAGATAATACATACATATACATATATGGTGCGGTTTCGATTTTATACGTGCGATTTTGGCTAGTAACTAAACTGAAATCGTAAATTTGGTTATTCAATCTACTTAAAACCGTCATATAAGCCGAAATTATTAGTACGATTCGTGCGGGTAAATTGATTATTTGTTAACCCTACAAAAAATATATGTAGTTTTGGTAATAAAACTATATAGAGTATTTTAAGTTGAATTACTTTCTCTCCCCTAATTTCAGTCCCCGCCCATCTATACCGCCCAAACCTTTTTTCAGTCCCCCAATTTCGTTCACATCGAGAGAAGTTCTCACTCTCAGCCCTAAATTCAACCAGTTTCACTTGCAATCAGGTTCGTCAACATATTATTCAGCTTCAATTTGCTCTCACTTTCACTTTGAGATCGCATTAGTGTTAGTGAGATTTTGATTGCTCATCTAATGTTCTGAATTGTTGATGGATATATTTGTTCGTTATTTATCGCAATACATATATGTATTTTTTTATACTCGAAATGAATAGGAAATAAGGATCTTATGCGTCCGCCTGTTTCCTTTGTGTTACTTGTAATTCCACTATACTTACACAATTAATATAAATAAACATACGTTTTGAAGAGTGTAGTTAATAATAGATTTGATCATCACGATTATTCGAGAATATCTATTAAGTGTAGAAAAGTTCAATATGGATATAAAAGATTCAAAACTAAGAAAGAAATCCTTCATTTTTTTAATATGATATTACATTTCTTTTAAATTTATTAACTTGAGGATAAAGCATTTTGTGGTCGTTCTCAGTTAGGATTCTATCCATTGTCTAGTTTTGAAGTTGACATAGTTTTGGCATGGCTTGTGATCTTATTTGAATTTTGTTTTGATCTTGAGTTCGTACCTGGAATACTTATTTAACTTCATTAATCTTCACTTCTGATTTTTGTTAATCTTAAGCCACGTAGGTAACCCAAATTTCATATTCAGACCTTTATGAATGATTTATTTGAATTTAATGCAACAAAAAATAATAAATTTGTTTTTTTGAAAAATCTGTAGTTTTATTTAATATATGTACAACTTTTATTAAAATTGCATGGATAACAATAATTTGTTGAGAAGTACGATTGTCATTAAAAGTCACATCTCTTCGTGTTTGATTTAATTGGTATATTTATTTGTATATTATCTCTAAATTTATGTTTGATGTGGAAATATTCAATAAAGCTTTAATAGTGTCGATTTTTTTAATACCTACTCAAAAATAAAGTGTTGTCTAATGCATTCTTATTGTGCCAGCAGTGTTATGATGTAAGATCTTATTGACATGATTGAGGTATAATTATGGAGGTATCATATCGCTATCTATATACTTGCAAACTGTGATGTAATTGAAATTTTGAACTACTAATTAGGCGTCAACCAGTTTAGTGATGTTTTGACTCTTTAGTGGACAAAGTTCTAATATTTGATACTTATATTGGAAGTTGTGAGTTTAATAATTAATCTAAACGCAAGAATACACATGTATCATAATATGAAAATGGAGGATCTAGACATTGAGTTTAATAATTAATTTAAAGGCATGAATACACATGTATTAGAATATGAAAAATTGTGGATCCATACACTGAGTAATTATGTTGGCTATGTTAAATATGGTTCCAGTCACTCTATTTTGCTTTCTTAGTGCCAGAGTGGACAAAAATTTAATGCCTTGTGATTGTATCACTATAGGATGGTATGAATTTTTTTCATAGGTATTTGCAATGGTATGATTTGAAGTTTCATTGGTCCATAGGAGGAATTGGATTGAGATTAAGTTGGTGTTTCAACCAGAAGATTGTTGTGGTATGCACAATGCGTCATAAACCAATAAATAAGTAGTTGTGAGTAAAACAATGTTTCTACACCATATATGAGTACTTAATTACTTTTTGGGTGCCATATCTTCTTTTAGTATAAAAAAGAACTTGGTTCGTATCTAAACTTTTAGAAATTAAGCTCAAGTTTTTTATTTATTAATACCTTTGTCTATTAAATTAATTATTGAGACTATCTCTAATGCACTTTCAGGGAGGGTGAAGTTTTGACTATGGATCTATATTTGAACTTTTGAAGTACAAATAGGTATACTGTAATGCACTTGTGTATTCTTGTATAGAGAAAATTCTAGCAGTAATGAATTACAAAATTTTAGCTGTAGAGTTGATATTGTTATCTTATGAGTTATGACAGGAGCATTTTATTTGGTGGACATAGTATTATTATATAAAATTTTGGCTGAAGTAGCGAACTGTCTATGTGGACTGTGGACTTAGTTGTAGTTTTGTGAAAAATTATGGTGGAATATACTTTGCAAATTGAGCCTGACTGCTACTACAATTTTTTCAAGTATTAGATTATGCATCTCTAATTTTCTTTTCCTTCATTATAGTGGCCACTAATAAATTATTTTTTTTGTTTTTTTCTCTCTTTTATTGTACCTAATATGTCTAATCCTATTTAAGAGAATCGTTTGGGTTTATTTGGATTTGGATCAAGACTTTCTTTTAATCTCTTTTTTATCAAATTATGGCTTGTTCCTTTTGATGGTTATATCAATATATGTAGTTGTGTACATACACGTGGGTTCTGATTGATGAAATGATTTTTAATGGGGTAGAGGGTTTATCAATTTAAAATAAAAAATGAAGTTGATTTTATTTGAATACTGAATGAAATAGTACTAAAAGTATGTATTACACTTAGTAATATGTCCGACTTGAGCAAAACTGTTAGTCACTTGGTCTTTACAATATTTGATGTATAAATTATTATGATTGTTGCAACTGATGTTAGTTTATAACTTTCTGACTTGCACAATTATATTGTTTTTGGTAGATAGATTGATATGAGTATTGTTATTTGTAATCGAGTATGTATGTGTATATTATTTCATTTAGAGTATTTCATTTCAAGGAAAACTACGATTAGATGTTGTTGCTTTATGCATGGAATCTGAACATTTTGTCTTTGAATTAGTTGTTTGATACGGACTTGAAGGTTTATAAGAAAGCTATAGAGGATGTGAAGGTGGTCGGACAAAAGTACAATACGTGTTCTAGTGTTTTTGGCTCTACACAGTTCATAGAACAAGTCTTCAATAGCAGCAGTAAAAAGGTTATGGAAAGACTTTGATCAGAAGAACCAAATGCTAACTAAAGATTTTGAAGTTATTGAAAATCAATTTGAACAAACATTGACGTTGTTTGATCGACTTCACGTGATTCTTCTTGTAGCTGTCCTTTTCCTATCACTTTTCTGAGTCTGATCCTGTAACTAAAACCTCTCTCTGAAATGGCGATTGGATCCATTTTGAGGTCAAGAGTACCCAAATTTGTTTCACTACCCATAATCAAAGATCTAATCAGAATACCCATTATAAAAAAATCTCTAACTTCACCAGCACCACCACCAATTTCGTATAAAACCCATCTTTTGACTACTTTAATGCTTCGGTATTACCACGATGGGAGACCCAGAGGATCCCTTTGGAGGGGAAAGAAACTGATAGGTAAAGAAGCAATCTTTGTTATATTGGGATTGAAAAGATTCAAGGAAGACGAAGAGAAACTTGAGAAGTTCATTAAAACCCATGTTTTGAGGCTCCTAAAAATGGACATGGTTGCTGTTATCAATGAGCTCGAACGGCAAGAGGAGGTGTCTTTAGCCATCAAGGTTTTGCTCTTCTTCTACACATTCACATATTTTTATTTTTTAGTTTTATTGTTAATGTTCTTATGATGATTTTTAATTATATTGGGTGTAGTTAGAATTGTCCTAGTCTTAAGGGAAGAGTGGCTAGACAAGATAGGGAGTAGATTAATGGCTAATTTCTAATTTAGTGAGTGTAGTGGGTCTCTGTTGTATTTAACCATGAATTATTTTCAAAGAAAAATGTAAGCTTTATCAATGGAGGCCCATAAACCACCAAACGACGCCTTCACATCAATATTAATCCACCAAAGATACATGTTCGTATCACAGACTAACACAATATATATGCGTCTGTATGTGCATAATTTTCAAGAATAATCATATGTAGTACTCCCTGTGTTCCACAACAAGAGTTTCATTTGCCGATTTATTTTGTCCCCAAAAAAGTATTTTATTCCTTTTTATTTAGTATAAAATGACACAAGGTCCTTAATATTACCATCTAATTTTCATTATCTGGTCATCAATACTAAATTTCAATTCCATGGTAATTGCAAATGTGCTTTCAATTTTATTCCCATGCTTGGTATTAGTTGCTAAACATGACACAAAGTGTATCTAAACATTTTGAGAACCAAGTGTATCCTTTTATGGGAAATTTTTAGAATTTATTTAGTTGGGACTATCTTTTGTGGAAGTAAGGTTGAGAAGCTTCAGTGTAAAAAAATAAGTGGATTGGTCAAAATATTGGTATTAATATAAAAATGAAAAATTTTTCACATTTTAGCATAGAAAAAAAGTCTCAAATTTCTTTTTCCTGTTAAGTCTTAACATTGGGTTGTCAGTCAAAAAATAAGTTGATTCAAAATATTTATTATTTTTCACATTTATTTATTATTATTATTATTATTTCATTATAAATTTAACTAGGAATTAATATTTTTTGTTCGATAGTGAAATCAACTATAACCGAGAACTAAAGCTACAAGCAAAGTTTACGTCAGATCAACAATATAAGCCACAATCATAAATTAGTATTGTTACTGAATGGTTTAATATGCCAAGGTTACACTTCCTATTATTTTTTTGTTCGTCTTCAAATTGGTAATGATATGAATATTCTTTTGGGAGGATATCATGGTTTGAAATTGTGCGCGCCTCAAAGCGAGGTGGCAATTTGCTATGGCGAGGCTTAGGCCTCAAAGGAAAATATAGAGGCTTGCGCCTCATTTGGCTGAAGCTTAGGCCTCAGTGCGTTTCGCCTCAAGGCGTATCAAGTCGTAGGCCTTGATTTGAATTAAAAAACCCCCAAGAAATTGTGAATCTCTTTTAACTGTGAAACAAATGTTGATCTTTAGTTGCTTTAAGGATTATATGAAGCTTCAAAGTGATGGGTATTCTTTTGGTTGATGAATGGAAGGGCACTTATATGCAAAACAAGTGAAGGAGGTGAGATTATCTGCCATTTGTTCATTGATCGTGAATGTTCTAGTAGCACTCGTTCATATTCTTAATCCTTCTTTTGAATATTAAAAGAAATACTTTGGCATAATATATTTTAATTTTGTAAGTAACAAATTTTAATCTTTGATACTACAACTTGATATTTTTAATTTTATTTATCTATTATATAATAGATAATGGGTGAGGAATAAAATTAACTGGCTTCTTAAGGCGGTACCACATGTAAATTTTTTTTTCTCTCCCCTGCATTTTAGTGTATTTTTAAAAATTCTCACATTTTATCATTTATTTTATAATTTAATTTATTGTATACACGTTATGTGTATCACAAATGCTAGTGAATTAAATATAAGTGGCGAGGAGCGAAAGGTGCAAAAATATAAAAGAAAAGGACAAGATTGTAGGCATAGGAATATGCTTCCTCCCATAAGAAGATGCGGGCCTCACTTAGTTATTTATGTCTTTTATGACCTTGACTATAATGATGGATTATTTTATGATTTTATTAGCATTTTTATATAATTTTTTGGGGACTTCTAGGTTTTCAAAACAAGGCTTATGCCTCGCTTTGTCCGGAGAAAAACACGTATCGCTTTTAGCTTTTTGGAACATTGGAGGATATTTGTATAGGAGATGTTTCTCTTTCTTTAGCTTTTTGTCGTCTTTTTTACCTCTCGTCTGAGCATAATTCTCCCATTTTTAAATTCTATACTTTGAAGGGAGATTCAATTTCTTGGCCTTTTCATTTTTTCGTAATTTAAATCATAGGGATGTAGATGAATTCTCTTTATTTATGAAACTTCTTAACTCAACTTCTTTTTCTTGGTCCTTTGATAGGGCGTGTTTGGTATTTTGATTATTTAGAAATCTTCTCGTGTCGTCCTTTTTTCACTTACTAATTGGGTTATTGTCACTTCTATTGTTTTTTTTGCTAAGTTTGTTTGTTGTATAAATGGGACCAAAAAATACATTGGCCAAGGGGCATACCCCAAGACATTCCAAAAGATGATGGAGCTAAGGATCAGTGAAAAAATCACAATTTACAAAATCCAGTTACATTAATATTGACAAAAATGTGTAGCCTTAATAAAAGATTTAGCCTGAGATAGCCTAGATTTAATAGTAGTAATTACATCCCTAGCTAGAGCAGCCGGATGTGGTAGTTTATCCTGATGGATCTTCTTGTTCCTTGCATCCCAAATCTTGTAGAAGGTAACAACAAATGTGAGATTAAGAATTTCTTTCGTGAGCTTGGTGCCTTGAAATTGGATGAGAGCATTTGATATCCCATTCCAGTCCCTGGGAAAAGTCTGCCAATTACCCAAACTAAGAGATTCAAAAAGAATGTTACTTGAGTACTCGCATTCAAAAAAAAAAGAGCAAAACTTTCAGGATGTTACTGGCACAATGGACAGGATATTCTCCTTCCATTTGAGTAGTTCACAGTGATGCCATTTGTTGAGAGTTTCTTCATAAAATCTGTGACGCCCCGAAATCCGGTCTATTTTCATATCCAGATTTCGTACATCACGGTCCCATCTCTTACCAAACATACATCATTATATAGCTAAATATAACAACATACATTCTCAAATCCCAAGTTCTAATACCTTATAATCTCGTTCGTTACAAATAATGATAATTACATTATTATTTACATCTTACAAGAGTGACTTTCATCTGCCACCAAGGATACATAACAGTTCATTAAACTATTCTACTTTACAAGTCTTGGCTTGAACTTCACGCTTATACTGAATGGCACTTCGTCTGGATACCGGTCAACTTGATCTTTACGGGATCCTTAAATTCTTTCTAACATCGTTTGCTGAAAATGTTTTTATTTAAAGCAAGTGTGAGCATTCAATTGCTCAGCAAGTCATAGCAGTTGAATAAACAACATTAAGAATTTAAACATTCCTTTAGAACTTCAATAACCGAACAAAGGTTATGAAACAGCTTGAATAATAGGAATAATTTTTGATCCCTATCATCTTAAAACATTAGTCGCATTCACTTTGAAATACTTTCATTCTTCTACCATTTTCATATACATTCCGTCTGGCTAGAATTATTAGCACAAACTTAACAATAACGGTTCATATATAAACAGAACATTCTCATATTGAACAGTTCAATCGCAGAACAGTTCATCTCATAGAAACACCGAAGTGTTAAAATTGTGGCACAAGGCCTCATACATTCTACCACCTTGTACAAATATCACACATTTGCACATAGACAAAACTTCTCAAGTTCAACATCTGAGAAAGTTTAAGAAACTAGCATTCATTTAAAATATGAATGAAGTTAGGAAACTTACCTTACACACAGCTACAGTTACAGTTTACGCTGAGTTGCTCATTGCAAACCCTATATATCACATAAGGAAATAACACATACACCAATTAGTTATATACTTGACTTACATATTGGTCTAAACTTAACTTTACTTCTTAGGGTTCGCGTCTTGCAACTTAAGTTTACGCGACCAACTTCCTTTACCGTTATACGGCGTTACGACATACGGAGATGTCTTAACTCATACGATCATCATCTTTGATGATTTGCATTCTTATCTTCTTCTTATAACCTTTCTATGACTTGGCACACATCGAATCTCTACTAATATTCCATATAGTACTCTGAGTGGTTTCCCACGGCCACAAACAACCAACAAACTAGTTTCCCGTCTTGTCTACACTTTCTTTCACAGCGAGTTAGATCGGTCGCCAATTTCGTATATACCTCCGCTCTCTGAAGGAATTGTTTAGCCCAGCTCCCATATGTCAACCATTAAAGATTACGATTGTACCACAACCTAACTTTATCTTAACTTAGCCGAACCATTAAAACTATAACGTTCGTTAAGTTGATTTATCATTCTTTATGGCTTTTGGGCAACTAAATGCCATACCTCAGGACTCATTCTTTATCGTCTAAGTCATACAGTCTTTTGTATACCCAGAACGATTATTCAATGTTAATACTACGCATTCATAGCGTTAAGCATTTTACGTTACCTTATTCATTTCTTATAACATCCGGTTCATTCGACTCGGAACGTTGTCCAAGTTATTATTTCTAACTCGGCTTCTTAACGTTATACGTTATTATCTTTAATTCAATTTCTTCACCGTTTACAGGTTTAGTCATTAGTCTTCATTAAATTACAGTCAAACCATACACGTTGTGTAGGTTCTGCCCGTTTAATATTCGCATACACTCAACCCTCGGTTAAAGTATTTAACGTTTACATTTCATTTTTAACATTTTCTATTTGACTCACACTCGGACTTTCATTAATCTTATTATCGTCCGTTACAGCTTTCTTGATAATTCCATATCTTACTTACTATCTTCGTCAACGTCTAAGTCATACAACCAATGTATACTTAGAACGTTCGCATGACGCGAATACGATTCACGAGGATCGTTTACGTATTCAGCGTTCACGTTGTTTGACTCTTAATTCCATTCAACCTTTACCTAAGATTTTAATCACTCTCATTCGTGATCCATTACATGAACACTATGTTCATCATCCTTCTAAATGTCGAAGCTATACAGTTCGTTGTATGCTAAGACCGACTATTCATTGCAACTACGTGGCGTTTACAGCGTTTATACGCTTTACACTCATCTCTTATTATGATGTCATAACATCGAAATGTTAAACATCACCTTCTTCACTCAACGTCTAAGGAATCACAATCATAGTAATCCCACACGTTCGTTTTAATTCAAATACGGTCCCCGGATATTGGTTACGTAATTTGTGTTTACATTCTTTGTCTTTTAATCCCGTTCAACCTTTACTAAAGGTTTAATTCACTTGATTAAGTGTTAAATTATGTGAACTATATGTTCTTTATCTTTCCTTACACTTTCCCCAAGAGTTGAGCAGTTAAAAGCTATTCTCTGAGTTTTGTCCTGCACCGGCGTTGCGGCACCGGTTCCCTTTGTTATTGCTTGGGCCGCAAAGACAAGTCTCAAAGAACTTTTCGTCTCGAGCGTGGCCATGGCGCTTCATTCCTAGTTCAAACTGGTGCTGCGGCGCCAGTTCAAAAACTCAGTTTTTCCAACAATTTTTTTGAAGTGTGGAACGCGTACGAATCGCCTACTTTGCAATCTCGTAACTTCTTCGTTATAACTCGGAATGAGGTCGTTCCAAAGCCATCTTCTTACTCTCATTACGTACTTCAACTTCCCTCAGACAGAATTTCATTCTGAATCCGTTAACATGCCATTTGATTGGCTTAATTTTCATCATTCGTTCGTTTTACGTTATTAACGTTCTTCGTTCGTCCGTAATTTGGTCATCCGAACTCGTAAATTCATTCGTTCTTGAGTCCGCGACTCACGTTTTTCTTACATTCTTATAAAACCCTATACATTTGGGTTCATTTACATGCTTTCTACTTCTCGCTTGCCTTTTATGAAATTTTCGCCATAACTTCGTTATAGCCAAGTTCGATCCGCTCTTTATGAACGTTTTTATCTATGTTACTCGGACTCGGATGGAGTGTCCGGTTGGACACGGTATCCGACACGGGTACTTCTCAATTTTGCCAATTTTTTACACTAAAGTGAAGTATCTAAGTGAAGTATCCAATTTTTGGACACGGTGTCGGACACGGGTACTTCAGGGCAAAGTGAAGAGTCCGAGTAACACAGGTTTCTATCGTTCCTAACCAAGCAATAAACAACTAACTTATATACGATGGTTTTAAACTTGTCCATCAACAAGTTCTAACTACGATGGTTTTAAATTTGTCCATCAACAACGTTCTTCGTGTGTTCTTCGCGTTCTTCGTTCGTTCTTCATTTTTAATCGATATTTTGATTATGATTTCACTTTTTAATGAAATTTGGTGTTATAAAACACCATTCCTTACTTATTTCACCGAATCGTTCATATGATTCATTCGGATCGTTCAAATTCATTACGAAACTCATACCTCCTTAATAAAGCTTTTAAGGAATTTATAAACTAAACTTCTAATTCTTATTTCTTCGTTTTCTCATGATTTCAACCATATGAAATCATTCTACACATCTTCTTCTCCTATTTTCATTAAACTATGTATATAGACATAAAAAACTTAAAGAAATTTAGATTAGACTAGGTTTTGGATTACCTTTCTTCTTTAATCTTCTTCCGTTGGACAAAGTTTCCACACGGGCTAGCTTTTCCTTTTCCTCTTCCTTTTTCTCCTCATTCGACTTCTCTCTCTCTCTCAAGTGTTGGTGATTTTCAAAATCACCAACAAATGAGCTAAGGCTCTCTTATGTAGAAAACCAAGGCTAGGGGCGTTTTGGTCAATTGGCAAACCGTCTTACTATTCACACCTCCTTACTATTCACGAAGCTTCTTCTCTTAGAAGTTTCGTGCTTCCGTCTTGCGGAATTCGTCCGACAGTTTGAAAAACTGCAATTCTCGGAATTCAAATAATTTTGGATATTTCGTATTTTCTTTACAGATTAACTTTTACGCATTCTTCGGAACTTCGAAAAACTGAAAAACACTTTTTGATGATAAGTGTTTCCCTTCACGTTTTCCCCTAACGTAGTTAAACGAATGAAAAGTACATAACAATATTTTTCGTCGTTTTTATTTTCTCCGATTTCTGTACGTTGTTTGAGAAAAACTTTTATCGGCTTAACTTTTCACAACATTTTATCGTTAAATCTTTCTACGGAATGTCATTCGACATACCGAACTCTCGGAAAGGCTTAGGCTATTCAAACCCTAATCCTTAGGGTTTCGTCGGGTGAATAGTGCTTATTTCGTCTTTTTTCTCGGAAATATTTTTGTTTTCGATTTTTTTTTATTTTCGTCTTGAAAATTCTTACTCGTTCAGTCTAGCTCGTAGCCAGAATACTCCCGTTTTATAATAACGATTAATAAGCACACAACACATAATCTTATTAATAAAAAATTATTTTATTAATAACTAATTCTTTAAACTTAAATTCTGGACAATCCGATTTTTCTGGTTGTCACAAAACCCAGCCAAAGAATGAAAGAAAATCTGGGCACATGTAATTTGTTCCAAAGCACTTTATACCAACCAACCTGCTGTTGCCTATGACGAATGCAATCCCATACATGCCTAGCTTTGATGCTATGAATATCCAAAGAGTTCCATGTGATTTTGTCTTCAGAAGGAGTAGGATTAGGCAAATGTTCAAACTGCCTACGACAGTATCACATCATGATGATTTCTTTGAGGTAGGTTCCAAGTGGAATTAAGAAGAATATCGCCAACCTTAGCGGACCGAGATAGCCCAGAGTTCAGAATCAGAGCCAGAGAAGGATGAAGAGATTGACCGTGCAGCCATGGATCATGCCATAGGCTTATTTGGTCCCCTTTTCCAACATGGTACTGTAGGTGTTGTAGAGCAGTAGGCCTCAATTTGAGGACTTGTTTCCAAGTCCAAGAGCAATCAGCTGGAGTTGGTACTTGGCAGAAGTTTTTCCCTTTTAGAACAGTAGATTTGGCCCAATTTGCCAGAGGGATTTTGAAGAGAACTGGATTAGGTTGATGAGGTGCAACATGATTAAAGATTTGTTCCAGTCCAATAAACTCTTTAACATCCAGCCTTCCTTCAGCAACAGGTAGAGTAAGGGATTTCCAAGCCACTTTTGCACCAAATTTAGCTAGGGAGGGGCCTTTCCAAAAGAACCTACATAAGGTGGATTGAATGATCTGATGACAGCCTTGGGAAGAATGAAGTGTTTGCTCCTGAAAGATTGCAAAGAGAACAAGACAGACTTGATAAATGATAAGTTGCAGTCTCCCAGCACAAGCAAGAGCAATGGAAGTCCAGGAGGATACTCTCTTAGAAATCCTATGAATAAGGTCTTGGTAGGATAACTTTGAAGAGATAAGAGGGACTCCTAAAAATTTTATAGGTAAGGAGCCACAAGAAAACCCCAGGGTAGAGATGATGTTTTGAGAGGTGTTGGGATCTGTATTAGCCCAGAAACATTGGCTTTTCTGAACATTTGGAATTAGACCAGAGTAGAGGGAAAAGGAATGAATGCAAGAGTTAATGATATTAACAGACATTAAGCTACCATGACAGAAAATTAGATAAGTAATATTGCTCTCTTTGGTTCTCCAATGGAACTGAAAGCCTTGCTGCATAGTACCCCAATTGAGCTTCATGGACAACACCTCCATAACCAGGACAAACAAATAGGGAGATAATGGATCACCTTGTCTTAAACTTCTAGAACCACCAAAATACCCAGCAAGAGAAAGCAAAGGCTCCCTCAAAAATTAAGGATTTTTATGTATTCCTTAACTCTTGGTCAACTTAACACTAATGACATGTGTCAGAGGCGTAGGCCTTACAAATCTTTATCTCCAAACATGTATGTTATGTGTTTGAAGGATAGTGAGTCTCATCCTCATTTATTTCTTCAGTGTTTGATGGCTTGGCGGTTGTAGTGTTGTTGGTTTAGTGTGATGGATGAAAGTTGGATTTCGGTGGAAGATCTTTTACTATGTAAATTCAGGGGTTTTGGTGATAAGATGTTTCTTTGGAGATGTGCTTGTTTTGCTAGTTTGGGGGGAATTTGGATCGAGAGGAATGCTATAATTTTTTACGATCGGACTACAAATATTGAGTTTCTTTGGGATAGAATATCTTTCTTTACTTCTCTTTGGGCTCATGCAATGGTAGATTTTGGAGGAATTTCTTCGTCCGATCTTCAAAGAGATTGACAGGCAGTGCTTCATTTATATTAGGTTTTTCTCATGTTTTCTTTAATTACTTTTTAGAGGACTTCTTTTCGTTGTCATGCATTGTAATTTTCTCTTCTAATCAATGAAGTATTTTTCTTTTATCTTAAAAAAAGAAAGAATCCCCTAGGGGCTATGCGTTTAAATGAGACATTTTTTGTAGTGAATGAACTTTGAACTAATGGTTGGTTTAACAAAGCAAAACATTTAATTACTATTAAGATAATGTGGCATTGTGGTCTAATTTCCTTAAAAACAGATCTCATATATCTTATATTAATACTGGAAGGAATTGAGATGTGAGAGTAGGTAAAACTGTCGGTCTTAGTTATAGTGAAAAGAAGTGAATCTGAAACAGGAGTTTATATGTCCCAGTTTGCCTAGTGCAATTCATATCTACTTTACATTAAATTAAATATAGAAACGGGAGGATCTGACTGAAAGGGAGTGTTGCATGGCCCTCCTATATTGTTATAATTTAAGATAATCCAAGTTACATCGATTTGGATGGAGTGTGCGGTTTACTTTGAAGAGTCCGACATAGGTACTACTTAATTTTGCCTAAGTTCTACACTAAAATAAAGTTTCCAACACCTATACTCTTCTCCGAGTGTCGAATATGAGACCTGAGTACTTCAGGCAAAATGAAGAGTTCATGTACATAGAAGATAATCGGGACTAGTTTAGTTCAATATTTAAAGATGCAAAACTGTTTGCACATCTTACTTCCATTCAATAGGCAAAATAGATGAATGAATGGAACAATGCCCTCTAAATACTTTTTATATGTATTACTTAAATATCATCCTTTTTTTTAATTCATTTATAAAGACTAGTCGGTATTTAAACTCGACTTCTTGTTCAGACAAATAAAAGATTTGGGTTTGGGCCAGTTATAAGGAGTCATCTTTTGGGAATGTCTTGGACATTTTTATTGGTTAAGTTGTGTTTATATATAGGTTTATGTTTGTTGATTCTTACTTATTAGATTTAAGCCTCTTGACAAAGTTTTATGGTTGATTAGATTTCTTGTTGCATATTGATTCGTCTATTGTCTTATTTTTTTAGTTATGAATTAGAGAAAAATAAGTCTTACAACCATTTCTTTAAATTTCAGATGTTTTGGGTAATTCAAAAGCAAGATTGGTATAAACCCGATGTATATCTGTATAAGGACTTAGTTATTGCATTAGCCAAAAGTAAAAAGATGGATGAAGCAATGCAATTGTGGGATAGTATGAGAAAGGAAAACTTATTCCCTGATGCTCAAACATACACTGAACTCATTCGGGGGTTTTTGCGGTATGGGTCTCCTGCAGATGCTATGAACATTTATGAGGACATGAAACAGTCTCCAGATCCACCAGAGGAGTTGCCCTTCAAAATTTTGTTGAAGGGACTACTTCCACATCCTCTCTTGAGAAATAGGGTCAAACAAGATTTTGAGGAGATCTTTCCTGATCAGCATATTTATGATCCTCCAGAAGAGATATTTGGATTACGTTGAGGTCTGTACTTCGAACTCTATGCATTTTCTCCATGTTTGATATAGTTCTATTAGATTTGGCATCGAGCATGATTTTATGAAGACTGTCTACAACAAAGATTCTAGAAATCTTATTTGATTAATTTTTAATTTTTGGTATTATCTAATTAGAATTCAATTATGGTTATGAAACTTGTTTAGTAGTATTATAAATAGGGATGAATTAGACTATTTTACGTATAGTGTATTATAAGAATTAATTAGGAATAATTGTGTTGTTTGAGAATTACCTGACCCCAAACCCTTGTCCCCCATTATTACCCACTAAATATTCATATTCTCCTTGTAGAAATTATTTGCTTATTATGTTCTCCATGCTCTTTGGTTTTCCTAGCCCATTGCAAATTGCTCAAGTTGAATCCCTACCTTCGTGCATTTACTTTGCATTCTGCCTCACTTTCAGGGGTATACTTGATGAAAGGCAGCACCAAGCTCACTCTTACTTGTAAGAAAACAATC
Organism: Panax quinquefolius; assembly: GCA_020205615.1. Lineage (NCBI taxonomy): Eukaryota > Viridiplantae > Streptophyta > Magnoliopsida > Apiales > Araliaceae > Panax > Panax quinquefolius. Next base: position 33,009,266 of record CM035158.1, read on the forward strand.
TAAAATAATAGATAATTATGGGTTGATTTTTGTTTTCAAAATACATTATATTTCATTTAAGAACTAAAATCATATTAACCATTTTTAATATGGGTTGTGTGGGTTGGAACTATATGGTTATGGTTCAAAACCATATTAACTAATATTAATCATTTTAAGATGTTTTGACTATTTAAACAAAACTTTGAAAAATGAAATTAGTAAGTATTATCAATTAAATTAATAAGTAATAATATGATATAAAATTATTAATATAAATAATAAAATGCTAAAAAACTATACTAATAAATTTTTAAATTGAAATTATCAATTATTCCATATTTAAATTTTAAATGATGAGCAAATGGGTTCAACCCCACCTCAAATTATCAAATAAATAAATAAATAAATAAATAAAATTTGCAATTCTATCTTATAGTTTTTACTTTTCTTCTTCTAATATAGATTGATTGGTTGTTTTAATTAATATTACGAAAAATTAAAAGTTTAGTGTATAGGACAAATCTATTTACCAAGGAGTAGAAAATTTTACTACTTTCAAAAAAGTAAATCAGTAATTTATAGAAAAAAATTAGTTAACAAATATTGAAGTGGACAAGTATTACAAATTAATGGGTCAATTTTGATATTTATGTAATAAATTTTCTAGATAGATTTGTTTTAGGTTTATATATATATATATATATATATATATATATATATATATATATATATATGAGGTATATATATATACAAATTATATATATATAAGTATGACTAAACCAATCTTTTGGTTTGACAAATTAAAATTAAAGATCTCAATTGAAATTAAAATTAATTAAATAAGAATTAAATTCATTTTAAAACTTTTGTTAAAATAAATTTAGGAATTATATTGAATGAATCATATTATAAATTATCATCATTTATAAAATTTAAACTTCAAAAATTAAATAAAAACATTTTGATTGATCTTGTTCACACATTTGTGATTGATATGGTATGGAATAAGAATATGATAAAATTAGAAAAATAAATTCGTAATCTATATTTGTTTTAAAAATATGAGTCTAAATTTTAACCAACCCGAATAAATAAAATGGTTAACCAACCCATTTGGTTTTAGAACATTGCCTTTGTGCATTGATTTGCATTCTGCCTCACTTTCAGGTGTATACTTTAACTATATTGCACCAAGCTCACTCTTAATTGTACTATTGACATGCTTAGCTTCGAGCATACATAGAATTCTTTGGTGATCCAACTTGATTCGTCATGTTGATGTTCTTAACTTGAGTTCTTTTCGACGAAGAACTGATGGAGGACGAGACCGCCTTGGTTGGACCAATATAAAAAGTTTTGGAAGCCTATATGAGAATAAAATAAGATCCTAGAACTTTTATTTAATTAATTTATAATTATGGTATTATCTTATTAGAATCTCTATTTAAATTAGGAAAGTTGTTTAGGATTATTATAAATAGGGATGTATTCTATTCTTTTACATACAGTAAGTTTTGTTTGAGAAAAAAATTGTGTTTTGTGAGAATTAAGTTTGTCCCAAAACCCCCGTGCCCCATTATTTACCCACTAAGTACTAATATTCTCCTTGTATAAATTATTTGCTTATTATGTTCTTCATGCTCTTTGGTTGTCCTAGATGGCAAATTACTCCAGTTGAATCCCAAACTTCATGCATCTACTTTGGATTCTGCCTCACTTTCAGGGAGTATGCATGTTTGAGGTGGTTTGCTTCCCCAACCAAAAGTTTTTGCCTTCAATTCAGTATTATATGATTAATTGGATGGATAGAAAGTTTTAGAATTCAGTATTATATGAATAATCGGCTGGATATAGTGTTTGAGGTGGTTTGGTTTTCCAACTAAATGTTTTCGCCTTCATTTCAGTATTATATGATTTAACTGGCCGATTGAGTTGTATTTTGATCTTCAGTTTAGTATTATAGTGATAAGAGAACAAAGGATCGAACTTCACATAAATAATTGATCCAGGATACCCTATCTTGATCTCTTTTCATTCCTCCCCCAAAAAAAGAAAAGAAAAAAACAGAATACTCCATCCTTTAAAAAATATAAGATTATTATTGAATTTTTGAATTTAATTTATGATATTTTTAAATTAAAAATTGACATAATTTTTTTTATAATTTTAGTCAATATAATGATTAATATTATAAATTATCTAAAGTACCATCTATTAGAATATTTATTATTTTATAATTTTGAATTTGAAAATATCTCAAATTAACTTTTAAAAATTTATAATATTTTTATAATTTAGAACCGAGCTAGTATAAAAGGAAAAGAGGAAAAGGTAAATGAGAAGGAAAGAGAACTGATGTTACACTAAACTTTGGGCTAGGTAGGGGTGCTCATCGGTAAAAAATTAAATCGGTACCGAACCAAAAAATTCGGAAAATCAAGAACCGGTACCGAATAATCGGTTTCGGTATTGGTTCGGTACAAAGTTGGTATCGATTTTTTCGATTCGATTTTCGGTTATACCGCAATAATTAAATAATTTTTTTTTTATATTAATAAATATTTTAAAACTAAGAAATGAATAGAGAGGACATATAATTGTGTCACATTATTATTAATTTTTTTCTTTTATCCCTATAAGTTTAATTATATTACTACATTATTATTTTTTAATCAATATATTTAGTTCGATCTTCAATTTGATAAAATTTGTATTTCATCAGTTATTGGTACTTTTGGAGAAGAGGGAATAGTTGCGTTGAAATAAAAAGGACAAGGGTACATAATTATTTTCAGAAGATGGTAAAAGAGATCATAGCGATCTGCATTGCATTGCTCCACAATTACTGTAATAAATTTATGGTTAATTAATCGAATAAGATGGTTGGTTAGTTGGTTGATCTGTGACTTTTTTTTTATTTTTAATAAAATATAATAATAATAATAATTAGTAATCAAAAATGAAACAAGTGCGAGTGGGAGCTACCCAAAGTTCATTAGTATCTGGGTCGGTAATTCATTGGTTTAGATGCATCCAATTTCCATCAACCAAAAAAGCAGGATTCATGCATATGGTGCATAGCAACTTATAAGTTGGTGAATTTTTTTTCGGTTTTTCGGTATTTATCGAATTCAAAATTTTCATTACCGGAAAAATATAAAAAAATCAAAAAACCGGTACCAAAAAAATCGAAACCGAAAAAAATTGGTACCGCCGGTACCAGTTCGGTAAAAAACCGAAAAAACCGAATTTTTTGAGCACCCCTAGGCTAGGTTTCAGACTTTCAGCTCGACTTGTTGCTTTGCTGTTAATAATTTCCTTATTGTAGGGGAATAGGAATGAGGAAGGTAAATTCAAATGTTTCTTTTCTTTCTTGTTCTTTTCCTTTGGTTCTGACATCTGGGGAGGGCTTACACATTGTCTTCTTAATTTTGAGAAGCAAAAGATATAATTTTACAGATCAAAGAAGATGGACATTGTACCTCGTTAATCATTACTCTCTTGCTAAGTTTGGATGATTTATTCGATTCTACAAGTTACCAAAAAAAATTGTCGCTTACCACCAATAATTTTTTTTTTTAAAAATTTCGCTTTCCTCTTTAATACGTTACATTTGACAAGTATTGAAATGCATATTACCAAAAGGCGGTATTAATCTCAGTGCACAATGTGTAATTGTGTATACAAAAACCAGCCCAACTCAGCACATATCTAGAAATACAAAACAAGGTTCAGCAGAACCCAGCCCGGAAATCTTTGACCAAGAAAACAAAGAATATTTATAAAATATTCTATTGCATTTTTTAAAATAATTACAACAATAGTGCACTCATAAAATATTTATACAATTAATATACTTTTATATTTATTTATAATATTAGTGTAATTAAGATTTCTTAATTTAGAGAATTAGTATGCAATTAGGATTCCTTAATTTAGGGGATTAATTATCCCCATGGCTTCTTCTCTCATCTTCTCTCTCTCCTCAACTAGAACAACTGTATTAATTACCATCACCCTTCTTCTTCATTCAACGTATTCTTTATATATATATATATATATATATATATATATATATATATATATATATGAGTCAACCAACTGTATAAATTTTTATAACATGATTGCTGTTATACTTATAATGTTAAGATGCTTGCACTTGGTAACAACAGGATCCACAAATGACTGTCTACAAATGAAACACGCAAAGAGCAGTGAATCATCATCATCTTTCTCGCTCTGCTCTGCATCCTCGTCATCATCAAGTTGTTTTAAAGCCAAATTTCTTTTCCTTGCCTTTTCTGCCTCATCCCACTCCTTCTCCAACTACCACCCAGACTTGTAATCTCCACGATCATGCATAAACTTGCACGAATCTCCATACCCACAATAACCAGTTTGCTCTCTTCTAAACCCAACTTTATGATCAGTATACGCATTCATCCCTTTATACAATTTCTCATCATTACTACTAGTGTAATTATTTACTAATTGTTGTATATTAATAGATCTGTGGGGATAGATGTTTATTCGTAAGCAATGGTTTGTGTTTTCATAGTGCATTTGGTAAGCAAACCTTCATACCAAGGTAACCAAATTGTCATATCAAAGTAACCAATCAACATCTACACTTTCAATTTTTTCTTAGTGCAGTTGGTAACCAAACCTTTAGATCAAGGTAAGCAAACCTTCATACCAAGGTAACAAAACCTTCATACCAAGGTAACCACTTCACATCCGCACCTGCAGTTTTTTCATAGTGCAGTTGGTAGCTAAACTTTCAGACCAAGGTAACCAATTCAGTTTTATTAAGTTACCAAATTTGTTTGAATGTGATGCAGTTGGTAGCCAACCATTCATAAAAAGGTAACTATTTTAGTATTTGTGAGTAACAAAATAGTCATAAAAAAATTTCAAAACAGTAAAAGTTACATCTATTTATTTTTAAACTTTTTGTAGGGCGAATCTTCTTCTTCTTCTCATTGGCGTTTTAGACAACGGAGATTCGCTATGAGTAATGGAGGAGAAGCTTTACGGGGAGAGAGAAAATGAAGAAAAAGATAAATAGACTTACGACGATTTTGTTGATAGCTTTGATGGAGCATGAGTCTATGATTTTTCTAGTGGTACATGCTTTCGCCATGGACGGACACTAAAAAAGTAAAAACTGAAACAGAGCCCAATTTACATGTACAAATATTTTATTTATTTATTTACTTATTTGTTAACTATTATTTCAAAGTGTATGTGAGGGGAGATGAAGATTTGAATTTGAATATTTGAATTTGAATTATTATTTTGAATTTGAATTTATTTTTGTTGTTAGATCCCAAATATTTAAATTTGAATTATTATTTATGGCAGTTATTTCTCCTTGATTTTAAGTTTCCTTATTAATGTGAATTGTACTATTTTTGTAATATGGGTCCTAATTACACTCTTTTTTGTAATTAATTTATTGATGCATTAATGGTGTAATTACTTTCTAATTGCTGTATATTTTTGTAAAGAACCCTTTTTTTTACTACTAAGCCTCCTATGGCAGGGCAATGTCCTGAGAATCATAGTCTTGATACATTTGTGTGAGTATGAATTGCTCTACATAATTCGAATTATGAATGGACTCGTCCCACCTTGCTCCAGAGTCCAGAACACTTGGGCTATATTTGTTTGCAACGATTACACTTGGGATAAGACTATTAATGTCAAGTGTTTTGTTTGTTTTTAAATTTATACTTGGGACTATTAGTTTAAGGATTATAAAATGACTTAGTTAAGATGAGAGGCTATTTAATACCATGTCTAGCTATATATTATAATCCCATCACGTGGGATTAAAAATTTATGGACAAAACTAACCTTTATTTCTTTTAATATGACTAACGTATGCTACAAATTATAATTTAAAGTATAATTTGATTGTCATATAGTATCATAATATGAGTGGATTAGTTAGTATGAGTTGGTTATGAAGGTGTAGGTTAAGATAAAGAGTGGTGTGATTTAAGCTTTTGTATTTTTTTTACAACTTAGTAGTTCTATAAATAAGTACTTGAGTTTGTGTTTTCATTTCTTAATAAGCATTGGATGATATTTAAAAAGTTGACAAGTTTGTTACTCTCTTTCTCTCATTTCTCTCTTATTTCTTCTTTGCATCTCATGTTCTTTAAACTCAACCTAAATTATATCCTTTTTCCTCTCTAATATCGAAATTCCTTCTTCCTCTCAAATTTCTAAATTCTCTCTCTAATTTCTCACAATTCTTAGACCATAGCATATAAGGCCTAACAATTTTGATATCAGAGCTCCAGTTCAGGTCCTGGAACCTTCATATTCCTCACAATTCTCCTCTCTTCTTCAATCTCAACCCTCAAACTCTCGATTGTAATATGTTCTTAGATCTTTTAAATCTCTTCTACATCTCCAAAACTCCTAAAAACAACTAAGAAAACAAGCAAAAACAATTCCAAATCATTTTTAAAATGCGGTAGAAAAGGAAGTTCGAGGCTCATTGTTTGTGATCGCCTACAATTGAGCAAATTTGAGTTATAAACAGGCAAACAACTTGAATTATTCTTTCTCATATAAAAAAAACCTTCAAATTGTTCATTTGAAAAAAATGGAAATCCTTGCCTTAGCTACTAGATTAGAGCTCTCGAAGGCGCAAAGAAAATCCAAACCAATTGGAAGAAGTCATCTCCCTTGTTGGAGGAAACGACCTTCTTCCGGGAAGAATCAACTCGAGTTGGGGTTGGCGGTTCTCCGCCCCTTTAGCTCTTTTTGAGCTTCGCCACTCAACAAAATAAAGAAAGAGCAAAGCCAGGTAGACAAGCTCTGCTTCAGTCCACCACCGGGGGTTGTATGGGGCCACTTCTCTGGAAAAATAGACCGGAAAAGAGCCCTTCATCTTGATTTAGAGAAAAAAGACAAAAGCAAGGGAAAGCAATGCAGTCCCATGCCATGCATGAGGAATGGAACACTTACCCCTTCCTTAGCCAATTTTGTGAGGTAAGTGCAATTGCTTCGCTAAAAAAAGCTTCCCTTACTGTTGAAGGCTCGAATTAAAAGGCATGTTTTGGCAGGTTGAAGGGGAGAGATGAAAGCTATCATAACAATCTTAAAGGCGGTATGTTCTGAATACGTGGTTTCCATCTGCCCACAGGAGTTGGGTGGAGAAAAAATGGTGGGGGATTTACAAATAGGTAGGCGTACGAATGGGAAGCCTTTGGTCAAGCTGCACTGGACTGGCTAGATGCACTGACATGCTTAAACTGATCTATCGCCTCTCGTCTCCCAATAAAGTACTGATGGTGACTCATCTACATCCGTTCAGGCCTATCTGTATTTAGATTTGGTGCCTAGCTTAGTTTTCATCTTTTTGGTAACTCACTTTCGGCTTGCTGCTTACCGAAGAAGCATAATAAGTATCATGTAGAGTAATGTCTAGCCCAGAATTTTTCAGAACTATTCCAGTTAGTCATTTTCTCTTAGGTAGCGAACGATTGATTCACATATATGGTCAATCAATAGGCCTGTGGATCTATTCTTCTATCTCGTAGGATCACCACGACACCGACAAAACCATTGATTTCCCGACAGTTAGGTAGCCGATAGTAGTAGAAGCTCTAAGGCCTTCGAGACTATAATAGTCAAAAGGCCTTCGACTAAAATCAAAATATCCATAGAGCTTGTTGTTTCTGTGACGCCCTGAAACCCGAGTTTATCTTCAAAATCGGATTTCAGCGCTCCACGATACTAACCATTCAATAAAAGCTTAAGATATGAATGTAATTACTACATTATTACAACAATACACTTCTAATCCCAAGTTCTATTACCTTAACATCTTCAAATCATAATATCAATGAATTTCACATCATTCAAATATTACAATTATAAACTGCTATTACATTACAACCTGTAATACCGCACATTTAAATATGATAATTAACGAATTCCTTTCTTTGAACACCACCTGGTTACTCCGGTCCGTCCGCTCTAACTGCAAAAGTTTAAAGTTTTACAAGAGTGAACATTTAATTGCCTAGCAAGTTAAAACAGTTGAATTAACAACAAAATCAAGAATCAATTCAATAATCTTTGAAAATTTCATCAACAGAACAGTAGTTCTCAATCATCACTCATCTTAATTAGCTAATCCTAAAGATCCCCACTCTATATCCTTCTCTACATAATACACATCGACACCAACTTGTCTCTGTTCTCCATTAATACTTAGCATGTGTCCAATGGAAATAATAACATGGACTTAATCATAACATAGTTCATGAATTAATCAGAACTTTAATAATTTGAACAGTTTAATAGTAGAACAATACTTTCATAGAAGCACATAAGTGCATATATTGGCAAACAACACAATTCATAGCTAAACACATTATATAATTATAATACAATTGTACAAAGACACGAAACTCACATTCAATTCAATAATTTGAATGAAATTAGAAGTGCTCAATGAAATCTGAGAAAGTTGAAGAAACTTGCCTTAAGCGTTCTTCACTGCTAACTTTATTTCGTCCTTCAAATGTCCTACACATATAAGTGCACATGAACATACCAATTAGTCACTTAATGACACTTAATTTGGTTTATATTAATTCTTATTTCATATCCCTTGGGCATTATAATTTAACTAACGCGATTAACTCTAAAACATCTCTTGGCGTCACGTCGTTCAGAAACGTTACAACCCTTATAATCATCCATCTTTATTGGTTTATATTAACCCCATTCTATATCTTATAATTTTCATTTCATTTGAATTAAAATACTTTTTAAGTTCACTAACACCTGACACAACGTTTCGACGTTCATATGTCACACGCCCGATTCGTCTCTCTTGTGTATGCTTAGCATTCTCATACAACTTATCTAATCCATCATTGATTAATGTTAGACATCATTATATTTTATACTTTTTATATTTTATAACTTAGAACAACATCTTTTATCGTCGAAAGCATCCACGTTGCATACGCGCATGCCAGACGCCCTCAAATTGCCTCTGAATACACATTAGTCCCAAAAATAGCCATTTTAGCCCCTGTTCCTGACCTCAAATCTCAAAATCTAAAGAATAAAATTTGTAGGTCTACTTCTTATCTTTTTGGATCATCTTGAATCATCTAAATCGGAGTTCAGACGAATAAGTTATGTCCAATTTACTAAAGGACGTCAAAGATGTCTAGCCTACTGAACCTCCAAAGCACCTCGCACCCATTTAGGCTTACCACTGGCATGCCCCGCGCCACATCGGCAGTGTGTTTGCTGCCCATTTTGTCAAATTTCCAAATTTTGTAGATTTGCCTATTTTGACACACAAACGTCAAATCTTCATAACTCGGTCATCCGTTATCGAAATTAGTCCGTTTTTAAGGCTATGGAAAGCTTATAACATGCTCTACAAAACCCTCCAAGATTTCATAATTTTTCAGATTGATTAATTAGTCCGAAAATTTTCTCAAAACTCTCCCGAGACTAAGATTTTCATCATTTTACATCTTTTACGAATAAATTTTCCACGACTTCGTTTAACTCGTTTTTTAGTCCATTCCGATAGGATTTTTTACATAAATTTCTTATCTAGAAGTCCTTATTCTCGGATTTCACAAATAACTCCATCAATAAAACTTTTACAATTTGATTTAAGTCCTCTACGTAATTTTTGTTCATCCTCAAGCATATGCTTATGATTTTTGATCCTAGATTCAATTATGACATGGATTAAACATAAAATCTACATCATATCCTTCCTTATTACTTTGGACCATCATGATCCCCAATTAACCAACCACAAACAACTATCAAAGCTAAAGTAAAGCTTGAAAAGAATGAAGAAATGGTTTAAGTTCTTGAGAATACCTTTTGATTGTTGCTTCTTCTTGATCTTCTTTGCTTAAGGATAGATCTAGCCTTTATCCTTGCTATCCTTGATCTCCTTTTCCTTCTCCTTTGATCTAACTTTGATCTTCCTCTCTTTCTTTCTTCTCTCTAAGTGGCCGACCCCCCCTCTCTATCTTGTTCTTACTTCTTTCTTGGGTAAAATGCAAATAAGGCCACTGAACTTTAAGTGTTTTGGGTATTGAGACCTTTTCTTTTGATCAACATAAATCGAGCCCCTTTTTGTCTAAAAATTTAGATATTGAGCCCCAGGTGTCACATGTGAGTTGGCTTGCTTACGTGGCACACGTGGCACCGCTGATGTGTACTGAAACTCAAATGTTATCAAAATTTTTGTTGTTCCATGGATTTAATCCCAAAACCTCTTACTTGAAATATTAGTCACAAGACCACCAAAGCAACAAAAGCCGAATTGTTTAGTTTTCCAAACAAATAATTTATATACTTAGTCAGTTGATTCCTCCAATCGAAAAAGTATAAATTTTTTATAATAAAATATGCTAAAAACGTATAAGAAAATAATGACATTTAAACAAATTACAAAGTTACAATTAAAAAATTATTTAAATAAATTAAAAATTACTTAGAAAAACTAATAAGATTGTTTAAACAAATTCAAAAAATTACTTAAAAAAACTAATAAAATTATTTGGACAAATTAAAAAATTACACTTATAAAAACTAATTGTGGCCTTGGATGTCAGCATCAAATCATCAACGACACAACACTATAGATTTCGGCTTATTAGAAAGAAGGCATCGTAAAACATGACAACAACAACAAGAACTTAGCCTCAATGGCTAACCTTGAACAACTTCAACTGTTGCACATAAAACACCCATACAAGAATTGTGACGACCTGAAATTTTGATTTAATTTGAAAATTTAGTATTTTGGAATACTATTGAATAAAATAAGAATTTATGAATATTAATCCATTCTATGTGATAGAAGTTAAGTTTTTGAGGTGGATCATGATTTTGTGATGGAAATTTACGAGTTTTACGATCGTATGAGAAAATAACATTTTATGAGAAAAAGGACGAAAAGTCACTATTCATGAAACGCAAAAAATACTAGTAAACGAACTTTTTGAGAATTTTGAAATTCTTCATAACATTTATTTGAGGATGGGGGATTTAATCTCTACCAAAATCAATGAGAGAAAATTTCAAGGTTTTCGCATGTTGAACGAGTTAGGAAAATCTAACTAGAAGGAAATCGGTGATCGACTTAGCTTGGATAATTTGTTTACTTAATAAAGTATGAATGTGATTTATGAAAGTTAAGGGAAGACAATGGGAGATAAGGAAAACCTTAGGGAGTGAAAACCTAAGGATTGAAACTTAAGAAAATATCTTAAGTGTAAGACCCCGAATTTTATGAAATGAAAGTATTCAATTTTCTTATAATTATTATTTTATTTAGTAAATGGTTAAATTGAGAAAGGGTTAAAGTTAAGGGTAATATGTGAAAATTTCGCAAAGTAAACAAGTTGATATAAAATATTCGTTGTGTCGGGGAATATTCGATTGGTCGGGGAATATTCCTTTTAACATGGAATATTAAATACCAAGCATAATCATTGGTGGACCCCTAACGGAAGTATTGTCGTAGTTAAAAACCATGAAATATCTTTTATAAAAATAACGGCGAAAGTTTTACCGTTAAACTGTTGAACTACCTGGTAGTAAAAGTACAGTAATACGCATGGTTGCATAGTAGCATACAGTATTGATTATTGATGCTTACGTGAGAATTCACTCAATTATACTCAATTATTGCTATAGTAATTGATGCATAATATCTCTCATATTATTGATTCAATTATTGTCATAGTATCATCTGCATAATATTTATTATTATTAAATCAATAATTAAGACGATAAAGTTATTCATATTATTATTTGCGATATTGACGATGTCTAGAAAGTTCTGTCGAGGAGAGGTTTGGTCACCTAATTACGCGCCAATAAGGAGAAATCCTTATCGGAAAGCCCCCTCTTTCCTGGGAATGATCTGGTTGTTAAATATTGTGAGTTATAATATTAATGATGAATAAGTTCGTGTTGATTAAAGATGAAATTGATATTGTCATTGTGTTGGGATTATTAGTGTTAGTGGAAATCGACATCTATTCCTATAATAATTGATGTCTGGAGGTTATATTGACCAATCGTGTAATTAATCGGATAAATGAGCAATTAATTGTTATTAATTCATATGCTTATAACTATTTGTTTACATGTGTGTACTATTGATTTACATGCATGTACTATTAGGGGAGGTGGTGCAAGATTGATAATACTTGCATGAATAAATTAAAAATGGAGGTATAGATGAAGGTACTATACTGTAATTATTTTTTTCATATATATAGAACTATTGAGTCACATGATTGTACTATTGATTCACATGATGTACTATTAGGAGAGGTGGTGCAAGTTTGATAATACTTGCAGGACTAAATTAAAAATGAAGGAAAAGATGAAGGTATTATTTCGAGCCCCAAAATGTGCAATTATCGAAACTATATTTTCCTATAAATAGAAGCTCATTCTTCCTTGATTCTCACTAATTCACTAAGACTCACAAGAGTAATTATAGAGAGAAACTACAGAGAGAAAGAAGAAGAGAAGTCTACTACTTCACTATTCCAGTATCCAGTCTTCTTCTGAGTTAAAGGGTATTATTTATTTCATATTCTGAAGAGATTATTTTTCGTATTCGTATGAATATTATTTTTCGTTCAATATTCGTAAGGAATATCATCTTCATTCAATATTCGTAGGAATATTATTTTCGTTTAACAGTCGTAAGGGGTATTATTTTTTTTGTACTCATGAAGAGAGATATTTTCATTAAATACTCCTAAGGGTTATTATTCCATTCTTTATTATTCTGTTGGAATAACCTGTCTACACGGACTACTGCATGCATGGTAAAATTCTTCTGTTATTCCATTCTTTATTATTTTGTTGGAATAACTTGTCTACGCGGACTACCGCATGCATGGTGAATGACCCTTCGTATTCATTCTTTATTAAATTGTGGAAATGATCTGTCTACGTGGATTACCGCATTACGGATGAAAATCCATTTGCAGTTTCGTATATTCTATTATACTCGTATGAGATATCCTTTCTTTTGTACTCATCATGGAATATCGTTTTCTTTTATATTTTCCTTTTATGAGTACTATTCACGAAGTACTATTCACGGGTATTATTTACAAAGTACTATTCATGAGTACTATTCATAAAGTACTATTCACGAGGTACTATTCTCGAAGTACTATTCACGGGAAACTATTCACCCGGGTACTATTCACCCGGAGTACTATTCATGACACAAATTGATTTCTTTTTGGTCCAAATCATTTTTGATACAATATCATTCTTGAATTTTACTCCACAAAGCAGTATCATGTTGACAATTTGGATATTTTTAAACTCTGGATAAATTTAAAGTCTTTAATATTTTTCCTTAATTTCGTTTGATTAATGCATATATCATTGTCATCATCCTCATGCTTATATTGTGATGAAAGTCATCTTTGGCTTATGTGCATAGATGGATTGTTGATTGGTATGATTATGACCAGGGATCATTCGTGATAATAATGACCTATAATATTACAAATGGTGTGGTAAAAGTACTCATTGGCCCATAGTGCATTGATGGACAGTTGTTGGTATGCTTATGAACATGGATTATTCGGTATAATCATGACCATTGATGATTACATGAATATCCTTGGCCCGTAGTGCAGGGATGATTCGATGATGTGGTTTATTTATTAAGCTGAGTCTCAGCGATAAAGTTGATGAAAAACTTTTTAAATCATAGAAGATAGTGGATATCATACTCTACTTGACTCTTCTAATGTATTGCTTATTCCGCTATAATTGTTGATCTAAAACTTGTTGTCTATTGTATTCTATCAGTTGTTATACTGTTGAAGGATAAGGATAATTTATTTTGCATTATCTTAGTCATAATATTTCTTACTGGGCTAGTTGAGCTCACCCTTTTCTTTCACTGTTCTCTTCAGGAAATGAGAATATAGGTGGGACTGGTCGGGGAACGGATCGACGGTCTAGATGGTTGTTTTAGTAGTCCTCACTATTCAGTGAAATAATGTGATAATAATTGTAATGAGGACTCTTTGAGAGTGGATATTGTCTAGAAGGCAATATTCTTGTTTAAATTCTCAGCTATGTTTTGTCGTATATCACCCGACAGTTATATAATTAAGTTTGTATTTGATTTATGTATCATATATTTGGCGACTCAAGATGGGTGATGTATACCTATTTTAGGGGAGTCATAGTTGGTATTAAAGCTTAGGGATATGATCCCTGGCTGAGATGTGAGACAAGAACTAGGAGGGGAGGGACGAGAAATTCCTTCGCTAGTATGACCTACCTAAGTTATTTGGTATTTAATTGGTCGGTCAGAGTATAGGGATAATATGTGACATGTCAATTTACCTTTGTTTTGTGGCAGTGTTTGAAAATGGCATCTAAAAATGTCGAGATAAGCAATGAAGCACATGAGATTGTTGAGTCACCAACGATCAATACCCAGGATAATGTGCATCATGAAGATAATAATCCTCAGGTAAACAACAACACTGATCAGATGATGAATGATGGGATGTTCATAGGCTTTATGCAGTTCATGCAACATCAGGCGAGAGAGACTCTGGTTCAAAATGCAGGAGGAAACACTGGCAACTCTCGGAAGGTCACCGCTAAGCAGTTCAAGGAGCTAGGACTACCGGAGTTTTTAGGAGAGCCAAAACCACTTAAGGCGGAGACGTGGATAAAGCAGATCACCAAGATATTTGATGTCTTGGGATGCTCCGAGGAGCAAAAGGTTCCCTTTGCCACCTTAATGTTGCTAGGAGAGGAAGATTACTGGTGGGAATCAGTAAAACGTACTCAGCCTGCCGCACTGAAGATGTCTTGGGAGAAGTTCTAAGAACTGTTCAACGACAAGTACTTTCCCGAAATTATTCATCACATGAAGGAGGTAGAGTTCTTCAAGATGGAGCAAAATAATATGACCGTGTCGCAGTACGAAGCTAAGTTTGTTGAGTTATCCTGGTTTGCGTCCCACTTGGTTGATAATGAGGAAAGAATGACGCGAATGTTTCTAAGAGGTTTAAAACTTGAGATATGTCAATACCTCATTTCTCACAAACTTTGTTTATATTTAGATGTTGTGAATAGGGCTCAGTTATTGGAGCGCGATAATGAGCCAGCCCAACTAAAAGATAATGACCAACAACACGATATTAATCGTACTGGTGGCAATGACCATCGAAACAACGATAACCATCATGAAGGGAATTATTAGGCAAGAAATGGTAACCACTTCGGTGGTAATCATGACCAAGATAATAGAAGAAATGATTCAAGTGGAAAATTTAAGAAGAGAAGATTTAACAATGATGGGAAGATGTCGGCAGCAGCACCAGCGCCAGCAACAAATTCTAGGGGAGGAGAACGACCGCCAGTTAGATGCTACAGATGCGGAGAGGAGGGACGCATAAGTCCAAACTATTCACAGTCTTCCAAGGTATGTTTTAGTTGTGGAAAAGACGATCCTATAGCTCGATTTTGTTCTATAGCGAAATCAAGTCCAGCTAGAACGGTGGCACCAAAGGCGGATACGGACAAAACAAAGTCGGTGGTTCCAGGAAGAGCGTTTTTTGTGACTTCTCAAAAAGCGAGTAACCCGAACGAAGTTATCACGGGTAAGTTAATCATAAACTCTTGCGAAGTCTATACATTATTAGATACTTGTTCTACCCATTCTTTTATTTCTCCTATTTGCGCTCAACGTTTAAATTTAACTCTGGAGAAATTAAACTTTGACTTATCTGTTGAAACTCCATTAGGAGAAACCTTCATTACATGTGCTATCCAAGTCTTGGATGAGAGTCACAGTTTTTAAATGATATTTTTATCGTTAATAAATTTCCTGACGTATTCTCAAAAAACTTCCTAGCCTACCCCAGAGCGTGACATCGAATTTTGTATTGACCCCAGTACAAAACCCATTTCTAAAACCCTTAAATATTTCTTCAACCAAAACAAACGTATCATGCGCCAAAGAAGTTGGCTCGAGTTGTTGAAAATTACAACCATACCATTCAATATTATCATGGAAAAAGCGAACGTGGTAGCTGATACATTGAGTAGAAGATCGTATACGTTTACGATTGTAATGTTGTTAACACAAAGACCCATTTCATATGACTTGCAAATGATAAAGATAGAGTTAAAAACTCTAAGGACCCACGTGATGATGTCAAATAATATGAGTAGAATCGACGTTAACCGATAAAGTTAAAATCGCTCAAGCTACACAGCCGGAGCTAATGAATGTGAAGAAGAAGGTTCAAGGGGGCATTATTCTAGAAGCAAAAATCGACGAAGAGAGTAAATCTCAACCCTCGATTTAATTGGGCCATTTAAAATCCTCGATCGAGTAGGAACTGTGGGCTATAGACTTGCTTTACCGCCAAGTATGTCGCGTGTTCATAACGTTTTTCATGTATCGATATTACGTAAATATGTGGATGACCCAAATCACATTATTGAATTAGAACTAGACGAGATAGCAGAAGATTTAACATATGAGGAGATACCTGTTAAAATATTGGATAAGAATGAATATATTTTACGCTTAAAGATTATACCTCAAGAGTTAGAATCTGACGAGGTATTATCATCTCTTCGACATACTAGGTACGTATTTAAATTTTGAGGGCGAAATTTCATAAGGAGGGGAGATTGTAAGACCCCGAATTTTATGAAATGAAAGTATTCAATTTTCTTATAATTATTATTTTATTTAGTAAATGGTTAAATTGCGAAAGGGTTAAAGTTAAGGGTGATATGTGAAAATTTTGCAAAGTAAGCAAGTTAATATAAAATATTCGTTGTGTCAGGGAATATTCGATTGGTCGGGGAATATTTTTTTTAATAGGGAATATTCCTAAGATAGCATAATCATTGGTGGACCCCACAAAAGAAGTATTGTCGTAGTTAGAAAATGACAGAAATATCTTTTTATAAAAATAATGGCGAAAGTTTCATCAGAACCGTTGAACTACACGGTAGTAAAAAGTACGATGTACGTGTGGTTGCATAGAAGCACACGGTATTGATTATTGATGCTTACATGAGAATTCACTCAGTTATACTCAATTATTGCTACAGTAATTGCTGCATAATATCTCTCATATTATTGATTCAATTATTGTCACAGTATCATCTACATAATATTTATTATTATTAAATCAATAATTGAGATGACAAAGTTATTCATATTATTATTTGCGATATTGACGATGTCTAGAAAGTTCTGTCGAGGAGAGGTTTGGTCACCTAATTGCGAGCCAATAGGGAGAAATCCTTATCGAAAAGCCACCTCTTTCCTGGGAATGATCTGGTTATTAAATATTGTGAGTTATAATATTAATGATGAATAAGTTCGTGTTGATTAAAGATGAAATTGATATTTTCATTGTGTTGGGATTATTAGTGTTAGTGGAAATCGACATCTATTCCGATAATAATTGATGTCTGGAGGTTATATTGACCAATCAGGTAATTAATCGGATAAATGAGCAATTAATTGTTATTAATTCACATGCTTATAACTATTTGTTTACATGTGTGTACTATTGATTCACATGCATGTACTATTAGGGGAGGTGGTGCAAGATTGATAATTCTTGCATGACTAAATTAAAAATGGAGGTATAGATGAAGGTACTATACTGTAATTATTTTTTTCATATGTATAGAACTATTGAGTCACATGATTGTACTATTGATTCACATGATGTACTATTAAGGGAGGTGATGCAAGTTTGATAATACTTACAGGACTAAATTAAAAATGAAGGAAAAGATGAATGTATTATTTCGAGCCCCAAAATGTGCAATTATCGAAACTATATTTTCCTATAAATAGAAGCTCATTCTTCCTTCATTCTCACCAATTCACTAAGACTTACAAGAGCAATTGTGACACCCCCAAATCTAGGTACTTCATTCCTACAAGACTTGATGTTCACATTTCAATCATTCATATCTATTTACCCAAATATAATAAAATTAAATCTTAAATCCTCTTTTTAAATAGGGTTACATCATTTAATCCAAAAAAAAAACATCCCAGGTTGTCTAACCTTAACATCATATGTGACAACCCGAATTTTTATAAGTTATTAAAATAGGAATTTAATAACTAAAATTCTTATTATGAGATGCTTTGAGTTTGAGTGAAATAATATAATTTAATTGGTATGCCTTGATCAATGATGTAATTATTATGAATTAAATTTCATAAATAATATGAGTAATTCACTTAAATAAAATAAAGAATTAATGTGAATATATTTGTTTTAATAAAATGAGAGAGTATATATATAAATATGGTATATTAATATAATATGATTGTGAATTTTGTAATTAGTTAAAATATTTATTAAATAAAATAAATATTTTAATTAAAATATTTATTGAGAAAAGTAAATATTTGATGGAAATATTCCAATTTAATATAATAATTAAGTTAAAGGGTTGATTTGTTGAATAAAATTATAATTATGGTTGGATAAATAGAAACTATAATTATAATGATAGAAATTATAATTATATTAATAAGGTTTAATTTAAGTTAAAATGTTAGAATTTGTTAAGGGTTGTGACATGAATGAATCATATGTTAAAGGGAATTATAAAAATAAATTAAAAAGGGTTTATAGGTCTAGCCAAACATGGCCTTGTGACCCTTTGCCTTTTGTAACAGCTGGGATAAAGCTACGTAAAGACTACTTTTCATTTATTTGGTGTTACGCTTATTATTTTCGTAGGTTTGAGAGAAGAGAAGAAAAGATGAATTGAGAGAGGAGATAGATTCTCTGAGAAGTTGAGAGAGTTTTGAGAATCTAAGGAGGAAGAAGAAGGAGATTAATATCATCTAATTGAGCTTAGAAGAATCAAAGGCAAGTTCTAAAGTTTTTTTGTTTATTTTCTAAAGTATACTTCTCTAAAAATGAATTTCTATGGTTAATTGTTGATCGATTTCGCAATCAATGAATACGTGCAAGTATACACGGTCAACAAGTAATAAAGTGAAAGTAGAGTATCGTTCCCACGAGGAATTATTTAATAAAAATTACCAAATACTAACTCTTAACCAAATTAATTTTATTTAAATAATTGCAAATTGTGAATTTTCTAATTAAGAAAACTAAATTAAACAATTAAAAGAGATTAGTCTAAAAGAAAGCAAATAAACAAAACTAAGATTTGATTGAATTCAGGTAAATAAGGATTAAGACTCCAATATCCCCAATTATGAACTATAAATCAATTATCCAATTATCCTAATTATTATGTCTACTGAATTGTTAACAGGAATTCTCAAATGTCCAAAGCCCTTTTCCAAGTGATCAATTGCCTTCTATTTAATCCAGATTAATTTTGCCATATTCCTATGCAAAACAATTGAATTAAACTCGTTACAATCCCAATTCCTTATGTGTTACATGCGGCGAACAGATATTTCCATTCTATTCACAAACCTAATTATTCACTATGCAAATAACTAAGTCACATGATATCATGCCCAGTTCTAACCCTAGAATTCCTCTTCCAATTCCTTCTAGAGTAACAAAGTAATTAATGATCAGATAATTAATCAATAAGCATAAGGCAAGATAAACAACTCACTTTGACACAAATAATTGGAATAAATTAAATAACTAATTTATAGCCATAAAAGGTTCAATTGAAATCTTAATAAAAGAGTTAGTTCATAATTAATGAATTAAAACCAAGAATCCAACTCTTAATAGACATTAAAAGATAAAAGTATGATAAGAGAAGAGAATAGAATCTGTTGTCAGCAAATCTGATGCTCCCCTCTTGCTCTTGCTCTTGATCTTCAGTGTTCTTCAATTTGCTTCAATCTTCAATGGCTAATTAAGAACTAGGGTTTAGATTCTAATTTAATGGAGTGTTTAATCTAGTCTAATCTATGTATTCTCCCTCTATTTTATGCCTTACATCATGTATTTATAGGTTACAAGTCCAATTTTTAGCTTAGGAACAAACCCAATCCAATTTGGAGTCAAAAAGGTGTTAAAATTCGCTCAAAAACGCGTCTAGGCCATCACCAAGCCCTTCCCTAGCGCCCCAGCGCTAGGCTTGATGCTCAAACCACATCCCCAAAGGCATGCAAGGCCTGGTATAAACAAAAATGGGCGCCTGACAATCGGCACATGTTCTGACATTTTCTACTCCGACGTCCTTTGGGAAAATGACCATAACTTCTTTGTCCGAACTCCGATTTTGATGATTCAAGATGATCCGGAAAGAGGAGATGTAGATCTATAACTTTCATTCTTTAAGGTTTTCGAAATAAGGACCGGAGAAATACTCAAATTGGATTTGAAGTGACTGCTGTGTAAATAGCAAGCCGAAAACGCGAATCTAGCCACCCCTAACGTCGATCCAAGTAACTTTTGTCCCAATTCCTACAAAACAACATAAAACATGCATGAATACACACAAACACTTAAAATCAACCAAAAGATTAAGGTCAAATGCATTCAATTATGAGTATGAAACTCACTCATCAAATACCCCCAAACTTAAACCTTTGCTTGTCCTCAAGCAAAAACACAAAAGAACTAAAAATAAACAAAATAACTCAACTACATGAATGCATATGCATGATCTACTTTATAATATACCTACGAATCCAGTAATAAATCAGTATGATATGTAGCAACTGGCCTCAAAGATACCATTGGTACTCAAATAATATATCCAATCAAGTCAAAATCCATAACTCTAACCAATTAGTCAATCCAAACCTGTCATCACCCATTGTTGTGCGTGTGTGCTTGTAACCATTCTAACCAACCACAATTCAATATAATCACATAACAAACTTCTTAAAAGGAAAATTTCAATTCCAATTCAATTACTTTTGTGAACATGACAACTCCGGTTAAAACTAAGCAATTACCAAGTCTTAAGGTAAATACAAGATTTATTTATACTCTTATTCAATCATGAGGGCATTTTGCTCTTTCTCGTGTTTTATTCATTTTTTCCTCATGGTCAGGCAATGTCTTATTCCCTTAGGCTTTTCGATTGCTACCTTAACGAAGCTTTCGACCAACGACTCCCAAGCCATTAAGACCTTAGTGCGCTAGGTGTAAAGACAATCCCCTCGGGCTTACTTACTCAAGTAACAAAGGCCACAAAACTAGACAAACATGCCATTGTGTTTATTTTTTTTCTTTCTTTCTGGATTTTTCTTCTCTTTTTTTTTTCTTTTCATCATTCCTTTTTTTCTTTTTTTTCTTTTTGTAATATATATATCCCATAGATTCCCCCAAACTCAAGCTTTTACGTCATTCCAACCTTTACTGTCAGTTCATTAATTTCCTTAAATTTTAACAAAGATTTTCCCTCAGAAACAAATTATGAAACCCTTGAACCAAGTGGATTAAAACAGTTAAACTTTAAGTGCTACTTAGGTTACATAAGTTTCAGACAGCCTCAGATTATCATCATGATTAAAATTAGAACTCATCATCAATTATCAACCTTTATTCGAGTTAACATTTAATACCAATTTTATCATAAAGGCGAGCTAAGACCACACCAACCGATCACACAGATTCATGCAAAAAAATAAAAAAAATGCAATTATACTACATGAACACATAATAATGCAACACATATATGAATATGCAAATAACTACCATGTATTATATGCAACCTAAAAAAACAATGCTAACACATAAAAAAAAATGAACTACTATGCAGATAACTAACTATATGCAATACGACACTAAAGTACCCCCAAACTTAAACTAGACATTGTCCTCAATGGCTGAAATAGAAAAAAATTAAAGCAGAGGACTTCCCTAAAAATATAGCAATCTTCCTCTTTGTCCGCTAAGTTTGGAGAATATGCTAGGCACATGGAACAAATTGGGCACCACACTTGAATTTGACTTGAATAACCTGTAAACCATGATAGAAGCAATTTCATTAAATCCTAAATAAATGCAAAGTCAAAACTACTAATATAAAACTTAATAAAAACTAAAAATAAAAATTAAACTTGGGTTGCCTCCCAATAAGTGCTTGTTTTATAGTCTCAGCCTGACTTCTTCAATTCTCTATCCAATTCCCCTATGAAAATTGAGGAACCCTCCATCCATCAGTAGCAATGTCTCTTTTGGGAGGTTCCCATTAGTAATGACCCTTGAATTGAAGTCACCTAGCATACTCTTTGTAGATATGTTCCCTATTAAGAACGTCTAATAACTAGGTGTTTTCTCCATTATGTCTATGATTAGATTGGGGCATTGAAGCTTAATAAACATAATGGAGTCTTCCTCTATCTTCTCCTTTTCATCCCACCATGACTCCACAACTGTACTAGCTCTTATTTCAAAAAGAGCTTTGCCGACGACATGACTTCCAATTGGGCATGGTTTTGCAAAACTGCCCGGGTTCTTGAACTTTGGTGGAGAAGGTACATGGGACACTATCAAAATTGGCTCATCTTCGTTGGTACTCAAAGTTAGATCTTTGCCGATCTCCTTTTGTTGGTCTCTAAGTCTTTCCTCTCTTTCAACATCTATATTATTTGGCATATCCGGTTGCAGATTTGGTTCGGGCTCATCATCAGTCTCGTCATCCATGTCATAGAGCCAAGTGTATTGAGGACAAATGTTCGAGGCATTGGTTAGTTGTTCCGTTTGGTTCGTAAAATTTTGACCCAATATCTCTTGATTAATCCTCCTCTCCTCACATGAGGAGATGAACTTGAACAAATCTTCCTCCAAATTTGAATGTTCTTCCTGTTGTAGTGGAGGTGGACACGAGAAATCCGGTGGGTATGTTGGACTTGGAGCATAAAATTGATCTTGATGAGTATGGCTCCATGAAAAATCCGGGTGATACCCCCTATCCTTATAATAGTTGTTAGGATAGACATAATTATTGGGGTAATCACCACCGTACTGTACCGGCTCGAAACTGATGGCGCATTGATGACTCATATGATTTCCAGCACAATAATCACAAGTGACCACCACACTTTGACGACGTTGAGCTTCAAAAGCTTCAAACATCCTCGAAAGTGTCTCAATCTGTGCTGACAATGCAGAAAGTTTCTCGAGTCTGTCAATCTCCTCTCCCCTTGGTTGAGTCATTCTTGCCATCCTTCGACCAGATGATCACAAGAAACCTCCAACGTCTTGAAGTTGCCTCTATAGAAGATGTATTAAGTCCATCAATCCTGTTTCCTTGGTTGAGCCAAGAGCGTGTATGGCCATTGATACTCAAACTCATCCATGGTTCTGAAAAGAGAAAAATATAGGAAGAGAATTAAAATAAAAATAAAATGTTTAAATTAAGACTAATTTGATTGAAATTAATATTGGTAAATAATTATTAAATTAATTCCCCAAGAAGGCACGCCAAAAACTTGTTGATCGATTTCGCAATCAATGAATACGTGCAAGTATACATGGTCAACAAGTAATAAAGTGAAAGTAGAGTATCTTTCCCACGAGGAATTATTTAATAAATATTACCAAATACTAACTCTTAACCAAATCAATTTTATTTAAACAATTGCAAATTGTGAATTTTCTAATTAAGAAAACTAAATTAAACAATTAAAAGAGATTAGTCTAAAAGAAAGCAAATAAACAAAACTAATAGCAAGGGTGAGCATGAAAGTTGCCCAGCAAGTTTAAATACAATTTAAAGATATATCATGATTGAAAGAGTCTGAATAATAAAAGTCGATTATAATTCATCAATATAATTGAGAACTAAGACGAACAAACTTTTAATCGAACAAGTATTGAACATGAACAAATATATCTGGACCAACTGGTAATGAAGGTGATCAGCCTTTCATACCTGACTTATACATGCAATATGTACAGAGTACAATTATCCATGGCAATCAGCAATGATTAACCATAAGCATATCTAAATGAAACAACTCTTAGTAGAGTTAAGTAAAACTTGCATGCACCATCGATTATTTCTACGTAATTTATAACGCTTTATCCGAAGACTTAATATTAGCAATATAAATCTCCAATATTAGAATAATATCATCACAATATAATACTATTATATATATACACCTAGAATAACCTAAACACATAGCACATAATCCTATCAGTCTACAATAAACATAAAACTTAGTATCAGGTCAAACTATTTCAGTCTAACTTGAAACTAACACAATTCTATCATCCCGATGGTCTAGTCGGACAAATATCGAGTTTAAGTTCAATTAAACTCTGCCTAAACACTTAACAATTATCACAGATAATTATATTATCAGTCAAAACAATTTTCATAGACTTGTAATAATTTTCAGATAATTAACATCATTTATCATAATTTTTCAATTATTAATATTGTAATTAAATGAATTAAATACCACATAATTCCTTAATCATTAATATTCATTTAATACCAAATATTAATGAAAATCATAACATAATATTATAATATAATTATAATATATCAAAGTATTTTAATACTTTAAAATCATATTTATATGATTTTAAATAGCTAAATTCATTATCCAGATAATTGATACTAATAATAAAATATTAATATTTTCATGCCAAAATATCAAAAGTTATATTTTATAACTTGAAATATTTTTATAACACTTAAATCATTTTATATGATTTTAAATCATTAATTCTATTTTTCCTTAATTTATTTAATATATTTATTAAATAAACTAATTACCATTAATAATAAATTATTAATGAAATTCATCACAAAATATTAAAAGTCATCAAAAATAACTTAAAATATTTTCTAATATCATAATATAATTTTTCATGATTTTTCATGAATTAAAACCATTTTTAAATGATTTATTTAATATTATAATTAAATAAATAAATACCTTTTATATTCCAAAATATTAAATATGTCCGAAATATACTCAAAATAATTAAAACTATTTTTAGTGCTTTAAAATAATTTTTAAGAATTTATTATGTATTTTAATAATTAAAAACTATTTTTCTCTATTTATTTAATTAAAATAATAATTTTCAGTAATTAATTGTCGCTAAAGTGGTTTTCGGCGACAAATCCGTCGCTAATGGTGTTTTTGGGCTGTTCTTCAACAAACCCAGAACACCATGTCAGACACCAAGGTTGCTAGTTTGACCTTCAATAATTCTTTGATCATACGGTTTCTGGGCAATCTAATGTAATATGTTTGTAATATTGATGTAATATTATAATATAAAGCAAGTTTCATGGCCAAAACAAATCAAATTCCTAAGATCTAAGCCTCCCAATCCTTGTCAGACACTGTTCTTCAATTTCTGGGTTTTCCAGAAATTGAAGAACAGTCGAGGTGCTACCTTTGAGCCATTGAATCTATGGTGTTCAAGCTTGATTTGTGTGATCTAAGGGTTCTATCATGTAGAACACATGACAGGGTACAAGTATAATGCATTAAACAAATCTAATAACGTAACATCAAGCGATTAAGGAGGGTCAAAGTTCTGACAGAAAACTCGGCTGATAAAGATCTGGGTTTTCCAGAAAACCTTCATAAGGCAGTCGGTCAATGGTGGTTTGACCACCAATAAATTTGGTTCTGAACAAGATCTGAGTGATCTAAAGCCTTTAACATGTAGTAATCATGACCGTTTATAAGATCCAACTGACAACATAACATATCAACTTAAATACAACAAGATCAGGGATTCTAAAGATGGTTGTCATACTTTCTGGGCAAAAACTGGGCTGCCTAGAAACAGAAATCATTTTCGGTCAACGAGGTTTGACCTCTTCTAACAAGAAATCTAGATATGATATGACCTTGCTTCCTGTTCCAGAATAAAGCCTTCATGGCATACTACACATATATAACTTCAAATACCACAAACTAGAAACATATAAGGATCTACAACGTCTGACATTTGCTTGTCAGACATCACATGAAGCTTCAAGAACAGTTTCTAAAAACTTTAATTTCGAGCATCAAAATGATATGGATCTAAGTTTTGGCAACCCAGATCATCAAATGACACCCTCTAACATATATCTAACCAACAAACAACAACATCAAACATAAGATCTAAGGATTTCTAAGTTAGGGTTTTTATACCTTTAAAACTTGGATTTTTGATTTCTGATCCTTGAATCTGTTCTTGGAAAGCTAAATACTGATATTAGCTTATCTTACCACTCTCTCTCACTTTATATTTTGGATCTAGAAGAGCTTGGGAGAAAATGAGAGTAAAGTGACCCTTTTCTCTCTCTTTGATCTATATAATAGATATGATATAATGTATCTAGTTGCTAGGTGGTACACATATATAATATAAAATAGATGTAGAGCACATGGGATAAACATTAAGGTGATGACTCACAAGATTTGCAAAATCTTTTGCTCAAACTTAAGAAAAGGGCATTTTAGTCTTTTCCATACCATTTTATTTCTAGAATTGTCATTTGTTGCAAACCCTTAGGGTTTAACCCTTAGGGTTAAAACCTAAGCTTTCCATAGTTCACCTTTTAGGATTTCTAAATTAGGATTAACATTTTTAAATTATAATTAGAATTTCTTAATTACAATATACTTTCCTAATTACATTAGGACTAACACAAATTAGGATTAATATTTCCTAATTAAGATTGCTAAATTAGCAATTAAATCCATAATTGTACATTAGGGTTCCTGACAGAATAATTAGGGTTTAAAAATTTGAAATTAGGGTTTGCTAATTAATTAAGCTTTACCCTAATTACTATTATAATTAATAACACTTAAGCAATATAATTATCCTTTAAGTTCCCAGATTATGATTTTAAATACTCAAAATTTGAAATTAGAGTTCCCAGATTTGATATTAGGGTTTTCTAATAATCAATTAGGGTTTCAAGTAATTCATTAGGGTTTTCGCTAATAAATTATAATTAATGATGTTAAACCTTATACACAGCATTTAAATTCCAGAATTAGGGTTTTAAATTCTTAATTAGGGTTTCGGATTCCCGAAATTGAAATTAGGGTTTCAGAATCGATTTCCTAGGTTTTTTGTCAAACGTTAGGGTTTTCTAGCTGAACGTTGTCGTTCTTAATAATATTAGGGTTTGTCACTGATAAAATTTATCTGGTCAACCCTTGACCCTTAACCACATATTCTGAATACCTATAATACCATATTCAAACATATACACATATATACTTAATCCTGAATAATTCTCCAAACTCCTACACAAAATTTTGAAATCCTCAAAATTCCATCCCAAAAATATCAAACGCATACACTTATTTTCTGTCTAGGTCTATTATTTGACCTTAAATCACTCATTTAAGATTTTAATAAATTACCTAATTTCTCGGGTTGTCACATTCGTAGTTTTTGGACTTCGACTTAAATGCTTAAAGCTTATCTGCACTTCGTGTATTCCTACATAGTTATATAATCATGGATTCATATCCATTAGTCATATATTCATATATTCTCAATGTAATAATAATTTACATTGTTTTCTAACTAGGTTTGTAAACCTACACTTTACTTTCTTAATAAACTCTTAGAATAGCTATGTATATAAAGTACATCTTAGCTACACAAGCTTCGTAT
This sequence comes from Panax quinquefolius, assembly GCA_020205615.1. Lineage (NCBI taxonomy): Eukaryota > Viridiplantae > Streptophyta > Magnoliopsida > Apiales > Araliaceae > Panax > Panax quinquefolius. Next base: position 33,036,889 of record CM035158.1, read on the forward strand.
CAACATTCATAAATCTTTCTCACACGCTTGACTCACTATGTGTTCGTTACACATTTAAAGTTTATAGATGCGCGATCTACATCCTTCTTACATTTTGCAAACTTTAATAAAATTTAACAATTTTGGGTTATATATAACCATTACTTGTTCTTATACTTAAAACATCATCTATGTCAAGTATTATAGCTCTAGACATTCATTACACACATGCTTTTAAGGTTCAGATCAAAGTAAAAATATCGACTTCATCAAGATCGCAAGCAAGGCAATTGCTACCTGCAATTAGTTTGGGATGGGCGCAGCTACGCCGTCCCCTAGCCAGACCGAAGTTGAGTATTTATTTTTTGGTTTTATCTGGGTTCTTAGTATGCATGACTGTTAGCACCTAACTTATCCACGCGTTTATCACAAATTGGGTGTCTCTTGTGTTTTACATTAAGTTATTTTCACTAAGTAGGTTCATGTACAAGGAATGAACTACCTTAACCACTTCATCGCTTATAACGCGTATGCTTGTATTTATTCAACTCATTAGTATAGTTCATCATTTGAGAACTTGTTACAATTCATACTCGCACGACTTATATGGTGTCTAGCTAGATGAGTACACATGTAAGCCATGTTTATACAAGCTTAGTTTCATAAGGCATTCAAGTTCATTTTTAAAAGTCATTCTAGGCCAAGTTAAAGCAACTAGGTGCAACTCTAAATCTCATTTCATAGCTAACTAAGACATGTATGTATGTTATTACATTTAGAAGTTTATGTCCACAAGTTACTTTAAGTTCGTCCCTCTTAGTTTCAAAACTTCAACTCACACGTCATACTTGTTTATACATGTTTCTACGTACGTTTCCAAGGGCAAAATATAACCACTCCATGTTTATAAAACTTTGTTTACCAATGATATATGAGCTTGCCTTTGAACTCAAAGAAACCTAACACACCTATGATACAACTTTGAATCTTACATCATGCGTACTTAGACCTCATATATATGTTATCAAGGTCAGAATTAGAGGTACACAAATTCGTCAATGTTTGTTTTCAAAATCTTTATATATCTTTAGAAAATAACCATCTAGGCAACTCATAGTATACAAAGGTACTCAAGGCCATGTGTTATACCTATTTATATGCATGACTAAACCCTTTACATATGCTACAAATATCAGAATTCAAAAGACTCAAAGTTCGTCTAAACTTGTATTTAAAATCTAAAGTTTCTTTAAAAACATACTCAATCATGCTAAGGCAATTCCTTAAAAGTAAGGTAATCTTATATGTCATGTATAATATCATGAATTTTCATGTTATATCACTTAGAATAAAATATTCCATCGTCTGGAGCACTATACTTGCGTATGTGCTCATTTGACGCCCTCCGATCGCCACCTATTACGTAACAGTCACAACGATGACTGTTTTGACCCTTCCCAACGACCTCAAATTTAAAAACTTAAAGAACAAGAGATCCTAATTATAAATTAGAAACCTTAATCTTCTATTTTAAAACCTAATTATTAATTTATAGAGTTTAATGTTAATTAGGACACCTTAACCCTAATTAGCAAGCTTGCATGTGATTCGTAAACCTTAATATAATTAGAAAACCCTAATTATAATTTTGAAATTTTAATTTTCTATTTTAGAATCTAATTAGAAAAGCCTAGAAATTTAATTTGTATAGCCTTAGGGTTAAACCCTTAGGGTTAAAACCTATGGGTTGTGAGAAGTTACCAAGTTACCATTAACTTTATAAGTCAAATGACCAAACTACCCTTTTAAATATTTTAATGAGGAGGAGTGTAGATCTAGCCCTAGTAAGTGGTTAGTGACCAACCCTAGCTAACCATGTGGTCTAGTAATCACTTTAATCAGCCATCTAGATCAGCTATAAACATTGCATCATGGATTAAAGAGCATACAAGTAAGTAAAGTAACTTACTTTATTTCTCATACTTGCCAAGACCTTCTCTCTCCACAATTTTCGAAATCTTGAGTGAGAGAGTGTGAGAAACAAAGCTCAGAACACTTCATAGCTTGCCAAGGATCAGAATCAAAAGTCAGATTTAAGATCAAAGCTAGAAAAGGTATAAAAAAACCTAATCTTGTAAATCTATGTGATCTATGTTATTTGTTGTTGTTTATTGTTTAAAGTTATGTTAGAGGGTGTCATTTAGTGATCTGGGTTGTTATAACTTAGATCCATATCATCTAGATGCTCAAAATTGATGTTTTTAGAAATCTGGAAAAAATTGGAAATGTGGTCTGACAAGCATATGTCAGGACTCATAGATCTCTCTGTGTTAAGTGTTAGTGGTGTCTAATGTTATAGATCTATTCTTTGTAGCAAGGGCTTTGATCTGGAACTTGAATTAAGCCCATATCATGTGTAGGTTATAAGTTATTAAGGGTCAAAGCTTGTTGACCAACCATGACCAACTGGTTTCTAGGCAGCCCAGAAACCCAGAAGTGGTCTGACATGATTTTCTAGGCTCCAGATCTTGTTGTTACTAAGTTGTTATGTCAGGATGTTGTATTAGACTTGTAGACTGATATATAGGCTACACATTAAAGCCCTTAGAACACTTATATTTATTCTAGAATCAAAGTTGTGAGTGGTCAAACCTAGGTTGACCATCGACCAATTACGGAAAACCGAGTAATTGTTCAAGATCATGTTTTTACGTCGAGTTTGTGGCCTTGATTTCTTAAATGTGTTGATGTTATGATGATTTGAAGGTATAGAGTTGTTCTTTGACATCTCTACTTCAAGTTTGGATCTTTGAATCACACAAATCAGACCTGTAGCGCAAGTTATAGGGATCTAAATATAGCACCATTAACTGTTCTTCATTTTCTGGAAAACCCAAAAAATGAAGAACAACACTGTCAGACTTTTCTGAAGCTTAGATCTCCCTGATAAGTTGTGTAATGGCCATGCAAATTGATTACTTGTAGTACTACAACGGTACTACAACATTATCTCATTAACAAGTCCAGAACATAGCAAGAACTATGATCTATTTCTGGTCAAACTACCTACCATGTACACTGGGTTTGAAGATCTGGGTTTACTGATGAATACTCAAGAACACCTATAGTGATAGTTTCGTTGCTATAGGGCCCTTTAGCGACAGTTTAATTAGAAAAATAATTATAGTATTTATTAAATGGAAAAAAATGGTTTTTAATTATTAAAATTATATAATAAATTTTTAAAAATTATTTTAAAGCCTAAAAATTAGTTTTTAATTATTCTGACTATATTTCATAAATATTTCATATTTTTAGAATAATAATGGTATTTAATTTATTTAATTATAATATTAAATAAATTATTTAAAGATAATTTTAATACATGAAAAATCATATTATGGTATAAGAAAATATTTGAAGTTATTTTTAATGACTTTTAATATTTTGTGATGAATTTTATTAATTAATATTTTAATATTCATTAAAGAATAGATTTCTTTAATAAATGAATTAAATAAATTATGGAAAATTTGAATTAATTATTTAAAATTATATTAAAATAATTTAAATATTATAAAAATATTTTAGGTTATAAAATATAACTTTTGATATTTGTCATGAAAAATATTAATATTTTAATATTAATGACAGATAATTAATAATGATTTTAATTAATTTAAAATCATTTAATGGTAATAATAAAGTATTAAAAATACTTTGAGATATTATAAATATATTATAATATTATGTTAAGTATTTCATTAATATTTAATATTAAATTAATATTAATGAAAATAGAATTAAGTGGTATTTAAATCATATAAATATGATATTAACGATTGAAAAATCATGATAAATAGTAATAATTATCTGAAAATTATTATGGGCCTATGAAAATTATTTTGACTGATTAATAAATTACCTAAGATAATTGTTAAGTGTTTAGGCAGAGTTTAATTGAACTTAAACTCGATAATTGTCCGACTAGGCCGTAGAGATGTAATAATAGTACCGAACTCAACTCTGACTACAATAGTTTGACTTGATACTAGGTCTTATGTGCTGTATTGACTGATAGGATTATGTGGTAATGTGTTTAGGTTATTTTATACAGTGATGATATTATTCTAATATTTGGAGATCGATATTATATATATAAGGTCTTCGGATAAAGCTAAGTTATGTTTAGAATGCTTGATGTAATCAATGATCTGAGATAAGTTCTCTCTACTTTCAACCACGAGTTATAATTATTCAAATATACTTATGGTCAATCATTGTTAATTATACCATGTCTATGAATTGTTGAATCACACTGTGTGCATATTGTATGAGTTCATCATGTATGAAAGGATGACCACCTTTGTTACCATTCGGTCCAGATATAACTGATATGTTTATGTTCAATGTTCGTTCAACTATAAAAATTTGTCCATGCTAGTTCACAATTATATTGTTGAATGTTAGCCAGCTATTATTCAAAATCTTTCCATCATGATATATCCTTAATTTATTGAACTTAAACTTGCTGGGCAAACTTATTGCTCACCCTTGCTATATCATGATAAACATTGCAGATTAAGGCGAATACGTCGGATACAAGGAAAAGTTAAAGCCAAGTTCAGCTTGGGACTATGTGTCTGATGAGATTTGTAATGAAAGATTGTATAATAATAACATTGTATGTTAAATAGGATATTGATTCAGGTACTATGTGCGGGTTCTCGACCTTGGGGATAGTGTATAATGTTTAATGTATAAATAATTTATGTTTATATCTTCCGCAATAGTTAGAACTAGTGTACCAGATTCATGGTGATTTAGGACCCGAATTTGGGGGCGCTACAGAGGCTCTAGAAACTGGTATGGCATAAACTCAATGTTTACGCCATAATAATCGGTGTATATACTCTGCATCGTGTTTATCGGCTCGACTGGTCTTTGCGTAGCTATGTCCTACCTCACCTCGACCCTTCTTTGCTGATGTGCCTCTGCGCCTCAGGAGCCTCGGCGTCGTTACGATCTTGACAAGGTGAGGGATGCCATGATGTCTGCCAGTAGTCCCTGTGCAGCTGGGCCTGCGTCTGGAGGCTGTGAGGGCTCGGGCCCTGCTGTAAGAGGTGGCATAGTAGGTGGCCCGTATCCTTCGCCTCTAACATCAGAATCTGCCCCATCCCACACATTATAATGTGCAATAGTCTGATGGTCAATGACTTCCATGGGTGGCAAGGGTATCTCCTCTGGCCCCCACTGAATACCTGCTTGCTTGCACAAGCGGGTGATCAATGATGGATGTGGAAGTCCTGCAACGACGTTACTCTTGATCTCCTTCAGAATTGACTCGTGAATAAGAGATCCAATATCCACATGCAGACCCATGCCAATGGTGAAAAATAGAATCGCCCTTTCCTTAGTCACATCGCTTAAGTGACGGGTCAGGATCATGTTGGCACAAATAAAGGTGAACCACGCCTTCCCATAGCGACTAAGTATTGAAGACGGGAAACTAGTCTTTTCACCCGTGTAGTTATTTGTCTTCCATATAGTACCGGGCTTGCAGAGCCGCCTAATAATATCCTCGAGGTCATAGCTGTGGAGTCTAGGCTCCATATAGTCCCTGCCCTCATAGTTGGGTGCCGCGAACAGTGCATTGATGGCTTGGCTTCCAAAAGCCACTAACTTCCCCCTAACTTAGACAACAATAAGACCTTCAGGATTGGCATTTGCATAAAACTCCAGAACCACAGATACAATAGCTGACCCGGGTGGTTTTGTGAAATGCACCGAGCTGCGTTCAAGTATCATAGTTGTTAGCTCACCATCCTTTTTGTCCAGCCTGAACTCCCGCTCAGGATTCAAATTTTGTGTGGCAAAGGAGCTTTTGTACCTTTTCCAGGCCTCCTCATTGATGAACTTGGTGTTGTCCCAAGCCGTTGGTGGTGCTGCGGACGATGATCCTCCCATACTAAGGCGTTGCCTTTTTTGTGCCATGTCAGAAATCGCAGCAATTGGTATGAACACAAGTAGAAAACTGAAGCACACACTACCCCAAACTTAGTTTAGATAATCCCCAATGAAAGCCCAATGTCAAAACAGCCTAAACAGTCAAGTTGTTCTTTCAAGAAATATATCAAACACCTTATGTGCGCTTTTAAAACCAAACTAGATAGCCCTTTGTTTGTGAAAGCTCTAACTAGATTTCTGTCAGTGGAAATCACCCCAATCAACAGAGAAAAACTAACCCAAATGTCAAAATCAAACAAAACTAAAAATGATTGACTGAAATCCCAAAATACCTTAAGTGGGAAACCCTAGATTGACTGATCTCCTCTTGCTGCGTGCACTGGCTTGGGATCTTGTGGGAAGGTTGTCTCAATTGTGGTTTTGTGGGTAGAATGTTGATGGAAGACTAGGGATCTTAGATGTGAAGCGATGAGGTTTTGGGATTGCTTGGGTACGTTTGTGCTTCCTAATCTGTCGAGAGAATTGGGAGGAGTAGGGGGCTAACTGCTAGCTAAAATGATTTTTTTAAAAAAACCAAAACGCATTCACAAGACTGCATGGCGTGAGTGAGTCATCCTCCTTTTAAATGGCACTGACATGACGCAAATTAGCAATGTCTTTGGACTCGTTGGTGGCGCATGGCTTTCCACCCTACCCTTTTTGGTTGGTCTTCTTGACGAGGTTTGAATTATGGACAATAAGCACTGGTGCCACGACGCGGGTCATAGAGTACTATCTGGCGCTGCGGCGCGAGGACTATTTTCTGTGTTTTCCATGCACAAAAGCCATGTATTAGCTAACATATACTACACAGATATATATATATATATATATATATCTCTGTGTGTGTGTGTGTGTGTGTTTATATTAACCCACCTAATAACTACCTTAACTAAACTGCTATATGTAAAATAATAACACAAAAGTAAAACACGCTGCCTGCATTCTAAAGGCACAAAAACATGCCTCTAAGATTATAATTAAACTGCCAGCAATGTTTACAAAGTAAAAACAATAAACATAATATATAAACTAGACATAAGTAAGGAAAACAGAGAAAAATGATACTGAGATGGGGGTGCCTCCCCACCAAGCGCTTGTTTTAAAGTCGTTGGCTTGACTATACCGATGCCGCTCAATCCGGCTCATAAGTGAAAATGACCATTTCATGCCGCCTATTCGTCAATTCCTTTAAATTTTTGGATGACATGGATGATTGATCATCCCCGTTTTCTTCACCCATCAGCACGAAGAATCTTTCACCACTGGAATTATCCACTAATTCACCTTGTTCAGGAATTTGAAAGCGTTCTTTGTGCGCTAGCGACCCCTCCAGGGTTTCCACAGTCATGAGTGTGGTTTCTGGTTGTTGATCAGTCTTGACTATACAACCACTATTAATCCACTTTTCTCCAACTTCAGACTCCACCGGTTGGATAGTTTGCACCATGACGTTCCCCTCAACAACTGTGCGAGACTCATTGCCTTCTCCTTTGATATCCACCATGAAATGCTCTATAGCTTCATCGTCGAGATCGATTATGACCGGTAGATTTCCTTGCGGTGGATTTGTGATGGCATTGACGGGTTGCCCCAATTGATTTTTAAGGCTTTGCAATGCGGCTTCTTGGCTTGCCATCCAAACTTCATTTCTCTTAATAAAGTTGGTTAGAAGCTCCCCAAGCCTATTCTCTTCTTCTCATGTTGAGTACTCAGACAAGCTTTCATTGGGTCGAGACGTCACCTCATATTGTGGCGGAGACTAATTGTCAAACTGATTTGGATAGGAGTAATTCAGATCATGATAGTGCTCTTGACTGTAGTCCCAAGAGTTTGGATAACCCTGATAGTTTGGATGAAAGGAGATCAGATCAATGTAAGCTCGTTCCTGATAGTAGGCATTATGAGTGGACTGACACTCAAGATTATCAGAAAACCTCAAGACATTTGCAATTTGAACTTGCAATTGCTCGAGTCATTCTTTCGAGCTTGGTTGTGTCGTCCTCTCATAAGGCCATTGATAACAATGATTGTCCATAACCTATAGACTTAAAAATAAAAAGGAAGATCAAACAAATAAAAGAATATAAATATATGTTCAAATTAAGACTATATTGATTTAAATCAATATTGGATAATATTAGAATAATAGTTCCCTGGCAACGGCGCCAAAAACTTGTTGGTCGGAAAACTGATCACTAAACATGCGCAAGTATACGCGGTCTAACAAGTAATACAGTGATAAGAAAAGTGTCGAACCCACGAGGAACTATCACTAATATCTACCAAGTACCGACTTTGTATCGCTAAAGTCTTATTCGAACAACAATAAATGGAAGTGTGATTAATCTAAGTATAACTAATTATCAAAGCAAGTAAATGGATAACGAATGGTAATCGAAGGAATTACAAGCTAAGGTTACAACTTGCCCCCACTCAGGCATTCTGTCGAACACCTGGCGTGCTATGCTTTATCAAACTTCTTACCTTTATATCTTTGGTCTTTATGGTCACGATAATTTGTCGACTAAGAACACACAGGTGCTCATACACCTCTGTCGAGGTATGCACAAATATAACCTTTCCAGATCCACCTGATAGGGAATAGAACAAAAAAGAATGTCCAAGCTAGATACAATCCTACATATGTCTATGCGAATTAATCATAACAATGATTTAAGCATAAGTTCTCAAATAGGTCGCACGTGGCACACATATATATGTCTATTCTATGCACAACTTATGCAGTCAAAACCCATAATCACATGCCAATATATTACGATGTAAATCTACAATCCTTCTTTTAATATAATGTAAATTACCAAAATCATCACTAATGTCTTAGCGAGAATCATTAAGCATGAATATATTAAACCAAATTATATGGTGCCAACCAAAGAGATAAGACAGACGATTTAAATAATAAAGGGTTCAATTATAACCTTAGAGAAAATACTCAGTTCATAGCTATTGAACAAAATATAAGTAGTTATACAGACAACATTTATGGATTACAAAATCAGAGGAAATAAATGGATAAGAATAAACTCTGTCATAGCCCTTCAGTCTCAAAGCATTCCGCTCAAATCAAGCTTTCCAATCCATGTAGCTCACTGCTCTTGTCGCTCCAAGGAAATCCCAATCTTTTCACTAATCTATATTTACAAACATTAACTAAGAACTAGAGAGAGAAAGTACAAAAGAAGAGGAAAAAGTAAACTATTCTATCCTAAGCTATATTATAATGTATATTGTCTGATAGATCAAATATATCGTTTGCAGAGGCTTCTTGGCTTATATATATGTTTCCTCCTTTTAGCTAGGTCAAAAGCAAGCCTTCTCGGCCTGCGCACCGGAGCTCGCGCTGCGGCATAGGCAATAAGGCTTAGGGTGGCGCTGCGGCGCCACATCATCCACAAAGAGACCGGAGGTTGCGCTGTAACACGAGTCCATGAAGGAATTGTGGCATTACAGAGCCAGGATTACATCAGCAAGGACCAGGGGGTGGCGCTGCGGTGCGAGCTTAAGCCTATGTTGTGGTGCCACAGTGCGGGTACATGTAAAATGCCCGTTTTGCCCCTGAAAGCATGGGAAAGACCTAATAAGCCTTGCATTGCATCACTTAAGCATAATAACACTATAATCATATAAAACTATATAAAATCTATGAGATTAGGCAACTATTTAAGTCATAAAGTATCTGATTCGCGGGTATAAACCCCACTCATCAATGGGCTTCCATGAGGTTACAACATTACCTCTATAGTCACACAACCCATCTCATATCCCACGTGGATCCTCTCAAATACGTGTTCAGTAAGCCAATACTGAATTATCGGCTGTCTAGATGGAAGTTGATTCTGCAACAATTTGACATCGTTTACGTGACTCAAAAGTCCATTAAAGGACAAGGAATTGTGGATTAACTGGCCGCCGCACCCGCAGGGGATTACAATCCCGTAGAAACATACTTCCCCGATGAAGGGGTCATTGTAATACAGCAACACCATTAGTACGATGCATGCCATACATGGAAAATGTATTTTTATGGAGCTGTTAACATTGAAGGTTCTGAAGCTGGAGCAGTTCTAGTATCCGGTACGGGGGAGTAGTATCCCATCGCCGTCAAATTACAATTTGTTAGCACCAACAACACAGCCGAGTATGAAGGTTGTATCATGGGGCTAAAACTTACTCACTCAATGGGCATCAAACGGTTAACTGTCTTTGGGGATTTAGAGTTGGTAATCAAACAAACCACATAAATCTATCAAAACAAAGAGCTACATTTGTTGTCTTACCATCGTCAAGTTTTATAGATGTCTTTGGAGTTTGAAGAAGTAAACTTCCTCCATATTCCTCGGAGTAGGAATGATTTTGCGGATGCGCTAGCAACTTTGGCCTCCTTGATCAACATACATGATAACGAAAACATGCTAAGCATCCCATTTGCCCTACAAAAGGCTCCAACCTATGGGAATTACATTGGAGAAGTATCGGATGAGCTACCTCCCATCCAACATCCTTCGTATCAGCTATCAAGGAATATCTACGAGATGGATCTACACCCGCTGAGGCGAGACAGACAGAAAAAAGGCGGATCCATCGAATGGCTATGAAATTCTACCTGAGCAGAGATGCACTCTACAAAAGAGATGCAGGAGTAGGTCTCTTTAGATGTCTGGAAAAGGACCACGCTCAGAGGCTCATGGATGAAATCCATGTTGGAGTATGCGGCCCACACATGAGCGGTCCCCTACTAGTTAAGAAAATCCTCATAACATGGCATTACTGGCTTATGCTTAAAGCTGACTGTGATGATCACGTCAAGAGGTGCTATCAATGCCAAATGCATGAAAATGCTATCCATGCCTCTCCAAGGGAACTCCACAATATGAGTTCGCCCTAGCCCTTCTCAATGTGGGGAATGGACGTGATCGGGCCCATCGAGCCCAAAGCCATTAATGGGAATCGGTTTATCTTCACCATGATCGACTACTTCACCAAGTGGATAGAAGCAGCCTCATTCCCCAGGGTTACCAAAGAATTATCATTACTTTCATCAGAAATAATGTCATTTGTTGATATGGACAACCAGAGGTAATTGTGTCAGATAATGCTAAGAACCTCAACAACAAAATGATGGAGGAGTTATGCAGTAAATTCCACATCAAACACCTTAACTGCATCATCTACCGTCTAAAGATGAATGGTGCTGTTGAAGTGGATAATAAAAACATCAAGAAGATCATCTAGAAGATGTTTGCCAATCACAAAGGATGGACTGACCTCTTTCCTCTGAATTTATTAGCCTAGAGAACTTTAATGCGTACTTCCACTGGGGAAACCCCCTACTCATTAGCCTATGGGATGGAAGTAGTGCTTCCTATAGAGGTAGAAATGGAATCCCTCACAGTGTTGATGGACGCTTAGCTGGATGAAGACTAATGGGTACAAGACAGATATCACCAATTGTCTCTAATAGACAAAAGGTGAATCACGACTATCTTCCATGATCAGTTATATCAACAAAGGATTGCCAGATCCTACAATAGAAAAGTCCGGCTATGGCAGTTTAAATAACATGACTTGGTTTTAAAGAAGATCATTGACAACCAAGATCAATCTAAGGGAAAATTCGCTCCAAGCTAGGAAGGCCCATTTATTGTCAAGGAGGTATTGACAGGAGGCTCTCTCAGATTACAGGAAATGGATGGCGATGAATTTCCATAACTCATCAACTCGAACACTGTGAAATGGTACTATGTCTGAGGTTACCATCTAGCAAACATCCTAGTTTTGTATCATCAGATCACCAGTTATTTAGGTTTTCTAACCTTTTCTTACATACAAAATCTTCTACATACTCTTCTGCCCCTCAGGGAAACATACTCTTCAAGCCAACAGCTTGGTTTCACCTCATTTCAAACCTTTCATACAATTTTGGTTATCCCACCAAGGATTGAACCTTTCACACCTGCAGTTTGTCCTGAACTTAGGATCAAACTTTTTCATACTTGCAATTTTTCCTGAACTTAGGATCAAACTTTTTCACACCTGCAGTTTATCCCGCACATGGGATCAAACTTTCTTTCCTCGCAGTTTAATTTGCATATGGGATTCAAACTATTCTTCGGCTGCAAATCATCCCGAGGGGCGAACTACGTTGACCTAATCTCACTCATACCCGGGAGTACGTAGGTAACCATATTTTATATGGCCTGGTTGCAATAAAAAAACAAAACCATTTCTACCCTTTCTCTACATAAATAAAAACAACAAAAACATTCCTACAACCTTTTACATTTAGCGTTGAACCTCTTACACCAGGTTCGAACTACGCAAACCCGATCTCCTCTTCAATAGGAGTACGTAGACAGCCATTTATGGTTCGGTCTAACCCCTTACCAAAACAAAAATACTTTTCACATGGTACTGAGATCAAACTTTAATCCACCACATTTCATCGGCTTCAGACCAAAGGAATGGAACTACCTGACCTCTCCTCACAAATAGGAGATCCGGCGACCATCTAAGCTGCATTTGTGCCTCAAAGAGAAACACCAATCCATAAGAGATGAAATTAACTGGGCTCCTCTTAAATAGGAGTACTGGCGACCATCTGTGGTGCGGTCAATCTTAGAGAGGAAAAGCCACACTCCTCTACTCATTTTAATACAGAAACCAGTCCCAAGACATCATAGATGGTAGGGATACACACATATCAATGATCCGTTCTGAAAGATCCTGTGACGTCTCAATGTCCACACATCAAGGATGAGTTCAGAATGCATCAAGATCATAAGCCCTGAAGAAACAGGCAAATATCAAGTAAGTATCAAGGCGTAACTAAAAGGGAAGTTAGTCAAAATATATTTCCCTACCATATATAATGTTGTTTGATATATACTATATATGTTGTACATGACAAAATGGCTAATCTAGTCTGTGCAGGAAAATACAAGTCTATCTACGGATCTGTATGTATGCGGATTATCAGATCTAACATAGCATCCCTCTCCGAAGAAGGAGGTAACGCTGCAAGCTCCTGCTCAATGGTATATACACGAGCTAGCAGATCCAAAGCTAACTGCATGGTGGCATGATTCTCATCAATGTATGCACTCATGTCGGCAAGGATGTCAGTCACAGGGATCTCACTGAGGTACTATCTGTGATGGCCACATCCCGGGCAGATAGGTCAGCATCCCGCTCTATAATCAATGCATCTCTGGCTGATCTGGCCTCGTCCCTCTCCAATAGAGTGGTGTCTCTCCCATCAAGACCTGTCAACGTCAAGGCCCTAGCCTGATCTCTCTCAAAGGTCATCAGATGAAGGCTCTGCTCTAAATACTGTGTTGAATGCTGAATCGCAGTAGCACTCGTATTGGGAGAATCCATCACAACTGCTGGAAACCCAATAGTCAAATCCTCCTCGGTGGGAATAAAAGCCTCCTCCATAGGCTCCCCATCGTCGGAATCAATCCCCTACATTGTGGATACTGCCATAGTCAATGACGTCTCTGCCGTCATCCATGCAAAATACTCTGCAGAACAACCCGGGTGGCTAACAAAAAACTCAGCTAGCTCACGCTGATCCCAACAGGCATATAACCTGGATCTATCATCTGCTGATAAGTGGCGAAAAGCTAAGCGCTAACTCAATGCCCCCTCAAAATGATGGAAGTTCTGGAACTGGTCAAACTGACACATCACGGCCAGTGGGTGGTAAGTATTCATGCCCCCTCAAACCAGCTAAAGGGAGATAATCCATGCCCGGAGCATGAGTGATGAAGCTGTAGGGTGAGTTGAGCCCTGAACATGATAATATATCAAATGGATCTCCGATCCCTACCAGGAAAATGGACCAAGATGCAGGATCTGTACACTCTGCAGGCTGAAAGGAGTACAACATGGCTATCTCATAGGTAAAACAATACCCATGCCATTTAAAAGTGCCAATCGGTCTCAAGTGTGACGTAAACCACAGGTACAACATGACCGAGCTATCTGTGAATACCCCTGTAGGGTAAGTGCTGTAATATGTGGCTGACCTCAGCGTCTCTACGATGATCATCAGTACAATGGTGTGACCCTCTTTGAGAGCTCTCACTGCCATGATGACGCCAATTTCTAGCTTATCCATGTACCGTGGCATGTATACATACAACAATACGCACAGTAGCAAGACATCTACTCTGGCCGAGTGCTAATGATCCTACGGCATGGTGAAATCCCCGGAGTGCCGTGTATAACTATCCTCAAAGCCAAATCTGTCCATTAGAAAATGTTGGGATACAACATGACCGGATGTGATCTCATCTTGCACAACTCTATGCCTCAGCATAGTGAGAGTCATAAACTGTTGGCTCATGTCGCCGTTGGCCATTCGAGCGCAAAGGTCTATCTAATGGCAGCACTGTCAAACATGCGTACTCCTCCAGAGTAGGAGTCAACTCGTGGATGCCAAACCGGAAGACCTGTCTCTCTGATATCTAATTCTCTAGCATACCTTCTATGAAGCCTGCGGGAATTTGAAACATCAGGAGAGTCATAGTATGCTGCAATAACTGATATACAGTCGAAGGTGAAATACTATCATACCACAATCTTAGATGGGATGTCACCAATACTGGTGGGGTATGATCAATGCAGCTAACTGTCGAAGAAGACATCTGTGTGGGCCATATCATAAGACCATCCAGGGGTCAATGCTTAATATCTCTGGACATACATACATATGCATAACATAATACATGGATGATAAAGAATAGATGGGAATATGATATAGGGAATGGAAAACTTTACATACATTCCTAAGTATATCATCATCAATTACATCTCTGTATAGCTAGAAATACAGGGAAATGGGGCATAAATGCCCTACATCTAATAGAGGCCTATCAAAAGATATAGCGAGAATGGGGGAAAGCCACCTAGTGTCTAACAGAGGCCTATCAAAAGAGATAACGAGAATATACATCAAAAGAAGATAATGGTGTCAAAGTCTACATAATCAATCATGTCCACCTGATGTAACTCCTCCTGAGTCACTGGATCTCTATCCACAGGGATGTCCGGCCTATACAAGGGAGGATCTGCACCGGCAAAGCCATATGGGTCACCTGAAGGGCCAGCACCAGAGATGAAAGGATCAAAAGTATCTGCCTCTGAAGGATCTCTGCCCAAGTGTCGGATAAAGAAATGTGCCCGGTTCAACTGCCGGGTCAACCTGTCATTTTGTGTCAAATGAGTCAGATCTTGAACATAGGCTAGCCAATCCGTCATCATCACGGATCCAGGAACCATATCCCCCATGAACTGAGTGGCGCGGGTCTGGGCTCCAATGGTACGAGGGAACCACCAATGCTGGAGTATCTCCTGAGTGTAGGGACCCTCTGATAATGTAAAACCGTCAACACCCAACAATGGGATATAAATGACGGGTGACTGCGAAACAGACCAATAACGTCTGGCAGGAGGCAAAATCGGTATACGAATCTCTCTTGTGGTGCTCCTGATAGCACGCTCTCCTAAATAGAGCTCCCATCCTCCATATGTGAAGAGAGTAATCCTACGGATAGAAATCACGTACTTGACACCAGTCGGGTACCCATCCTCAAATCTAATGCTCAAATGTTCCCCTGAGTAGGGAATCCATATGATGACATCAGCTGTCAACAACTCTAGCTGTAGGCGGCTATGAGTGAAACATTCCGCTACAGGGACCTCCGCCGGTATGGAATGATGCCATTGTCGTCCTCGTGGGTAGGTATCTAATCTTAACACACTTACCAGACGTAAGCTTGGAAGCCTCTCATAGGCCCAAAACTTCCAACACAAAGGCAAACATCTGCTGTCAGTCAACACTCTTAACTTGTACATGGGAAATTACAAGAGAAATACTCACCAGCAGAAATGGATAAAACCCTAGCTAAGCCTCTGTCAAGCCCTGCAAACGTATGCGCATTCCCCTAGGGAAATAGGCAAAGGTGTAGGAACCTCAATCATACTCTCCAATACGGTCCACGTGTCGTGTGGTGCTGATCAAAGTGAATGACACTGTAGAAGAGTTATCAGCTATGAAGCAGCCCCTAATGATCATCAGTTACAATCGCTAAAGAATTTGATCCCTGACTCTCACATCAACGGGTATGGGCTCACTCAACAGCCCGCTCATAGCATCTACACTCAAAGGACCTGTACGAATAGTCCCGCCCTTGAGCGCCTCCGCCGAAACTCCTACCAAGGATCTGACAGTAGTTGGGGTAATATCCGCCGTACAAGGCACTGGTGCCACTCCAAACTCCATACCTGTGATAAACCGTCAATCCATCGACATCATCACCACCTCACAGTCCAACAAATGGAGTGACTGAGTCTAGTGAAACCAACGCTCAGACAATGCCCTGAGGTAACCCCAGGGACAACGACGGGGAAGTATGGAAAAGAAAGCTCCAAATCCTCAGTCATGCACGATCGCTCTATAGTCAGGATGTAGAGCCTGGTAAATAAAGTAAATGTTGAACCAGTTCCCTCTAGGCTGTGTAAAGTCGGGAACCTACATCACAAAGTAGATCAACATAAGAACCCTTTACTCCTCATCAATAGGAAAGAAAGAAGATCAAAATTTAGCTTTGTACCTCATTTGCATGCAAGTAAACTGAGGGGTGTCGACTTAAATCACCCAGAAGCTCTGGGTTCACAACCTGAATACTCGAGAGGTCCCTACGGGGAACATGTGCAGCAGGAGCGGGAGCCTTAGACGGTACATCCTCCTCCTCGTCCTACACATCCGGTACATGAACCTGGACAAGACTTATCACCGCCTCTGCCAAACGACGCGGCTGTCTAACGAAACGGGGTCGAGGCACTTCAGAAGCCCTCCTTCGTACCCCAGAAGTGGTCCTGTGGGAACTACTTGGCTGATCTGGATCCATATATCTGGAAAATATGTCTCCAAATCACCTTAGAAAGGGTGTGGTAAATTCTTATCTAGAGCTTTTCAAAATGCAGTTTTATGACTACATGCATGCATGCATTATTTTAACATACATCTACAGTAGAGTTAAAAATGCATGACTACCCAATGCCTACATTTTGGAAATTTTTTTCCATAGTCCCCTTTGTAAATAGGACTATCCACATGCACATATGCTTGACTAGGTGGCTATTCAGTAGCACACCTACCTACAGTCATAAACATCCTACATGCATCAGTATATCAAAGTAAAAAATTCTGTAAGGGTATCCTAATTACTAGGATTATTTTTCTTTTTCACCTTTGCTCATTTGTCCTCAAATATGATAAGAAATAGCAGAAAAAGGTGTCAATTGAACTGTTTCAAAAGTCAAATTTTTTCACATCATAATGTTCAGCATGGTTTAATACTAACATTTTACTATGTTGAATATTTTTTATCAAGACATTTCATCATGCATAATCACTACTATGTGTTTAGATGCATTTTATATCATAAGTCATTTTCCAATGGATAAAAACTGGAAAATAAGGCATGCATACGTTACCAGAAGAGTGTAGAACACTTGTACGGTGACAAAATTTGTAGAAAGTCTTCTGAACTCAGCAGATCTGAAGAAGAGCTCTCAGATTTTCTTCACGACGCAGCTTAAAAATGACTTGGGAAAGTAACCAGCCCATTTAAAGGCAGTCATGGTTGGCCGCAGGTCCACCTACGGCTGCTGCAGGTGTACCTTCGATACCCCTATGTGGGTCCCACCCCTTTGGCTCGGTCTAGTTTGAGTTGTAAAGGAGTTCTTACAAGCTGAAAAGGCCAAATCAGGAATAAAAACGCTATACGATTGAGCGAAATAGCCTGAAATCTTGGTTTTCACGGGCCAAGTTGTTGCTTTACATAACACTCATTGGTCTTCGCCCAAACACAGGGTACACTATACTAATGATTTCAACTATTGCAAACTACATTTGGCAATACCTCACGAAGGTCCAATGCCGCTAATTCAGGGTCGTAGCCCTAAAACCTTTTCCCCAGAAGATTTTTATACAATCGTTGATGCACATATCAATGAAGGTCAAGCAGCCTTGACATTATCCCTAGTAGGGATCTCATCCGTTGATACATATGTCAATAAAGGTCAGGCAACCCTGACAACACCTACTGTTAGCAGCAACTCCAACAGAGCAGCGAAAAGACCTGGCGATATAAACCAGGGAAGAACATCCTCATTGGGGAGGACCGATGATGGAATATGTTATACACATCCTCAACAGACAAAGCTAAATCCCCACAGAATCTCTTGTACATGAGAGATACATCTTTAGGATAAAGTCTGTATCAAGGATTCAAGACTTTAGTGATAACCCAAACGTCAACAATCCTAGAGATTCCTGGTAGCTGTGGATCACACGTCCATGACAGTTCATCAGGCTGCTTATGTAGTGCTCCCCCGGTAGAAGCAACAGGGAGCTGGCAATCATCCCATCATATTGGAGAACAATCTAACAAACCACATACATTTGCATCATTAATTGCATCGTAATCATCTTATTGCATTTCAAGTGTCTAGTATTCTTTATCCTATCCATGCCATTGCATTGCATGAATATGATAAAGAGGGGCATCTGTAGACACTCGAAATTATTTTGCCTACCTATTACTAACATTGCAAGAATTACAGAAACTTCTTTCAGTGATAACCCTGGAAGACAGCTTAATCCCGGAAATACCACCGAAACTTCAGTTTTAAACCCTGGAAAAACACACCGGGAGTATCATTTCCCACCTCGGATATAACCCCGGGGAAAGTAGTGCAAATACCGAAAATTCCACCAGAGAAGGCCGATTCATCTTGGAGATAACCCCGAGATGTTCAGTTTCAGTCCCGGAAACAACACCGAAAAAGACAATATCAACCTTGGAGATAACCACAAGGAGTGCAGTTACAGTTCCGGAGATAACCCCGGAGATGCTCGTTTCAACCCATGCAGTCAGCTTCAACCTCGGGACTCACACCGAGGCACTTAACTCCAAACCCGGAGATAACCCCGGGAGGACAGGCACACCTCAGAGATAACCCTGAGGGCATTCAACACTTGAAGTAGCCGAATCTCTGTGATAACCCCGAGCAACGTCTGCTTTATCAGCCAAAACCGGAGATAACCCCAGTGAAGGGCAAAATCGTTAAATTATCACCTCAACCCCATATGGCGCCATCTCAACAAACAATAGTTAAAATATATTCTATACAACAATGTCCCACAAGAACAAAGGATTTGCAATCCCAAGTGACTACTACGCAAGGAAGAACACCGAATAGAATTTAAAGCTTGAAAAGATAGGATATGGTTTCATCTTCCTGACTTCATACAACCTCTAATCCCATGTCATTGCATAGCTCTTGACAACGGCAGTCCGAAACAGGTCTTATATACCTTAATCGGATGCTCGGATTCAAGTTCTACAAGTTCGAGCGGACATCACGTTGCACGCATGCACATACTACGAGACGGTAGGACCCGCAGAGCCCGTGGCACCCCGGGCAGCCGCAGGTGCATCTTCGGTTGCCGCAGGTACACTTGAGGCTCCCCCCTCTATAAATAGAGGGCTTGGGGTGGCCATATTTAAGAGAAAAAAGGCGAGGAAGCCCTGTCCAATTTTCTCTGTACACACCCTATATTGAGTGCTTTCTCATTTTAAACACTTGTGAGCTCATATATAGCTATATTTTTACCGGCGGGAGCCGAGTGTTCATCCACTTAAAGCTATATAAGTCTTCTTTGGCAGTCCACTGTAAACCTTTGTACACACTTTAAAGCCTTTCTCTTCATCTTTGCACACACTCTTCTTCACATTGAGAGTCGTGTTCTGTGTGTATGTCCGGACTTCGGTCCGTGGTTTTCATTTCTGTTTGTATACATATACTTATATATATTTATATATATGGACTAATATTATCGAGTTATGTCTCGGTTAAGCCTGGACTCACATCCGGAGCGTTTATTTGCTTATATATATATATATAAACTGTTGTCGAACTCTGTTCGATGAGCCCAGGTTTTATATCTGGTGCGTTTAGTGCTTATATATATATATATATATATATATATATATATATATATCGACAAATTGCTAAAATGATAAACCGAGCTAGGATCGATATATATCTTGTGCGTTTATCGCTTTTATATATATATATATATATATTTACATTTCAGTCAAACCTGAAATTTACTTCATGGCCTTTTACTGCTTTATTTATATTTCGTCCCGTCTGGAGTTTATTTCGTGGCGTTTGATCGTTTTTACTGCTTTCTTTACATTCCGTACCGCCTGGAGTTTACTTCGTGGCGGTTGATCACATTTATTGCTTTATTTACATTTCTGATCCCCCGTGGAGGTGCTTCGTGGTGGTTAATCATGTCTATATATATATATTTATCGCTTTTATATATTTACATTTCTGATTCCCCGTGGAGGTGCTTTGTGGTGGTTAATCATGTCTGTATATATATATATTTACAACTTTTATATATATAATCGCCATCGCTTTTCATATAAAGCTGCGGCATCATGTGAGCCTAGGAATCATATGATCATGATTGATCTCATGAATCTAGATTGATTCCGTGATGGACATTTTTAATTGTAGAAGCGACTTGTAAATTATTCACAGTGTTTGAATTTACTTAGATGGCATTCATGCCCATAAGGAGTTCAACACTGCTATATATTATTTTCTCGAAGATGCTTCGCATCTCGAAAATAAAAGCAATCAAGCTGAACATTTAATAATAAAATGGAAGTATCAAAGGCCTCAATTACTATTGAGCACGGGGTTTGAAAAACCTCTTTTACAAAACCTCATTGCTATATCTTGTTTAAAATTGATTTTTTGTATAAATTCAAACCCTATGTATATAGGTGCGAACGAGGCATAGCGCTACTTCCAAATAATAGCACATTGACCCACACACATACACATTCATATAACAGTTTCTTGAAAAGTGGTGGTCACCGTGGTAACACGAATGTCGGGGGGTGCCTAACACCTTCCCTCTGCATAATCAAGCCCCCGAACCCAAATGAATCTCGATTTCACAGACCCATTTAGCAGTGTCACATCACTGGGTCAATGTGCAAACCTTTTCTCAGTTGCGCTGGTGCAACCAGTTAAAAACACTAACTGGCGACTCTTGCAATCAAATCATCGACATATACATGTCAGACCTTTTTCACTTATTTTTTCAAACAAATCTCACATAACATGAGAACACCAAAAAATAAGAATAGAAAAGGGACAAATAAAAATCCCGACGTCGACAACCTTTGTACTGTTATTGAAGTCTTAAAAGAATGTTTAAAATTCTTGAAGTGGTTTATTCAACTTCTATGACTTGCTGAGCAATTGAATGCTCGCACTTGCTTTAAATAAAAACATTTTCAGTGAACGATGTTAGAAAGAACTTAAGGATCCTGTAAAGATCAGGCTGATCGGTATCCAGACGAAGTGCCATTCAGTATATGAATGAGCGTGAAGATCAAGCCAAGACTTGTAATGTAGAATAGTTTAATTGAACTATAGATTGGTTTAATGAACTGTTATGTATCCTTCGTGGAGGATAAAAGTCACTCTTATAAGATGTAAAGAATAATGTAATTATTATTATTTGTAATGAACGAGGTTATAAGGTATTAGAACCTGGGATTTGAGAATGTATGTTGTTATATTTAGCTATATAATGATGTATGTTTGGAAAGAGATGGGACTGTGACGTACGGAATCCGGGTGTGAAGATAGACCGAATTTCGGGGCGTTACAACATCCATTTTGCAGGGCTTTTATCTTGCAGTGGTTAAGTAGTTAGGCCATGTATATGTATAGGTTTTGTAGACTGACATATAGACTACACAACCATGCCATTAGAACACCTAGATCTTGCACAGGATCAAAGTCATTGATGGTCAAAGTAGGGTTGACCAACTGCCTAGGTTCCATTTCTGGAAAACTAGTATCTTCAAGAACAACTTTTGACATCACTTTGACTGGCCTTGATCTTTTTCATGTGATGTTGTTAAGCTATAAAAGTGTATTACTTTTGTACCTTGACATAAATACTATATAGTTGTGACTCTTAAACACATAAACAAAGCATAGAATTCAAGTAACAAAGTTTAGAAAATGGACCCTTGCACTGTTTTCATTTTCTAGGTCACCCAGAAAATGAAGAATAGCCTCTAACATGATTTTAAAGGCTTATATCTTCTTGTTGCGATGTAGTTTGGCCCAACAATTGGTTTGTGTATGTAGTATTACATCAATACTACATCCTTAACACCTTTACATGCCCAAAAAACATCAAGATTATATATCTAAGTGTGGTCAAAGTAGGTACCCTAGTGACTGACTATGAATGTTCTTGAGGGCTCAAGAACACCTATAGCGACAGTTTTGTCGCTATAGACCCCTTTAGCGACAATTTATATTAAAATTAATTATTTTAATTAAATAATTAGAATACAATGAATAATAATTATGAAAAATTCATAATTAATTTGTAAAAATTATTTTAAGGCATAAAAATTAATTTTTAATAATTTTAGATATATTTCATTAATATTTTAATTTATTTAAATATTAATGATATTTAATTTATTTAATTATAATATTAAATTAATTACTTTAAAATGATTTTAATACTTTAAAAATCGTTTGAAATTATATTAAAGTGTTAGAAAATATTTGAAGTTATTTTGAATGACTTTTAATATTTTGGGATGAATTTCATTAATAATTTAATATTAATGATATTAAATTTATTTAATAATTATATTAAATAAATTATGGAAAAATAGTTTTAATGTTTAAAAATCATATAAAAATCATGTAAAGGTTTTAAAAATGTTTTAAGTTATAAAACATAACTTTTAATATTTTTTCATGAAATACATTAATATTATAATATTAATGGAACTTATTTAATAATGGTTTTAAATGTTTTAAAATCATTTAAAGGCGATATTAAGGTATTAAAAATACTTTGAAATATTATAAATAACTAATAATATTATGTCATGTATTTTATTAATATTTGAAATTTATTAAGTATTAATGATAACGGAATTGTGTGGTATTTAAATCATATAAAATGATATTAATGATTGAAAAATCATTATAAATGATAATAATTATTTGAAAATTATTATGAGCTTTTGAAAATTATTTTGTCTGAATAATAAATTATCTAAGATAATATTGAAGCGTTTAAGTAGTGTCTTATTGATAATAGGCTCGATAATTGTTCGATTAGGCAATCAGGATGTCAAAATAATACCGAACTCTACTCAGACTCAAATAGTTTGACTTGATAACGGATCTTATGTGTTTTGTTGAGTTTTTAGGATTATATGGTAATGTGTTTAGGTTATTTTATAACTGTAATTAATAGTATTATATGTGATGATATTACTCTAATTGGGAGATCGATATTATCAATATTAGGTCTTCAGATGAAGCAAAAATAGATTGCGTAGCAGTAATCGATGGTGCAGGTAAGTTCTTTAACTCAAACCTAAGTTATGATTCTTCAATTATGCTAGTGGTTAATCCTTGTTGATTACATCACGTCTATGATTTATTGATTCGCACTTTGTGCATATTACATATGTTCATCAGGTATGAAAGGCTGATCATCTTCATTACTGTGAACACTCAAAATTTTGCATTTTTGTTACTAACTTGGCAGGAGGGCAAAATCGTCTTCCAGAGATAACCCCGGAGGACAAAACAGCTGCAGTTCCGAAAATTCCACCGGAGAAGCCTTTTCAATCTTGGAGATAACCCCAAGATATTTAATCCCAAAAACAACACTAGGAGTTTTAGTCTTAACCTCGGAAATAACACCGAAGAGTGCAATTGTAGTTCCAGAGATAACTCCAGAAAAGCTCGTTTTAAACCCCAACATTCAGCTTTAACCTTAGAGATAACCCCGAGGCACTTCTCAGAGATAACCCTGAGGACATCCAGTACTTACAGCAGCACAAACTTAGAGATAACCCTGAGGAACGACTACTTTATCAGCCCAAACCAGAGAAAACCCCAGTGAGGGGCAAAATCATCATTTTTGCCACCTTTAATCCCGTATGCGCACCGTCTCAACACATTTCAACATACATTCCACACAGTAGTGTCCTACAAGAACCAAATAACTGCAATCCCGAGTGACTAATACACAAGACAACACATCGGATGGAATTTGAAGCTTGAAGACCAAGGGCATGGTCCATTCTTCCTGACTTCTTACAACCTATAATCCCATGTAATTTGTGTAGCTCTCGACAATAACACTCCGTAAAAGAACTTATACACCTCAATCGGAGGCTCGGATTGAAGTTCTGAAAGTTCGAACAGATAACACGTTGCATGCGTGCACGTACTTAGAGATGGTGGGACCCATGGAGCTCGGGGCACCCCGGACAGCAGTAGGTGCACCTGCGACTGCTGTAGATACACCAGCAGATCCCTCCTCTATAAATAGAGGGCTTGGGGTGGCCATTTTGTAAGAGAAAATGGCGAGGAATCCCTATTCAGTTTGCTCTGTACACACTATAAACTGAGTGCTTTCTAATTTTAAACACTTGTGAGCTCATATATTGCTATATTTTTACCGGTGGGAACTGAGTGTTCATCCATTTAAAGCTATAGAAGTCTACTTTGGCAGTCCACTGTAAGCCTTCTAACACCTTTCAACGCCTTTTCTCCATATTTTGCACACACCGTTCTTCACGTTGAGAGTCGTGTTACGTGTGTATGCCCAAACTTCGGTCCGTGGCTTTTAATTTTGTTTTGTATATATATATATATATATATATATATATATATATATATATGAACTAACATTATCGAGTTATGCCTCGATTGAGCTTGGATTCACGTCTAAGCGTTTTTATTGCTTATATATATATATATATATATATATATATATATATATATATATATATATATATATATATATATATATACGGAGCCGTTCTAAAGCGGACCAAATAAGCGGACCAATGAACGGACCAAGGCAAAAAAACACACGCTGGTCGGGTTGAACACAAAAAACAGCAGGTTTAACCCACCCACGCGTGTTTTTTACTCGTTGATTCATTCGTCCGCTTATTTAAGGGTATTTGGAGATCCTCCCCTATATATATATATATATATATATATATATATATATATATATATATATAAACTGTGGTCGAACTCTATTCGATGAGCCTGGATTTATATCCGGAGTGTTTATTGCTTATATATATATACTTATATATAAACTGTTGTCGGACTCTATTCGATTATATATATATATATATATATTAATACTTGTATATATTATACCCATTAAACTCTGTTTGATTGAGCCTAGATATAATATCCAGTACGTTTACCGCTTATATATATATATATACATTTTTGTCCTGCCTGGAGTTTACTTCTTGACAGTTGATCATATTTACTTCTTTATTTACATTTTTGATCCCCAGTGGAGGTGCTTCGTGGTGGTTAATCTTGTCTCTATATATGTATTTACCGCTTTTATATATTTACATTTACAGTCTCCCATGAAGTTCGCTTTGTGGTGGTTGACAGTCTGTATATATATATATATATATATAACTGCTTACAACTTTCTTATAAATTGCTAAATCATGTGAGCCTAGGAATCATGTGATCACAGATTCAGTCTTTTGAATCTAGATTCAGTTCTCGTGATGGACATTTTTGGCTGTAAACAGCTTGTACATTATTCACGGTGTTAGAATTTCCTTAGACGGCTCTCATGCCTATAAGGAGTTCGGCACTGCTATATATCTTGTTTTCTCGAAGATGCCTCGCATCTTAAAAATAAAAGCAACTAAGCCGAACAGTTAATAAAATAGAAGTATCAAAGGTCTCAATTACTATTGAGCATAAGGTTGTGAAAAACCTCTTTTACAAAACATTATTGCTATATCTTGTTAAAACTGAATTTTTACACAAATTCAAACCCTTTGTATATAGGTGTGAATGAGGCATAGCACTACTTCCAAATAATTGCACATTGGCCCACATATACACACACACATTCATATAACAGTTTAATTGAAAAGTAGTGGTCACCGTGGTAACACAGATGTCGGGGGGTGCCTAACACCTTCCCTCCGCATAAGCAAGTCCCTGGACCCTAATGAATCTCGGTTTCACAGACCAGTTTAACAGTGTCACATCACGCGGTCAATGTGCAAACCTTTTCTCGGTTGAGTTGGAGCAAACATTTAAAAATACCAATTGGCGACTGTTACAGTCCAATCGTTGACATATAAATGTCGGACCTTTTCACAACTTATTTTTTCAAACAAATCTCACCTAACATGAGAACACCAAAAGACAAGAACAGAAAAGGGATAGTAAAAATCCCGACGTCGACAAGTGGCGACTCTGTTGGGGACTCCAGTAAGAGGGCTTAAACCACTACTACAAACTTTTCACAACTGTTATATGATTGTGTGTGGATGTTGCATTTACATTTTGATGAATGTGTACGAATGCATTTACTTACTGCACTTAATGCTTTGCACTATATCTACATACGATATTAGTGCTTCGTGCATGTCATCATTCCCATAACGGTGAGACACGTTGCATGTGAATGTATGTTGTGTAGTTCCTCCACCAGGAGGCTATCCTGTCGGTGTTTGATTACTGGACTCGTAGGGAGACTAATTCCAATAAGGCTCATGAAAGGCACCACCCAGATTCGCTCCAGTTGAAAGACTAGATTAACTTCTCGTCAAGTAAATTGAGATGATCTCATAACCTTCATGCCAAAAAGTCGCGAGAGTAACCTAAGATAGGCCAGCCTCTGATAAACCAAACACGGAGGAAAGTCTCTTCATGCTTTCCATTTTTAGTTACTTATAAAGATAATTACATGTAATTTCATTCCATGTCAATCTCTATGTAATGGAAAATATGAAGAATATGTGTACATGCATATTAAAGCTTGGCATGCTATCAACTGACATCAGTTTTATAGGATAATACTCCTAAAAATGGACACATTATGATAGCATGTAAACATTGATGCGTTCCCTAAGACTAAACTACATAAGTTTTTATTGGGAAACAATTGGGCATATTACCCGTTCAAAGTCCAAGAAGGCCACGAGCCTACAACCAATTATGTCTTCATCCGACCAGTCTAATCCTACTCCTGTCTCTCGTAAAGAGTTTGACGGATTAAGCAAACAAATTACAGATTTGACTATTCTACTTAAAGAACTACACCAGTCTACTCAGGGTCTACGAATACCCACACATACAGAATCCTCTGCACATAGAAGAACATAAGGTGTGGATCAAGCAAATCCAATACCTGAGCTTCAGTTGGATAAGTCTAACAAAATTCCTGAAAACACCCATCTCAAAGAAGATCCAAACATCGGTGATATCAGGAAAAAAGTCCTTCAAATAGAAGAGACCATTTAGTCTATAAAAGGGATTGGAGCACACAGGAGTGTCTCATATGCCGACCTCTATATATTCGCTGGTATTTATTATCCAGAGAAATTCAATACTCCTGACTTTGAGAAGTTTGATGGGTTGGGAGATCCTTATACACACTTGAAGGTGTTTATTGGGGAACTCAGATCTTATGCTGAGGATGAGAAACTCAGAATGCAGCTATTTCAAAAGAGTCTAATTGGAAAAGCCCGATCATGGTATACCAGATTAGACAATTCTAAAATACATAGATGGGAGGAGCTAGCTCATGCCTTGAGTATAACTTCTAGTCTCAGATGGCTCTGCACCGGTACCAAATTACTAAGTTCAAGAAACAAGCCAATGAGTCTTTCAGAGAGTATGCTCAAAGGTGGAGGCGCCTTGCTACTCAATTTACTCCCTCTATGACTGAGTCGAAAATGGTGATGACCTTCATAGACATACAAGAAGCTCCCTTCTATGAGAGGGTCTTAGCTGGCATTGGCAAGCCATTTTCTAAAATAATCAAACATGGAGAGATGGTTGAGATGGGATTGAAGTCAGGAAAGATCCAAGACCTAGCCGCTCTAAAAGCTGTTGCTGAACACATCCAATCTGGAACTTATGGAAACAACCCCCGGAGGGTCCATAAGAAGAAAGAGGAGGATGTTTCCTTGATACTACAAGGTCAGAAAGGCAGTCAAAATATGCCTATCTAGAGAAAAAACTACTCCCCTTTTCAAGAACAGTCTTCTAACCCTACATTGCCAAAGGGTGGAGAAGTCCAACGCAATCGAGTGTTCACACCCCTAAGGGACTCACTCGAGAATATTCTCAATCTTCTAACAACTCAGAAGAAAATTACATATCTTCTTCCACCAGCCAACCCAAATGGGAAGGGTTTCAATGCTACCCGAAAATGTGCCTATCATGCTAGAGCTCTAGGACATGATACTCAGGATTACTGGGCCTTGAAACACAAGATCTAGGATTTAATTGACAACGGGGAGATCGTGGTGACTAAACCCAACCAACCTCATGTGCAAGACAACCCTCTTCCTCAACACAAAGAAGAAGAGGTTAATATTATTAATTAGAGCAATGGACATAGTTCCAATTATGGTGGAGAATCTTCCCAGACCAACAAGGACGGTCCTGACAAATGGGATTACACACAGTTCCAGTTTGTGATGGAATAAAATATGAAAGCTCTTTGTAAGCAAGTAGAGCAATTGGTAGAACTGGTGATCCATCAGCACCAAGTCACACGCCAATTAGTCAATCAAAAGCATGTTAGTCTCCTTCCTTTTGTTATGAATACTCCATCATCACCTTCAGAAAGTGAAACACTGGAGGATAAAATTGCAAAAAGAGCAAGTGCTAAAGCCCGTCAGTATTTTGCTAATAAGAGGGAATTTACATACCTAAGCTAACCTATGGAGGAGATATTTCAGATGTTGATCAATGAAGGAAGAATTACATCCCTTATACCTCCAATCAATCCCTGTTTAAGACGGTTCAATTCTAATGGAGTATGTCAGTATAACTCCCACTCTCGCTGTCACAGCACAGAAGAATGTTGGGCACTCCGCCACCTTATTCAGAATTTAATTGACAACAGTGTCCTACATATGGCAGATGACGACACTTTGTTACTCAATAGTGGGAACACATGTCCTACAAAATGGAAGCATGTCGTAGCAGTTATATCTGTTGAGGATGATTTGGCTACCAGACCACTCACAATACAAGTAATTCAACTCAAAGGTGTTGACAATCCTTTGAAAGTGGCTGCACCAGAGCCAATTCTCTTGCCATACAGAACACAATATCATGTTGTCAGCCTATAAAAAGTACTATGGAATTATGGAGAGGCTGAAGGATCTACATCACACACAACTACTTCAGTATCGAAAGAGAATCCACTGTATCTTCCCCACCGAGTGATGAAGCCTACCATCAAATCAAAGAGGAAAGTTCCCATTGAGAGGATTGAAGAGTTCCTCCGTACTATGGGCCATAATGAAGCCAATGTGGTTTTAAGCTTGAGAGAAGCTCCACAACAAATTTCCATACTGGACTTGGTTTTCTCTTCCTAAGATCACATGAAGATCTTGCTAAGGGTCTTGGAAGAAACCCATTTGCCGAAATCAGTGGATGTGGAAAAATTCCAACATCTGGTTGATTATATTTTTAACAATGTGATATCTTTCACTGATGACAATATACCTTCTGAAGGGACTGGTCATTGCAAGTCGTTTCACATAGCGGTTATGTCCTTCAGATACATGGTGGGAGGAGTTCTGATAAATGGTGGGTCATCTTTGGATATCTGTCCTTATGCCACCTTGGAGAAGATGAATATTAATCCCAAGAGGATCAAAAGTAGCCATAAAGTTATCAAAGCTTTTGATGGATCCCGATGAAATGTTGTTGGGGAAATTGAACTACCTGTGGAGATTGGTCCACATACATTCAGTTTATCCTTTCATGTGCTTAAAATTGCCATAGGATAAAACCTGCTTTTGGGACCCCCGTGGATTCATATGGCTAGAGCCGTCCCTTCCACCCTTCATCAATAACTTAAATACATTATCAACAATAGCCTAATCACTATTAATTCTAAGCCGGAATGTCCTGAACAAAGTGACATACCACTCATCAGCTTTAATGCAGAAGTTGAGCCGGTCAATTTCCATGCCCTGTAGTTGAGCAACACTCATTACCATCCCATTGCGGCACCACCTCTCACACCCAAGATTTCTGCCGAGGTAATGTCGGCCACTCAAGAGATGATGTCATTGGGTCATCAACCTGGACAAGGGTTGGGAAAAGATCATCAGGGCATTAAGCGTCCCATTCAAGTTCTCAGTCAAACAGGGACAACTGGATTTGACTATTCTGCTAGCACCAGTCAAAGGAATCCTCACAAGTAGAAACAGATTCCTTTATCTTTAGCCACACGGCGATTATCTCTACATACAAATCCTTAGCCTGTACGGTCTCCAGTAAAGGTACCTGCCCATGTTATGGCTATACTATTTCCCAAACCGATACCAGTTAAAGCAAAAGAGGTCTTGATTCCTGATCCTGAAGTGGAAGAAAAGGAATGGAGACATAAACAAGACATCGCTAGGAGTTTGTCTCACATACACATCAATTTCCATGATGAGCACACAAATAAATACATTTTAGATGATGATTATCCCGACATTATGGTCATAAATCAAGGAGAACGAGAACGATAATAGCCACTTCATCATTGTCGTCCATCAGAAGTTCACCCTTGACAATTGGAGCAGCACTCCTTGCATTTGTCGACAAGGGTAAAAAGGGCAGAAACTCCCTATGCCCTGTAGATAGCTTTAACTGCTTACTTTACTGTACAGTATTAGCAGTTATTTTGTCAGTACATGCTAACACTTTGTATGGTTGAACAGTTTCATATATTAGGTGAAAGCATATTTTGTTTTAGGACTCTAAACTTAGACGTGCCTATAATTGCTGATGAGGTGCCTTTTCTCCACAAGGATTGTAATTTTGATGAAAAGTTAAGTTGAACTTAGACTTAATAGAAATACAAGAGGCCATTGAGATACCTCAGGAGATCAAGGAATGGGTCAAGGATAAACCCATGCCAAATCTTGATTAAACCACCTCATTTAACCTCAGAACCTTAGAAAATCCTAAGCTAATCCAGATCGATACGGACCTCACTCCAAACAAAAGGAATGACATGGTTACGCTATTAACCCCATTCCAGGATGTGTTTGCATGGTCTCACGAAGACATGGTGAGTTTGTCCACTGATATCATCATCCATTGCCTTCCCATTAAAGAGGGATTCAAGCTAGTCAGGCAGAAGCTCAGATGATTAAAACCTTAGTGGAGTTTAAAGGTTAAGGAAGAAATTATGAAATAATTTCAAGCCAACATCATAATGGTGTCTGCATACCCTGAATGGCTATCCAACATAGTCCCCATGCCTAAACCGAGAGGAAAGGTGCAAGTTTGCGTGGATTACCGGGATCAGAATAAATCTTGCCTTAAAGATAGCTTTCCCATGCCATTTATCCACATTCTCATTGACAATACAGCTCAATACGACATGTACTCATTTGCTGTCTACTTTGCTGGGTACCATCAAATTATGGTTGCTGAAGAGGATCGTGAAAAAACTACATTCATCATGCCTTGGGGAACCTTATGCTATAGACGATTATCATTCGGCCTCATCAATGCCAAAGCTACCTACCAGCGGGCCATGATGACTCTTTTTCATGACTTAATGCACAAAGAGATAGAGATCTACGTGGATGACATAATTATCAAATCAAAAGGAAGAAGACCACCTAGACCATCTCAAAAGCTCTCTTCAAAAGTCATGTAAGTACAACTTGAAGTTGAATCTAGCCAAGTGCGCCTTTGGCACTAAATTAGGCAAGTTGCTAGGATTCCTATTCAGCCACAAAGGGATTGAGCTGGATCCTACCAAAATCCAGGTCATCACAGAAATGCCCATTCCTCAAACAGAGAAGGAAGTACGGGGATTTTTGGGAAGGATCAACTTCATCAGTAGGTTTATTTCCTAACTCACAGCAACCTGTGAGCCTGTCTTCAAGTTGTTAAGGAAGAACTCCTTAGAAATGGAATGATGAGTGTCAAAAAGCCTTCCATACAATCAAAGAGAATCTAGTCAAAACTCCTATTATGGTACCACATAGGGATGATGTTCCCCTGTTCATGTACCTGTCCATTAATGACAATGCCATGGGCTGCATGCTAGGACAAAAAGATGATAGAGGCCAAGAGTAAGCTTTCGACTACCTCAGTAAAAGATTCAGTAGCAGTGAACCCAAGTACACTCTAATTGAGAAGACTTGTTATGCTTTAGCATGGGCTTCCATGAGGTTACAACATTACCTCCATGGTCACACAACCCATCTCATATCCCGCGTGGATCCTCTCAAATACGTGTTTAGTAAACCCATGTTAAATTATTGGCTATCCAGATGGCAGTTGATCCTACAGCAATTTGACATCGTCTACGTGACGCAAAAGTTCATTAAAGGTCAAGGAATTGCAGATCAATTGGCCGCCGCACCTGCAGGGGATTTCAAACCCCTGGAAACAAACTTCACCGATAAAGGGGTAATGATAGTACAACAACACCGTCAGTATGATACACACCAATCATGGAAAATGTAGTTTGATAGAGCTATTAATATGGAAGGTTCTAGAGTCGAGCAGCTTCTAGTATCCCAGACGGGGAGCAGAGATCCGTCGCCATCAAATTACAAGTTTGTCAACACCAACAACACAAACCGAGTATGAAGGTTGTATCATGGGACTCAAACTTGCCCAATCAATGGGTATCAAAGGTTAACTATCTTTGGAGATTTGAATTGGTGATCGACAAAACCATGTGAATCTATCACACCAAAGAGCTACATTTGCTGCCTTACCATCGACAAGTTTTACAGATGGCTACGGAGTTCGAAGAAATAACCTTCCTCCACATTCCTCGGAATAGGAATGATTTTACGGATGCACTAGCAACTTTGGCCTCCTTGATCAACATATCCGACTAGGAAAACATTCCAAGCATCCCATTTTCCCTGCAAAAGGCTCTAGCCTATGTGAATTACATTGGAGAAGTATCGGATGAGCCACCTCCCATCCAACACCCATGGTATCAACATATCAAGGAGTACTTGCGAGATAGATCTACACCCGCTGAGGTGAGCCCAACTAAAAGAAGGCGGATCCATTGACTGGCTATAAAATTCTACTTGAGCGGAGATGCACTCTACAAAAGAGATGCAGGTCTAGGTCTCTTCAAATGTCTGGACAAGGACCTAGATCAGAGGCTCATGGATGAAATCCATGGTGAAGTATGTGGCCCACACATGAGCATCCCTCTACTTGTTAAAAAGATCCTTAGAACAAGCCATTATTGGCTCTCGCTTAAGGCTGACTATGATGATCATGTCAACAGATGCTACCAATGATAAAATCATGGTAATGCTATCCACGCCCCTCCGAGGGAGCTCCACAACATGATTTCACCTTGGCCCTTCTCAATGTAGGGAATGGACGTGATCGGGCCCATCGAGCCCACAGCTAGTAATGGGCTATGGTTTATCTTCACCATGATCGACTACTTCTCCAAATGGGTAGAAGCAGCTTCCTTCCCCAGGGTTACCAAAGAAGTCATCATTGCTTTCATCAGAAACAATGTCATTTGTTGATATGGACAACTAGAGGTGATTGTGTCAGACAATGCTAAGAACCTCAACAACAAAATGATGGAGGAGTTGTGCAGTAAATTCCACATCAAACACCTTAACTCCGTCATCTACCGTCCAAAGATGAATGGTGTTGTTAAAGCGGCTAATAAGAACATCAAGAAGATCATGCAAAAGATGTCCGCCAATCACAAAGGATGGCCCGACGACCTCTGCCTCTCGACTCTATTAGCCTTTTGCTACGTAACTTCAATGCGCACTTCCACCGGGAAACCCCATACTCATTAACCTATGGGATGGAAGTACTGCTCCCCATAGAGGTAGAAATGGAATCCCTCAGAGTGTAGATAGATGCTCAGCTGGATAAAGACAAATGGTTACAAGACAGGTACCACCAATTTTCTCTAATATACGAAAGGCGAAGTGATGCTATCTTCCATGGTCACTTATACTAACAGAGGATCGCCAGATCATATAACAAAAAAGTCCAGCTACGGCAGTTTAAACTACATGACTTGGTTTTGAAGAAGATCATTGACAACCAAGATCAGTCTAAGTGAAAATTTACTCCAAACTAGGAAGGCCCATTTATTGTCAAGAAGGTATTTACATGAGGTGCTCTCAAATTACAGGAAATGGACGGCGATGAATTTCCACAACTCATCAACTCGGACATTGTGAAATGGTACTATGTCTGAAGTTACCATCAAGTAAACATCCTAGTTTTGGATCACCAGATCCCCAATACTTTCAAGTTTTCTAACCCTTTCTACACACAACCTTTCTTCATACCCATTTGCCCCATCAGGGAAACACACTCTTCAAGCTAGCAGCCTGGTTTTCAGATCATTAGATCTTTCACTCAACTTCGTTTTAAACCTTTCAGGTTATCCCACCAGGGATTGAACCTTTCACACCTGCAGTTTTGTCCCACTAGGGATAAGACTTTTCACACCTGTAGTTTGTCCTGAACATGGGATCAAACTTTTCCCCCGCAGTTTGTCCTGAACATGGGATTAAACTTTTTCGGCTTCAAATCGTCCTGAACATGGGGCGAACTACATTGACCTGTTCTCCTCGATACATGGGAGTACATAGGAAACCGTTTATATGGCCTGGTCGCAATAGAAAAAAAAAACAAAAAATTTCTACGCCCTTCTATACAAACAAAAATCATAAAAACATTTCTACACTTTCTACCCTTTCACGTACAGCGTTGAACCTCTTACACCAGGTTTGAACTGCGCAGACCTGATCTCCTCTTCAATAGGAATACATAGGCAGCCATTTATGGTTCGGTCTAACCCCCTACCAAAATACAAAAACTATTCAATGGTACTGGGATCATCTTTCAATCCACCACATTTCATCGGCTTTAAACCAAAGGGATGGAACTACCTGGCCACCCCATAAATGGGAGAGTTGGCGACCATCTAAGCTGTGGTTGATTCCTCAAAGAGCAACACCAATCCATAAGAGATGGAACTATTTGGGATCTCCTTTTCAACGAGAGTACCAAAAACCATCTGTGGTGCAGTGAATCTCAGAGAGGAAAAGTCATAATCCTCTCCACATCAACATACAAAAATCAGTCCCAAGACACCAAATAGTGTAGGGATACACACAGATCAACGATCCATTCTGAAAGATACTGTGACATCTCAATGTCCACCCATCAAGGATGAGTTCAGAATACATCAAGATCACAAGCCCTGAAGAAGCATGCAAATATCAAGCAAGTAGCAAGGTACAACTAAAAGGGAAGTGAATTAAAATATATTTCCATGCCATATATAATGTTGTTTGATATATACAATATGTGTTGTACATGACAAATGGCTCAACTAGTATGTGCAGGAAAATACAAGCCTATCTATAATCCCGTGGATATACGAGCTATCAAGTCCAACATGGCATCTCTCTTCGAAGAAGGAGGCAATGCTGCAAGCTCCTGCCCAAGGGTATTTACACGAGCTAAAAGATCCATAGCCAACTATATGGTGGCATGATGCTCATCAATATATGGACTCATATCGACAATCAGGCCAATAGTAAGGGATCTCACTGTAGTACTATCTGTAACGGCTACATCCTGGGCAAATATGGCGGCATCTCGCTCAATAATCAATGCATTGGATGATCTGACCTCATCCCACTCAGCAATAGTAGTGTCTCTATGAGCTATAGCCTCTTCTCTCTATAATAGAGCGGAATCTCTCCCATCAAGAGCTGTCAACATCAAGGTCCTAGCCTAATCTCTCTCAAAGGTCATCAGATGAAGACTCTGCTCTAAATACTATACTAAATGCTGGATCACAGTAGCACTCGTAATGGGAGAATCTACAAGAGCTGCTGGTAATCCAATGAATAGCTCCTCCTCGATGGGAAGATCAATGTCCTCTATGGGCTCCCCATCATCAGAATCAATCCCCGGCACTGTGGATACTACCGTAGCCAATGTTGTTTCTGTCTCCATCCATGCAGAATACTCTGTCGAACAGCCCGGATGGCTAACAAAAAACTTAGCTAGCTCATGCTGATCCCAACAGGCATACAACCTGGATCTGTCCTCTGCTGATAAGTGGTGAGAAGCCAATCGCTGACTCCATTCCCCCTCAAAAGGATCGAAGTCCTAAAACTGGTCAAACTGTGACATCATAGCCAGTGGGTGGTAAGTAGTCATGCCCCTCAAACTAGTAAGAGGAAGCTAATCCATGCCAGGAGCATGAGTAATGAATATATAGGGTGAACTAAGACATGTACATGGCAAGATGTTAAATGGATCTTCGATCCCTGCCAAGAATACTGACCAAGACATAGCGTCTGTACACTCCGATGGCTGAAAGGAGTAAGACATGGCTATCTCATGGGTAAAATAATACCCGTGCCGTCATAATATGCCAATCGGGCCTTGTGTGTGACATAAAAACCACACGCATAACATGATCGAAGTCGTCAGAATACCCCCCGCAGGTAGGTGTTGCAATATGTGGTCGATCTCAACGTCTCTGCTACAATCATCGGCACAATGGTATGACCCTCCCTTAGAGCTCTCACTACCATAATGACGCCAATGTCCAGCTCATCCATATACCATGGCATATACACGTATGCCAATACACACATCAACAATAAGTCTACTTTGGCTAGACTCCACTGATCCTCCAAGACGGGTAAAATCCCGAGTGTCGTGTGTAATCGCTATTCTCGAGCCAAATCATCCATCGAAAAATCTTTGGGATATCATATGGCCGGATGTAATCTCATCGTGTATGACTCCACGCCTCAGCTCGGTGAGGGTCATAAACTGCTGACTCATATCGCCAATGGCCATCCACGCGCAAGGTCTATCTAATGGTAGCACCGTCAACCGTCCATACTCCTCTAAGGTAGGAGTCAACTCATGGATACCAAATCGGAAAACCTGTCTCTCCGATATCCAGTGCTCCAACATACCCTCTACAAAGCTTGCGGGAACCTAAAACATCAGGAGGGTCATAGATGGCATAATAACTGATCTACGGTCACCCTGTCTGGAGGTGACATACTATCATACCATGAGCTCAGACGGGAGGCTACCAATACTGGTGGGGTGTGATCAATGCGGCTAAGTGTTGAGGAAGACATGTGTGTGGGTTGTATCATAAGACCATCCAGGGGTCAATGCTGAATATCTCTAGACATACATACATATGCATAACATAATACATGCATGATAAATAATAGATGACAATATGATATATGGAATAACAGTGTATACATTCCTAGGTACATCATCATCCTAATACATCTCTATATAGCTAAAAATATAGGGAAATGGGGCACAGACGCCCAACAACTAACAGAGGCCTATCAAAAGATATAGCGAGAATGGGGCACAGCGACCTAGTATTTAACATAGGCCTATCAAAAGATATAATGAGAATATACATCAGAAGAATAAAATGGTGTCAATGTCTATATCATCAATCATGTCCATCTGATATAACTCCTCCTGAGTCACTGGATCTCCATCAACGGGGATATCATGCCTATTTAATGAAGGATCTGCTCCAGCAAAGCTATATGGGTCACCTGAAGGGCTAGTGCCTGAATTGGAAGGGTAAAAGGTATCTGCCACTGAAGGATCTCTACCCAAATGCCGGATAAAGAAATGTGCCCGGTCCAACTGCTGGGTCAAATTTTCAATCTATTTCAAATGAGTCGGATCTCGGACACAGGCCATCCAATCCATCATCATCACGGATCCAGGAACCATATCCCCCATAAATTGAGTGGCGCAGGTCTGGGCTCCGATGGTATGTGGGGACTACCAATGCTGGAACATCTCCTGAGTATAAGGACCCTCTAACAGTGTAAAACCGTCAACACCTATCAATGGGATATCGACTGTGATACAGGCCAATAACGCCTAGCAGGAGGTAAGATCTGTATACGAATGTCCCATATGGTGCTCCTAATAGCACGCTCTCATAAATAGAGCACCCATCCTCCATCAGTGAAGAGAGGAATCCTAAGGGTGGAAATCACGTACTCAACACCAGTCGGGTATCCATCCTCAAACCCAATGGGCAAATGTTCCCCAGAATAGGGAATCCATGTGATAACATCAGCTGTCAATAACTCCAACTATAGACGACAATGGGTGAAACCCTCAGCTATAGGAACCTCCGTCAATATGGAGTGATGCCATTGACGTCCTCGTGAATAGGTCTCCAAGCCTAACACACTAACAGGACATCAACATGGGAGCCTCTTACAGGCCCAAAATTGCCAACACAAAGGCAAACATCTATTGTCAGTCAACACTCATAACCTGTTGTTGCCTCTTTTTTAGTTTTAACAAAAGAGCTCTAACTCATGCAAGTATACATGCGTCAACAAGTAATACCATGTAAGTCGAGTATAGATCCACATGGAATTAACTAATAAAGTTTACCAAGCATTAACCCATAACCATTTTAGTCTTATTTAAACGAATGATAGTAGATTTTATATTTAAACTATGAAATAAAATAAACCTAACTATTCCTAGAGTGAGACTAGATAATGAAGACCTGATACTACATTTTCATCTATTGACTCATTCAAATCCATACACTTCATGTTAAGCCAAACTAATTGTACTAGTTTGTTAGTCGAGAACACTTAAGTAAAGTATAGCCATCTTTCAATGTACCATATCCATATCATATATAATCCACAATTGATAGAATACAAATGAACACCCACATTACCTAAACCACTATATGTCTATGTGATTTACAAATAATTAGGATTTAATTCCAAGTTCTCAATTAACTACAAATGGTGCTTCGGTATATGTCTATCCTAAGCACAAATCATACATCCTATCACACTGTAGAATATACAATCAAAAGCTATTAAGATCATATCTAAACCCATACTTCATCTTTCAAGTTCATATGGGTTATCACAGTAATTGATGGCCAATCAACTAAGCTAGTAAGCAAGAATCTTAATAGACAAACCCATAGAAATTAATAAGGCTAACAATGAAATATATCAGAAATAACTAATCCATATAATCCATTGCAATCTTAGAATAGTGTTTAACTCATAACTGAATTAAAGCTATCATCCACATATTGAATAAACATCATAAGATACAATTAGGAATCAAAGAGAGAGTAAGGGTAGAGAATTGTAGTGCAAATCTGTTCTCTTGAGCCAAGATTGAATCTCTAATGATTTCCAATTGCTTCAAGTTTCCAATCCAATCAACTCTAGAAAATACCTACACTAATCTACTCTATTCTATTATTGAAATTAAAGAGAGAAGAAGACAATAGCTTCAGGCCCCAAAGGGTGGAATATCCCTTACATAATAAAAATACGTCTAATATATAAGCCCTAATTGAACCCCTCTCTCAATTACGCTTCAATTGCTTTGTTTAATGAAAAGTCATCTGTGGTCATCGCTCAAGTCGCATGCACCGCACAGAATTGGCTTTGAAGGGTTGGCGGTGGGCGCGACTTGCAGAAAATCGCGTTTTTTGCTCCAGGGTCGCGCGCGCCCACGCGGTCCATTTTCTGCTGCAGTGTCCTCTGGTAAAATGGCCATAACCTTTGATCTGGGAAGAGTTACGGGGCCTGCTACCTATCAAATCGAAGATATCGACGAGATCTACACTATTAATTCTTTGAGGATTGAGAAATTCTGGACGAATCAAGGCTGAAATTGGGCTGGAAGGGACTGCTATGAAAATGGCTAACCAAAACAACGAAGTTTGACGTCCGTTGGTACAAAGATCATAACTTTTGCATCCGAACTCCGATTAGAACGATTCAAGATGTTCCAGAAAGCTATGAAGATGCTCTACAATTTAAGCTAAGTTCCAAACCAAGAATATGAAGTAAACATGAAAGCCCAAATGATGTCCGGATTGCTTTTCTTTGCATTTTCCTTGCCTTTCCTTGCGTTTTCATACCAATAATCGTTCACATTGTTCCCAAGCATAAGATCTACAAAATAAACACAAAATGCATGAAAAGTAACTAAGACACATGAATATAAACAACTAATTCAAGTAAAAGATACCGAATAAGTGGATATAAAATCCACCTATCAAATACCCCCAAACTTAAAACGTTGCTTGTCCTCAAGCAACACAATATAATGCAATCTACATGTTATGCAAGCTACGCTACTATGACAATGAATCCCAAGATTTCCAGCCATGTTAAAAATTCCAATAAGATATGCCTTAGAGAAATATCAAGATCCAAGAACAAAGCATCAAACTAAGCGAAAGGCATAATGACATACAATCATATAATCCTAACCAGCTATAAAGATGTTGTGTGTGTGTGATGTGTTCACAGATAAGCTTGAAAAAGATGAAGATACCACATGCTATATTGCTTAAGACAGAAAATTAAAGTTTAAATTAAGAACTGCATATACTAATGGGACATCAATTACTCCAACACATCAATACAAATTAAGGTTCAGCAATGGGTTTATTCTGCTTTGTTTTTACACACGAGGGCAATTTTTGCACTTTCCCGTGGTGTTTATTGATTTTTTTTATATATAGTGGTGCGTTTTACACTCCATCTCACTTTCCATTTTCATTTAAACGAGTGCATTTTACGCTCCATCTCGTCCCAATAACAAACATACCCATGTGTTCCCAAAGTTTGAGTATCTGTGTTTTCATAGTCTATGTCTCACTTCCTACACAATTCTATCCTTAAAAACAACATTTTCCTCTCAGCGGACGAGCATGCTAATCTTAACCAACAAGCAAATAGGAACATTGTCGTGCTACCTGGTAACATCTAAATAGCAAGCATGAATTATATCATGTATAAAATTATAACTAAGCTCAAGATATCAACTAAGTTCAAAAATCTATCAA
Source organism: Panax quinquefolius (assembly GCA_020205615.1). Classification (NCBI taxonomy): domain Eukaryota; kingdom Viridiplantae; phylum Streptophyta; class Magnoliopsida; order Apiales; family Araliaceae; genus Panax; species Panax quinquefolius. Next base: position 33,077,996 of record CM035158.1, read on the forward strand.
ATTTCTATGTCATCATTGACCAAATTAGAATTCAACTAACTAAAAACCTGGGATTATGCAATGTTATGCAACTAAACAGATATTAAGCCAATCAAAAAGAAAAAAAAAATATTTACCGCAAAAATAAACTAATAACTACTAACATGCAATTAACTATATGTAGCATGAAATTACTCTATATGATGCAATTACACTACATGCTCTAAACTACTAACTAGACCCAATTCCCCCAAACATAAAATGAACAATGCCCTCATTGTAATTAAAAGTGAAAGAATACTCTCCTAAGTGGCAATGTCATCTCTGTTCGCCTCTTCAAGATCCAATGGTATATCAGGTGATGGCTAAGTTTGAGATATTCTATAATTGGAAACTGTGTGTGGGCTTCTAACTGTCTGAATGCTTGAGTCTGAAATTCTTCAAATTTAGTAAAAAAAAATTTCTATGATCGAGCTATGCATGCTACTGCCACATTGTATTTAGCTTGTAGTTAGGCGCTTGGCCTCGCGACCTGCACTCTCTGGCGCCTTAGCTTTTTTTTGACTTCATTTGATCCTCAAGGCTTATAGCAATTAGATTGAACCTGAGAGGAGAACAATAAAACTAATATTAAGACTTTACCACTATCTAACATCTACTAAATATGGAAATGTAAATAAGAATTAAACAAGGAGGGAGAAAGATTGGTTGGGGTGCCTCCCATCGAGCGCTCGGTTTATAGTCCTTTAGCTGGACTTTTTTTCTTGACACCACTATCCAATTCCTCTGCGATAAGCTAGGAACCCTCCATCCATTAGAATCGCTATGTGCTTTGGTAGGTTCCCCGTTATGAGAATTTTTGAATTGAAGTCACCTAACATATTTCCTGTACACAATGTCTCCATTTCTATTGCATCGCCAAGTGCTTCTCCCGTTGTATCTGTGAATAGATTTATGCATTGAGGCATAACAGATACAACAGGATTTTCTTCTTCTATTATCTCTTCCTCAGCCCACCATGGTTTATAAGAGGCCTCATAATCGCAGAAATTCTTGCTTTGGATTTGACTACCAAGGGGACATGGGTGTGCAAAACTCACTGAATTTTTCAACTCTAACTGAGAAGGCACTTGGGGTATTATATAAGTCAGCTCATGTTCTTCATTTTCCATACCCCCAGTTGTCTCCTCAATATCCACTCCTTTCAGTTCATTCAGTGGCATGTACACTTCTGGCTCTCCATCAGTTTCATCGTCTATGTCATTACACCAAATATTTTGAGGGCTATTATTCAAGGCTTCGAACATTTGATCCATCTGATTCTGTAGATTTCAAATTGATCTCTCTTGCTCAATCATCTTCTCCTCAGTTGATGCTACAAACTTGAACCACAAATCCTCCAATCTTGAATTATCTTGTTCAGTTTTGAAATCCATGTATTGAGGACCATTCATTGAGGAGTTAATGAGTTGTTCCATCTGTTTGATAAGATTTTGGCTTGATAACTCCTGACTCATCATCATCTCTTCATGGTCTACTATGCTTTTTGACATGAAATTCTTCAACTCTGAATTTTCTTCTTGTTGCACTGGAGGTGGATATGAGAAATCTGATGGATATGTTGGACATGAGATGCAGTATTGATCTTGATTGTTATAACCCCATTCATAATCTAGGTGATACCCCCAACCTTGTTGATAATCAGGATAAACATCGTTGTTGAAGTAATCACCCCCAAACTGCACTTGTCCAACCTTGACGTCAGACCGATAACTCCTGGATGCTCGCCAAAGATAGTATTCACATGTAACTACTATCTCTCGAAGTGCGTCAATGCAAGAATATCCAACCTCTCCGAAAGTGTTGCAATTTCTGCTGACAATATAGAAAATACATTGAGTCCCTCAGTGCTTATGTCCCTTGGTTGAGTCCTATTTGCATAAGGCCATTGATAAGAAAAGTCACCCATGGTACCTGAAAAGAGAGAAATATAAGAGGATAATTAAAACAAAAAAAATGTTTAAATTAAGACCAATTTGATTGAAATAAATGTTGGCAAAAATTTATTAAGCTAATTCCCCAGCAACGGCGCCAAAAACTTGTTGCCTCTATTTTAGTTTTAACAAAAGAGCTCTAACTCATGCAAGTATACATGCGTCAATAAGTAATACAGAGTAAGTCGAGTATCGATCCACAGGGAATTAACTAATAAAGTTTACCAAGCATTAACCCATAACCATTTCAGTCTTATTTAAATGAATGATAGTAGATTTTATATTTAAACTATGAAATAAAATAAACCTAACTATTCCTAGAGTGAGACTAGATAATGAAGACCTGAGATTACAATTTCATCTATTGACTCATTCAAATCCATACACTTCATGTTAAGCCAAACTAATTGTACTAGTTTTTTAGTCGAGAACACTAAAGTAAAGTATAGCCATCTTTCAATGTACCGTACCCATATCACATATAATCCACAATTGATAGAATACACATGAACACCCACATTACCTAAACCACTATATGTCTATGTGATTTACAAATAATTAGGATTTAATTTCAAGTTCTCAATTGACTACGAATGGTGCTTCGGTATATGTCTATCCTAAGCACAAATCATACATCCTATCACACTGTAGAATATACAATCAAAAGTTATTAAGATCAGATCTAAACCCATACTTCATCTTTCAAATTCATATGGGTTATCACAGTAATTGATGGCCAATCAACTAAGCAAGTAAGCAATAATCTTAATAGACAAACCCATAGAAATCAATAAGGCTAACAATTAAATATATCAGAAATAACTAATCCATAGAATCCATTGCAAACTCAGAATAGTGTTTAACTCATAACTGAATTAAAGCTATCATCCACATATTGAATAAACATCATAAGATACAATTAGGAATCAAAGAGAGAGTAAGGGTAGAGAATTGTAGTGCAAATCTGTTCTCTTGAGCCAAGATTGAATCTCTAATGATTTCCAATTGCTTCAAGTCTCCAATCCAATCAACTCTAGAAAATACCTACACTAATCTACTCTATTCTATTATTGAAATTAAAGAGAGAAGAAGACAATAGCTTCAACCCCCAAGGGTTGGAATATCCCTTACATAATGAAAATACGTCTAATATATAAGCCATAATTGAACCCCCTCTCTCAATTACGTTTCAATTGCTCTGTTTAATGAAAAGTCATCTGTGGTCATCGCCTGAAGTCGCGCGGCCGTGCAGGAATTGGCCTGAAGGGTCGCGCGGGCACGCGACTTGCAGAAAATCACGTGTTTTGCTCCAGGGTCGCGCGCGGCCGCGCACAAATTCGCGCACCCGCGCGGTCCATTTTCTACTTCAGTGTTCTCTAGTAAAATGGCCATAACTTTTGATCCGGGAAGAGTTACGGGACCTGCTACCTATCATATCGAAGATTTCGACGATATCTACAACTTTCATTCTTTGAGAATTGAGAAATTATGGACGAATCAAGGCTGAAATTGGGCTGGAAGGGACTGCTTTGAAAATGGCTATCCAAAACAGTGAAGTTTGACGTCCGTTGGTACAAAGATCATAACTTTTGCATACGAACTCCGATTAAAACGATTCAAGATGTTCCGAAAAGCTATGAAGACGTTCTACAATGTAAGCGAAGTTCCAAACCAAGAACATGAAATAAACATGAAAGCCCAAATGATGTCCGAATTGCTTTTCTTTGCATTTTCCTTGCCTTTCCTTGCGTTTTCATACCAATAATTGCTCACATCATTCCCAAGCATAAGATCTCCAAAATAAACACAAAATGCATGAAAAGTAACTAAGACACATGAATATAAGCAACTAATTTAAGTAAAAGATACTGAATAATTGGATATAAAATCCACCTATCACTTGTACATGTGAAATCAAAAGAGAAATACTCACCAGCAGAAATGGATAAAATCCTAGCCAAGCCTCTATCAAGCCCTGTGATAGCATGTGCATACCCTTATAGAAATAGGCGAAGGTGTAGGAACCCCAATTATACTCTCTAATACGGTCTACATCTCGTGTGGCGCTCACCAAAGCGAATGATACCGTTGAAGATTTATCTGCTATGAAGCAACCCCTAATGATTATCAGGAATAATTGCCAAAGAATATGATCCATGACTCTCACATCATCAGGTATGGGCTCACTCAATAGCCCGCTCATAGCATCTACACTCAAAGGACCTGTATGGACTATCCTTCCCTTGAGCGCCTCAGCCGGGACTCCTAGCAAGGATCTAACGGCAGTCAGGGTAATATCCGCTGTACATGGCACTGGCACCCCTCCAAACTCCATACCGATGATAAATCGTCAATCCATTGGCGTTATCATCACCTAACAATCCAACAATTGGAGAGACTGAGTCTGGTGAAACCAACACTCAGACAATGTCCTGAGGTAACCCCAGGGACAACGACAGGGGAGGATGGAAAAGAACGCCTCAAAGCCCCAACCATGTACAATCGCTTGATAATCGGGATGCAGAGCCTGATACATGGAGTGAATGCTGAACCAGTTCCCTCTAGGCTGTGTGAAGCCGGGAACCTTCATCATAAAATAGATCAACATCAGAATCCTTAATCCTCGTCAATAGGAAAAAAAAGGAAGATCAAAATCAAGCTTGTACCTCGTTTGCCTACAAGTAAACCGAGGGGTGTCGACTTAAATCACCTAGAAGCTCTAGGATTATCACCTGAATGCCTAGAAGATCCCTACGGGGAACATGAGCAGTAGGAGTGGGGTCCGTAATCGGCACATCCTCCTCCTCATCCTCGACATTCGGTACCTCAACCTGGACAGGAGGTATCACCTTCTTCGCCAGACGACGAGGTTGTCTAACTGAACGGGGTCGAGGCACATCAGAAGCCCTCCTCCGCACACCTGAAGTGGTCATGTGGGAACTACTCCGCTGATTCGGATCCATATATCTGGAACATTTTTAAATGCATTTTTATGACTACATGCATGCATGCATTACTTTAACATATGCCTAGGGTAGAGTTAAAAGTGCATGACTATCCAATGCCTACATTTTGGAATTTTTTTGCCATAGTCTCCTTTGTAAATAGGACTATCCACATGCGAATATGCATGACTAGGTGGCCATTCAGTAGCACACCTACCTACAGTCATAAACATCCTATATATGCATACATATAACAAAGCCATAATCCGTATGGGTAGCCTAATTACCAGGATTACTTTTCTTTTTCACCTTAGCTCATTTGTCCTCAAAAAGGATAAGAAATAGCAGAAAAAAGGTGCAAATTTGACTATTTCAAAAGTTAAATTTTTTCACATCATTATGTTCAGCATGGTTAAATACCGACATTTACTATGTTGAATATTTTTTATCAAGTCATATGAGCATGCATATTCACTACTATGTGTTTAGAAGCATTTCATGTGATATTTCATTTTCCAACAGATAAAAATTGGAAAAGAAGACATGCATATGTTACCAGGGCAGTGTAGAACACTTGTAGGGTGACATAATTTGCAGAAAGACACCCAAACTCAACAGATCTGAGGAAGAGCTCTCGGATTTCCTGTGTGGCGCAACTTGGAAATGAATTATGAAAGTAACTTAAAGCTTCAATCCACCTACAGTTGGCCATAGGTGTACCTGTGGCTCCCCTGGTTGTGACCCACCCCTACGCAATTGAGCGAAATAGCCTGAAATCCTAGTTTTCAGAGACCAAATTATAGGTCCACCTATCACTCATTGGTATTCGCCCAAACCCTGGGTTTATTATACTAATGATCACAACAGTTACAAATTACACTCGGTAATACCTCACGAAGGTCTGATGCCACTAGTTCGGGGTCATAACTCCAAAACACTTCTCCCCAGCGGGGATTTCATCCATTGATGCACATGTCAACGAAGGTCAAGCATCCTTGACGCTTTTCCCAGCAGGGATCTAATCTGTTGATGCACACGTCGATGAAAGGCAAACCACCTTGACATCATTAGCCGTTGGCATTTAAACCCAACGAAGCGTCAGGAACCATTCGAAGATCTCATTCGTTGATGTACATTTCAGCGAGGGTCAGGCAACCCTGGTAACACAGACTGTTGGCAGTAACTCCGATAGAGTAGTAAAAATACCTAGCAAAACAAACCAGGGAAGAACATCCTCATCAGGGAGGACCGATGATGAAATATGTTATACACATCCTCAACAGACAAAGCTCTATCCTACAAAGTATCTCGTACTTGAGAGATACATCCTCAGTGTAAATTATGTATCAAGGATTAAGGACTTTGGTGATAACCCCAACGTCAACATCCTGGAAGTTCTTGAGAACTTTGGATCACACATCCAAGCATTTCATCAAATTCATCAGTGATAACTCCAGCCCCCATCGAAAGTTGGGATAGAAAATGGTCATAACATTCTGTTGGAGAACAGTCCAACAAATAACATACATCATACATTTGCATCATGCTGCTGTATATTGCATCATGATTATCTTGTCACATTTTAAGTGTCTAGTATTATTTATCCTATCCATAGCATTGCATTACATGAATATGATAAAGAGGGGCATGTGTAGACACTCAAAATTTTGCATTTCTATTACTAACCTAGATGACAAAATAGTTGCAATTCTAGAAATTCCACCGGAGAAGCCTTTTCAATCTCAGAGATGACCCCAAGATATTTAAACCCAGAAATAACACCGAAAGTTTCAGTCTCAACCTCAGAAACAACATCGAGGAGTGCAATTGCAGTTCCGGAGATAACCTCTAAAAAGCTCGTTTCAACCCCTAAAATTAGCTTCAGCCTCGAAGATAACCCCGAGGCACTCAGTCCCAAACCCAGAGATAACCTCAGGAGGTCAGGCACACCTAAGAGACAACCCTGAGGACATCCAGTACTTGCAACAACCCAATCTTAGAGATAACCCTGAGCAACGACTGCTTTATCAGCTCAAATCGAAGATAACCCCGGTGAGGGGTAAAATTATCATTTTACCACCTCGATCCCACATGCGCGCCATCTGAACACATTTCAACATACATTCCATACAGCAGTGTCCTACAAGAACCAAATAGCTGCAATCCTGAGTGACTACTACATAAGACAGCACACTAGATGGAATTTGAATCTTGAAGACCAAGGGCATGGTCCCATCTTCCTGACTTCTTACAACCTCTAATCCCATGTTATTTGTGTAGCTCTCAACAATAGCACTCCTTAAAAGGTCTTATACACCTAAATCGGAGGCCGAAATTGATGTTTTGAAAGTTCAAGCAGATAACACATTGCATACGTGCACGTACTTCAAGACAGCGGGACCCGTAGAGCTCGGGGCACCCCGAACAGCCACAGGTGCACCTACGGCTACCGTAGGTACACCTGTGGCTCCCTCCTCTATAAATAGAGGGCTTGGGGTAGCCATTTTATAAGAGAAAACGGTGAGGAAGCCATGTACAATTTTCTCTGTACACACTATAAACTGAGTGCTTTCTCATTTTAAACACTAGTGAGCTCATATATTTCTATATTTTTATCGGTGGGAACCGAGTGTTCATCCATTCAAAGCTATAGAAGTCTTCTTTGGTAGTCCAATGTAAGCCTTCTTACACCTTTCAAAACCTTTTCTCCACATTTTGCACACACCGTTCTTCACGTTGAGAGTCGTGTTGCATATGTATGCCCGAACTTCGGTCCGTGGCTTTTTATTTCATTATATATATATATATATACTTATATATAAACTGTGGTCGAACTCTATTCGATGAGCCTAGATTTTTATCCGGAGCGTTTATTGCTTATATATATATATATACTTATATATAAACTGTTATCGAACTCTGTTCGATGAGCCTAGATTTTATATCTGGAGCATTTACTGATTATATATATATATATAAATACTTATATATATATATATATTTACTTATATATTAATTGCTTTCTTTACATTTCGTCCCGCCTGGAGTTTACTCCATGGCGGTTGATCATTTTTTACTGCTTTATTTACATTTCGTCCCGCCTGGAGTTTACTTTGTGGCGGTTGATCATATCTACTGCTTTATTTACATTTCCAATCCCCCACGGAGGTGCTTCGTGGTGGTTGATCTTGTCTATATATATATATATATTTACCACTTTTATATATTTACATTTATAGTCTCCTATGAATTTCGCTTCGTGGTGGTTGACAGTCTGCATATATATATATTTACAGCTTTTATATATATAACTTCTTACAACTTTCATATAAATTGCTACATCATGTGAGCCTAGGAATTATGTGATCAAAAATTCAGTCTTCTGAATCTAAATTCAGTTCCCGTTATGGACATTTTTGGCTGTAAACAGCTTGTACATTATTCACGATGTTAAAATTTCTTTAGAAGACTCTCATGCCCACAAGGAGTTCGGCACTGCTATATATCTTATTTTCTCGAAGATTCCTCACATCTCAAAAATAACAACAACTAAGTCGAACACTTAATAAAATGGAAGTGTCAAAGGTCTCAATTACTATTGAGCATAAGGGTTTGAAAAATTGAATTTTTACACAAATTCAAACCCTTTGTATATAGGTGCGAACGAGGCATAAAACTACTTCCAAATAATTGCATATTGACCCAAACACACCCATACACATTCATATAATAGTTTAATTAAAAAGTGGCGGTCACCGTGGTAATACGGATGTCGGGGGTGTCTAACACCTTCCCCGGACCCTAATGAATCTCGATTTCACAGACTAGTTTAACAGTGTTACATCACGTGGTCAATGTGCAAACTTTTTCTCAGTTGAGTTGGTGCAACCATTTAAAAATACTAACTGGAGACTCTTACAGTCCAATCATCAACATATAAATGTCGGACCTTTTCACAACTTAATTTTTCAAACAAATCTCACCTAACATGAGAACACCAAAAGACAAGAACATAAAAGGGACAGTAAAAATCCCGACATCGACAATTACCATTTGGTCCAGTTGATTTATTCATGTTCATTATTGACCATTCATTTTATTGTCTCAGTCGTTCAGTTATGAAAATTGATTCATGTTCTTTCATAATTATTATATTGTTGAAAGTTTTTTATCTTTTTATTCATTCTTTCAATCATGATATATCTTTTCTTTGAACTTAAACTTGTTGGGCAAACTTATTTCTCTCCCTTGCTATATCATGATAAACATTACAGATTAGGACGAATACTTCGGATATAGGCGAAGGTAGATGACATTGTATATTGAGTAGAATATTGAATTCAGGTAATAAGTTAAGGTTATCGACCTTGGGGATTATGTCTAAAGGTTAAAGTATAAACAAATTATGTTTATATCTTCCGCAATAGTTATAGAATTAGTGTACCAGGTTCGTGGTGATTAGTACCCAGATCAGGGGATGCTACATCTTACTATTGATGAATTTCATCAATCCCTCGCTTATAACTCTAAATAAGTTTTCTCAATCTTTCTTATGGTTATATTCCTATGGTTCCCCCCCCCCAACTTAAGTTTTATAACCTACAACTTTCATACTAACTTGTGACGCCCCCAAATTCGGGTTCCCTAACCATGAGTTTGGTGCTCACGATCCATCATACATATCATGTGAGACCCCAAATTTAATGAATAAAGATTTAAATTTCTCGAAATATTTTTTTTTGAATATTATGGTGTGGATTTGATATAATGTTATAGTTGTGGGTAATATTTATAAATTTTGCAAAGTAAGCAAGTGGTTATATAATATTCGATTGGTCGGGGAATATTCGTTCTAACAGGCAATATTCGTACGACGACACAATCATTGGCGGACCCCACAACGGAAGTATTGTCGTAGTTAGAAAATGACAGAATTATCATTTTATAAATTTAACGGAGAAAGTATTACCATTGAAACTATTGAACTACCCGGTAGTAAAAGTACATTAATACGCGTGGTTGCATAGTAGCACACGGTATTGATTATTGATTCTTACGCATGAAGTCACTCAGTTATACTCAATTATTGGTACAGTAATTGCTGCATTATATCTCTCATATTATTGATTAAATTATTGTCACAGTATCATCTGCATAATATGTTATATTATTAAATCAATAATTGAGATGATAAAGTTATTCATATTATTATTTGCAATATTGACAATGTCAAGAAGTTCTGTCAAGGAGAGGTTTGGTCACCTAATTGCGAGCCAATAAGGAGAAATCCTTATCAGAAAGCCTCCTCTTTCCTGGGAACGACCTGGTAGTTAAATGTTGTGAGTTATAATATTAATGATGAATAAGTTTGTGTTAATTAAAGATGAAATTGATAATTCCATTGTGTGGGAATTATTAGTGTTAGTGGAAATTGACATTTATTTCGATAATAATTGATGCCTGGAGGTTATATTGACCAATCAGGTAATTAACCGGATAAATGAGCAATTAATTGCTATTGATTCACATGATTATAACTATTTATTCACATGTGTGTACTATTGATTCACATTCATTTACTATTAGGGGAGTTGGTGCAAGATTGATAATACTTGTATGACTAAGTTAAAAATGGAGGTATAGATGTAGGTACTATACTGTAATTCATTTTTTCACATATCTAGAACTATTGATTCACATGATTTACTATTGATTCACACGATTTACTATTAGGGGAGATGGTGCATGTAAGACCCCGAAATTTTTAAATAAAAAGGAATTTCCTTTATTTATTATTTTGAAATAGTAAGGGTTGATTTGATTAATGTGGATAGTTAAGGGTTAAATACGCAAATATTTCAAAATAAGCAAGTGGTTATAAAATATTCATTATCGTCGGGGAATATTCGTTTGGTCGTGGAATATTCGTACTGTTGGGGAATATTCGTACGACGGCGCAACCATGTGTGGGCCCCATAACGGAAAGCGATTGGATGAAGAAAACGACAAATATAAGTTGTTTTTAAATAACTGGCAGTAGTTATTACCAATTATATTGTTGGAATACCCGTGTGGTTAAAACACACTAATACGCGTTGTTGAACAAGAGTACACCAGTATTGCACCAATTATTGATTCTTACGTGAAGAAGGCACTACTCAATAATGGTTACGATAATTATCGCTCAAGTATTTTATTGAGTTAATAATTCTTTGCGTTGATATTTTATATTATTGTTGTTTCAATAATTGTCATTACACGTATTTTTCATTATCGAAGCAATAATTCATATTATCCGAATAATATTATTAGATAACATTATTGACAATGTCTAGAAAGTTCGTCTAAGGAGAGGTTTGGTCACCTAATTCATGCGCAAGAAGAAGAAATTTTATTGGAAAGCCCCTCTTTCTGGGAGAACTATGCAGGTTGTCAATATTGTGATTCGTAATATTATTTGTGAATAATTAATTATTGATTTATATGATGAGAAAAATATTGATTTTATGTGGATATAGATGGAGAAAATTTTTAAAATGACAATTGTTGAAAATTAATATTTTATCTTTTTACGATAAAATAATTCATTTAAATATATTATTTTAATAATATATTAACGGTGATATTTTTACAACGAATGGGGGATATATGAGTATAAGAGGAGGAAGAGTATATTTTGTTGCAATAAATGTTTAAAACATGTTAAACATGCTAAATTGGACCCCATTTATTGACTAAAATTTGATTATACTGTAAAATCGAATCGCTTATGGATTTCGGTCAATTTCTATTTGGAATTTGGAAAACTTTCTTCTGCAAAGTTGTAGAAAATTGAATTTCCTATAAAAACTCGCGAGATTCGAATTTTTTGATGAAAGGGCTATTTATTATGAATTATTGAAGTTCGAAGTTCAAAATAATTGATTTTGTAAGTTTTAATTATTTATTTTATGAAAAACGTTTTTTATCATTTCTTTCTAGAAGGTTGGCATGTGGGAAATGTTGGGATCTGATTTCCAAAGAGGCGAGGAAATTTATTAATAATAATATATTTTATTAAATTTTCTACTTTGGTGTTCTAAGCATTTTCCTATAAATAGGGTGTTTAGGTTAGAATTGAAAATCACAATTTAAACTCAAGTTTTTCTCTCTATATTATCGAGCATATTCTTGTGAGTATTTTGAGTATACTTTGAGTATTGCTAGACAAATTGCAAGTTCCTTCAAGACTACTATACCCTAGATTCTAGCTAGAAGTACTTCGATCTTTCGAGGTAAGGATATTATTTTTTCGTAATGATATTATTTCTTCAATATCATTATCTTTGAAATATTGATTTGAAGTTTTATCAAATTTGGAACTTTTTCATGTCGGGTTACTATTCATGGGTTACTATTCACGAGTTACTATTCACGAAAGTTACTATTCATGAGTTACTATTCACGAGTTACTATTCACGAGTACTATTCATGAAGCGTGAAGATGTTTTTGTGGAATTTCTATCTTTTGATGTCGAGTTACTATTCACGATATCTTCAAGACTATTCACGATACTGAGTCTTATTCAATAGAAAAATAAAATTTCTTCTTTTCGTCTAAAACATCTATTCGGATACTAACTCGATTGTATCCATGTTTTGATCATTCTTGAATTTTACACCACTATGATTATTTTTGAGGTATTTTTGGACGTGGATAAAACCAAGTACTAATCCTTAATCCTTAATCCTTGCCATTTTGTTTCACTTTGGATTCGTTTCTTTAAAAAATATTTTCATCATTCTCAGGTTTTAAATGATGATATTATGGAATATCTTTGGCTCAGTAGTGCAAAGATGAATGATTTCTTAAGAATATCTTTGGCCTGTAGTGCAAAGATGAATGATTTCTGAAGAATATCTTTGCCCGTGAGTGCAAAAGATGAACAGTGTTTAAATGAACATGACTAATCGATGAATATCTTTGGCTCAGAGTGCAAAGATGAATATTTGATTCGGATGTATATTGATTGATGTTATAGGGATAAAAGATAGACGATGAACTTTTAAATTCAAACATAGAAGATAGTAGTTTGCATTCTCTACTTAACTCTTCTAATGAATTATTATTTCCATTGCGAATATTGATTTAAAATTTGTTGTCTATCAGATTCTATTATATTTTTCCCCTGTTGAAGACTAACGATAATTTGTTGTATATTATCTTAGTCATAATATTCTTTTATCGAGCTAGTTGAGCTCACCCTTTTCCTTTTTGTTCCATTTTTCTCGGGAGGCGAGAATATATAGCGAGTACGAAGCCTGGGTATGGAATGAAGGTTTTAGAAAGGATTGTTTAGTAGTCCTCACCATTTTTGTAAAATAATGTATCAATAAATGTGATGAGGATTTATTTGAGTATAGATATTGTGCAGAAGATAATATTTGTATTCAAACTCACAGCTTTCTTGTTGTAATAATAAAGTTGTAGTTGTTTCATGCATCATGTATTGACAACTCGTAATAGGTGATGTATACCTATTTTGGGGGCATCACAGTTGGTATCGAGCTTAGGGATATGATCTCCAAGCGGAGATCTGGGAATAGAACTAGGAGGGGAGAGACGAGTAAATCCTTCGCTAGTGTGTCCTACCTAAGCTTATTTGTTAGTTGGTCAAGATATATAGGGATATTATGTGATATATTGATTTCCTTAATTAACGCTTGTTTTATGACAAAGATTTGAGAATGTCGATCGAGAATATTAACAATGGAAATGAGACCGTGGAGATGCTCAGTACTCACCAACGAGGAGAACGTGCAACAGTCGGGCAATGTTCCTCCCGTGAACAACACCATCGAGCGAGATGATGAACGAGGGATTTTTAGAAGTTTTTTGCAGTTCATGCAAAATCGACGAGGAGACTCGTGTTCAAAATACAGGAGGAAATGATAGCAATTCACGGGTTGTCACAATGCAAGCGATTCAAAGAGTTGGGACCACGAATTTAAGGGAAAGCCAGATCCGATCACGGGCGTAAACATGGGTCAAACAAATTACCAAGATATTCGATGTCTTGGGATGCACGGAGAACAGAAGGTTCCATTCGCCACCTTTATGTTCCGTGGCGAGGCGCATCTCTTGGTGGGAGTCCGTGAAGCGTACTCCATCCAACAAGACTCAAAGATGTCTTGGGAGACGTTTCAGAAGCTATTTAATGACAAATACTTTCCGAAAGTGTTCGTCATATGAAGGAAGTGGAGTTCATCGATTGGAACAAAACAACATGACGGTGTCTCAAGACGAGGCAAAGTTTGCAGAGTTATCCGTGTTTGCACCTCATTTAGTGGAGAATGAGGAATTATGACGCGGATGTTTCTTAGAGGTTTGAAACCCAAGATACGCCAAGATCTCATTTCTCATAAATTTTCTCTTTATTCGGATGTTGTAAATGCAGGCTCAATTATTAGAGCGAGATAACGAAGTACGGCCGGTCGAGGGACCACAACCAGGATCGTGATCGAGATAGCGATCAACAATGAATAATGATAACCTGCGGAGAAAGAAACAGACGGACAGAAATGGTAACCACTCTGGTGGTAATCATGGCCATGAAAATAGAAGAAGCGAGTCAGGAGGAGATTTTAAAAAGAGGAGATTTAACAGCGACCATGTGAAGATGACAGTGCCGGCAGCAACTGGTTCTAAGGGAGGAGAACGACCACCGGTCATATGCTACAAATGCGGAAAAGAGGGACATATCAGTCCAAACTGCCCACAACAGTTCAAGGTATTCTATAATTGTGGAAAGGAAGGACATATCGCTTCGAGATTGTACAAGAGTAAAACCTAGTTCAATGGGGACGGTGACTCAAAAGATCGTCTCTAAAAGGCAAAGTCAACGATTCCGGAAGAGCGTTTGTTGTGGATCGGTCATAATCGAGGAACCCAAACGAGGTGATCACGGGTAAGCTATTTATAAATTCTTGCGAAGTTTATACCTTACTTGATAACTGGGTGCTACCCATTCATTTATCTCTCCGCATGTGCTCAACGTTTAAACTTGACTCGGGAGAAATTAGACTTTGACCTATCTATGGAAACTCCGTTAGAGAAACTTTCATCACATCCACTTCGTTTATAAATCTTGTTTGATTCAAGTTGGCACCATTACCTTACCCATTGACCTTATCTCTTTAAAGATACTTGCTTTTGATGTGATTTTAGGGATTGATTGGTTAACTACTCATCATGCCAAAATTGATTGTTTTCGTAAGGTTGTTAGTTTTCATATTCCTAACCAACTTTGTTATGCTAATTCAAGCAACTAAACCATTAAAATCAATCACTATCATATCTAATCATAAAGCTATTCGTTTTATTGAAAAACGGATGTCAAGCTTTCTTAGCCCATGTTATGGATTTGAATAAAGACACGCCAAATTTGAATAATATTTCTGTTGTTATTGACTTTCCGATGTATTTCAAGAACTTCCTGCCTACCCCGTAACGTGAAGTTGAATTCTTTATTGATCTTGAACCCGGTACAAAGCCCATTTCTAAAACCCCATATCGAATGGCTCCTATTGAACTTCAGGAGTTAAAGGTCCAACTACATGGAATTGTTGGACATCGGTTTCATTTAGATCTAGTACATCTCCTTGGGGTGCTCCTGTTTTATTTGTAAAGAAGAAAGACGGAGTATGCGACTTTTGTATTGACTATCGGAATTGAACCATGTCACCATCAAGAATAGGTATCCTCTACCTCGTATTGATGACTTGTTTGACCGATTGCAAGGGGCACAATTCTTTTCAAAAATCGATCTTCGTTCGGATATCATCATTGAAGATTAGAATCGAGGATATTCCAAAGACGCCTTCTAACTCTCAAGATGGGCATTATGAATTCTTAGTCATGTCTTTCGGACTAACTAATGCTCCCGCAGGCTTTCATGGATATGATGAACCGAGTATTCAAGGAATATTTGGATCAATTCGTTGTTGTCTTTATTGATGACATCCTCATATATTCCAAAAGCCGTGAAGATCATGAGCACCATTTGAAGTCGGTACTCCAAAGGCTTCGTGAAAACCAACTATATGCCAAATTGAAGAAATGCGAGTTCGCTTCGAGGAAGTAGCATTCCTTGGCACATGGTGGTGTCGAAAACATGGAGTATCCGTTGATCCGTGAAGATTGAAGCAATACAAAGTTGGGAGCAACCAAGTCGGTTGATCAAGCACGTAGCTTTTTGGGCTTAATTGGTTATTATCGGAGATTCGTGGAAGGGTTTTCTCGAATCGCTACTCCATTAACTCAGCCTAACTCGGAAGGAAACAAAATTTGTTTGGAGCGAAGAATGCGAGAAAAGTTTCCAAGAGCTTAAGAGGAGACTTATTTTAAGACTGTTCTAACAATACCATCCGGGTTCGGATGGATTTGTTATCTCAATGATGCTTCGGGCAAAGGGTTAGGATGTGTTCTCATGCAACGTGGGAAAGTCATAGTTTATGCCTCGCGACAACTAAAAAAGAGTATGAGAGGAATTATCCTACTCATGATCTAGAGTCAGCAGTGATCGTTCAGCTAAAAATATGGAGGCACTATCTATATGGGGAGAAAGTGGAGATATATTCGGACCATAAAAGCCTTAAATATTTCTTCACTCAAAAGAACTAAACACGCGCAAATGACGTTGGCTCGAACTATTGAAAGACTACGACCACACTATTCAATACCATCCCGGTAAAGTTTAACGTGGTAGCCGACGCGTTGAGTAGAAAGATAGAAGATCATATGCGGAACGAAAAGCGATGATGTCAAGTATACGCATATAACCAACTTTAATAGAAAAAGTTAAGGTTGCTCAGCACCCAACCGGAGCCGATGCGTATGAAGAACAAAGTACAAGAAGGAGCTATTCCGTAAGCGAGAATTGATGAAGAAGGAATACTTGAGTCCACTCTGGACTTTGTGTTCCTAACGACGATTTGAAGTACAAGATTATGATGGAGGCACACAATACGCCATTTGCAATCCATCCGGAAGTACTAAAATGTATCGTGATCTTGACATACATTTTGGTGGAACAATATAAGAGAGAGATTGCAAAGTTTATCTCGATGTGTTTAACTTGCCAACGTGTAAAGGCGGAGCATCTTGTACCTAAGGGTCCGTTGCAACCACTTGAGATTCCGGAATGGAAGTGGGAACACATTACTATGGATTTCGTTACGGGTCTTCCTACGGTTTCTCAAGGCATCAATGCTATTTGGGTTATTATTGATAGATTAACCAAGTTTGCTCATTTCTTGCCGATACGGGAGACTTATTCCCTTGAACGTCTTGCTAGTATGTACGTGAATGAGATTGTGAGGTTGCATGGCATGCCTGTATCCATAGTTTTGGATCGTGACCCAAGATTCACTTCAAGATTTTGGGTTAGCTTGCAAAAAGCTATGGGCACGGATTTGCGATTTAGTTCAGCATACCATCCCCAAACGGACGGACAATCAGAGAGGACTATTCAAACTCTTGAAGATCTATTAAGACTCTGTGTCCTAGACTTCAAGGGTAGTTGGGATAAGTATTTACCATTGGTGGAATTCTCCTACAACAACAGTTATCAGGCAAGTATAGGTGTGGCTCCATTTGAAGCATTATATGGACAAAAATGTCGTTCTCCAATATGTTGGGATGAGGTGGGTGAAGCAACATTGTTGGGACCCGAAGTTAGTACGATATGACTACCGAAAAGATCCAAATGATTCGACAACGTATACAACCAAGCACAAGATCGATAAAAAGAGTTATGCGGATCTTCATCGAAAGGGACGTGGAATTTAATGTAGGGGATCGTGTATTGTTGCGAAGTTGCTCCATGGAAGGGAGTTACAAGATTTGGGAAGAGAGGAAAGCTCAATCCACGATTTATTGGTCCATTTCAAATTCTTGACCGAGTAGGAAATGTAGCCTATAGACTTGCGTTACTCGAAAGTATGTCTCGTGTTCATAATGTGTTTCATATCTCGTACTTCGTAAATATGTGAAAGACCGAACCACGTTATTGAGTTAGAACCGGACGAGATAGCCGAAGACTTAACGATGAGGAGGTACTGTCAAGATCTTAGATAGGAAGGAGCATGTCCCTACTGCAAGAAAGGTCATACCACAAGTTAAAGTTTTGTGGAGGAATCATGCTATAGAGGAAATGACACAGGAATTGAAGCGGAAATGAAAGCGAGGTATCCTCACCTTTTGAAACACCAGTACGCACGTCAATTTCGAGGACGAAATTTCATAAGGAGGGAGGTTGTAAGACCCCAAATTTTTAAATAAAAAGGAATTTCCTTTATTTATTATTTTGAAATAGTAAGGGTTGATTTGATTAATGTGGATAGTTAAGGGTTAAATACGCAAATATTTCAAAATAAGCAAGTGGTTATAAAATATTCATTATCGCTTCAGGGAATATTCGTTTGGTCGTGGAATATTCATCTTTGTCGGGAATATTAAAGAGGGCAATGGTATGACCATGTATGGGCCCCATAACTGGAAAGTGATTGGATGAAGAAAACGACAAATATAAGTTGTTTTTAAATAACGGCGTAGTTGTTACGCTAAGTATATCTTGTTGGAATACCGGTGGTTAAAACACACTAATACGCGTTGTTGAACAAGTAGCACCAGTATTGCACCAATTATTGATTCTTACGTAAGAAGGCACTACTCAATAATGGTTACTGATAATTATCGCTCAAATTATTTTATTGAGTTAATAATTCTTTGCGTTGATATTTTATATTATTTGTTGTTTCAATAATTGTCATTATTACAAGATATTTTCATTATCGAAGCAATAATTCATATTATCTGAATAATATTATTAGATAACATTATTTACAATGTCTAGAAAGTTACATCTAAGGAGAGGTTTGGTCACCTAATTGCGGCTAGTAAGAAGAAATTCTTATTGAAAAAGCCCCTCTTTTCCAGGAGGCCGCTGGTTGTCAATATTGTGATTCTCGTAATATTATTTGTGAATAATTAATTATTGATTTATATGATGAGGAAAATATTGATTTTATATGGATATAGATGGAGAAAATTTTAAAATGACAATTGTTGAAAATTAATATTTTATCTTTTCTCGATAAAATAATTCATTTAAATATATTATTTTAATAATATATTAACGGTGATATTTTTACAACGAATGGGGATATATGAGTATAAGAGGAGGAAGAGTATTTTTGTTGCAATAAATGTTTAAAACATGTTAAACATGTCGGTGGACCCCATTTATTGACTAAAATTTGATTATACTTTGTAAAATCTAACCGTTTGTGGATTTTTGGTCAATTTCTATTTGGAATTTGGAAAAACTTTCTTCCGCAAAGTTGTAGAGAATTGAATTTCCTATAAAAACACGCGAGATTTGAATTTTCTGATGAAAGGGCTATTTATTATGAATTATTGAAGTTCAAGTCTCAAATAATTGATTTTTTATGCGTTTTAATTATTTATTTTATGAAAAACGTTTTTATCATTTCTTTCTAGAAGGTTGGCATGTGGGAAATGTTGGGATCTGATTTCCAAAGAGGCGTAGGAAATTTATTAATAATAATATATTTTATTAAATTTTACGCTTTTTGGTGTTCTAAGCATTTTCCTATAAATAGGTGTTTAGGTTAGAATTGAAAATCACACCGTAAACCTCAAGTTTTCTCTCTATATTATCGAACGTATTCTTGTGAGTATTTTGAGTATACTTTGAGTATTGCTAGGCGGTGCAAGTTCCTTCAAAGACTATATATCTCAGTATTCTAGCTAGAAATCTTCGATCTTTCGAGGTAAGGGATATTATTTTTTTCGTAATGATATTATTTCTTCAATATCATTATCTTTGAAATGTTGATCTGAAGTTTTATCAAATTTGGAACTTTTCATATATGGGGTTACTATTCATGGGTTACTATTCATGGGTTACTATTCATGAGTTACTATTCACGAGTTCTTATTCATGAGTTCTTATTCACGAGTTACTATTCACGAGTACTATTCATGAAGCGTGAAGATGTTTTTACTATTCACGAGTTACTATTCACGAGTTACTATTCACGAGTACTATTCATGAAGCGTGAAGATGTTTTTGTGGAATTTCTATCTTTTGGTGTCGGAGTTACTATTCACGATTATACGGCCTTATTCATGTATACTAAGACTATTCACGATACTGTATTATTCATAGAAAAATAAAATTTCTTCTTTTCGTCAAAACATCTATTCGGATACTAACTCGATTGTATCCATGTTTTGATCATTCTTGAATTTTACACCACTATGATTATTTTTGAGGTATTTTGGACGTGGATAAAACCAAGTACTAATCCTTAATCCTTAATCCTTGCCATTTTGTTTCAATGGATTCGTTTTTTTTAAAAAAATATTTTCATCATTCTCGGTCTTAAATGATGATATTATGGAATATCTTTGGCCCTGTAGTGCAAAGATGAATGATTTCTTAAGAATATCTTTGGCCTGTAGTGCAAAGATGAATGATTTTCGAAGAATATCTTTGGCCCGTAGTGCAAAGAGATGAGCAGTGTTTAAATGAACATGATTAATCGATGAATATCTTTGGCTCAGTAAAAAAGATGAATATTTGATTCGGATGTATATTGATTGATGTTATAGGGATAAAAGATAGACGATGAACTTTTAAATTCATACATAGAAGATAGTAGTTTGCATTCTCTACTTAACTCTTCTAATGAATTATTATTTCGCTGCGAATATTGATTTAAAATTTGTTGTCTATTGTATTCTATTATATTTTCCTGTTGAAGACTAACGATAATTTGTTGTATATTATCTTAGTCATAATATTCTTTCTCGAGCTAGTTGAGCTCACCCTTTTCCTTTTTGTTCCATTTTTTCTCGGGAGGCGAGAATATAGCGAAGTACGAGTCGGGGTATGGAATGAAGGTTTTAGAAAGGATTGTTTAGTAGTCCTCACCATTTTGTAAAATAATGTATCAATAAATGTGATGAGGATTTATTTGAGTATAGATATTATGCAGAAGATAATATTTGTATTCAAACTCACAGCTTTTCTTGTTGTAATAATAAAGTTGTAGTTATTTCGTACCATGTATTGACAACTCAGAATAGGTGATGTATACCTATTTTGGGGGCGTCACAGTGCAGGTTTGATAATACTTGCAGGACTAAATTAAAAATGAAGGAAAAGAGGAAGGTATTATACTGTAATATTTAAAGCCCCAAAACGTGCAATTATCGAAACTATATTTTCCTATAAATAGAAGCTCATTCATTCATTATTGTTCACCAATTCACTAAAGCTATAGAGCAATTATTATAGAGAGAAATTATAGAGAGAAAGAAGAAGAGATGTTTGTTACCTCACTATTCCAGTATCCAATTTTCTTCTAAGGTAAGGGTTATTATTCTTTCATATTCACGAAGAGAGTTATTTTCTTTCAATACTTGTAAGGGTTGTTATTCCATTCATTATTATTATGTTGGAATAACCTGTCTATGCGAAGTACCACATACATGGTGAAAATCTTCTGTTATTCCATTCTTTATTATTCTGTTCGAATAACATGTTTGTGCAGTCTATCGCATGCCTGGTGAATTCTGTTGTTATACCATTCTTTATTATTACATTTGGAATATCCATGCATGCATGGATTACGCATGACTGGTTCCATTCTTTACTATTCTATTGGGAATAACACATGCATGCGATCTATCGCATGCATGATGAATTCTTCTGTTATTCCATTCTTTATTATTCTGTTGGAATAACCTATCTATGTGGATTACCGCATGCATAGTGAATGATCCTTTGTATTCATTCCTTGTTAAATTGAGGAAATTATCCGCTCACGTGGATTACTGCATGGTGGTGAAAATCCATTCATAGGTTTCAGTATATTCTATTATACTCATCTGAGATATCATTTCTTTTGTACTCGTCATGGAATATCATTTTCTTTGGTATTTTTTTTTACGAGTTACTATTTACCCGGTTACTATTCACTCTGGTATTATTCACTCGGGTATTCAGGGTACTTTTCATGTCGGAGTACTATTTATGAGTTACTATTCATAGGTTACTATTCACCTGATTACTATTCACTCTAGTATCATTCACTAGGGTATTCGGGACACTTTTTGTGTCGGGTTACTATTCACAGGGTACTATTCCCAAAGTACTATTCACGGGGTACTATTCACCCGAAAAATATATTTCTTTTCTGTCCAAATTATTTTTGGTACGTGAATATTATTCTTGAATTTTACTCTACAAAGCAGTATCATGTTGCCAATTTGAACGTTATTGATTTCTGGATAAATTAAATTATAAATCTTTAAAATTTATCCTTAAACTGGTTTTTATTGAATTATTATGTCATTGTCATCATCATCATGTTTATATTGTGATTAAAGTCATCTTTGGCTTACATGCATAGATGGACTTGGTATGATTATGACCAGGGATTATTCTAGATAATCACTTGGCCGTAATCGATTTAATGATGTGGTAAAAGTCCTCATTAGCCTGATGTTCATTGACGGACAGTTGTTGGTATGATTATGGTCAGGGATTATTCGGTATAATCATGACCATTGATGATTACATGAATATCCTTGGCCGTGGTGCAAGGATGATTCGATTTTATTTATTAAGCTGATTCTCAGCGATAAAGTTGATGAAAAACTTTTTAAATCATAGAAGATAGTAGATTTTATGCTCTACTTGACTCTTCTAATGGATTGCTTATTTTCGCTGCAGTTGTTGATCTAAAACTTGTTGTCTATTGTATTCTATCAGTTGTTATACTGTTGAAGGCTAATGATAATTTATTCTGCATTATCTTAGTCATAATATTTCTTACTGGACTAGTTGAGCTCACCCTTTCTTTCATTGTTCTCTTCAGGAAATGAGAATATAGTTGGGACGAGTCGGGGAATGGAGTGATGGTCCAGGATAAATGGCTTTAGTAGCCCTCACTATTCTACGGAATAATATGATAATAATTATAATGAGGACACCATTAAGTGTGGATATTGTCTAGATGACAATATTCTTGTTTAAACTCTCAACAATGTTTTGTCGTATTTTACATAACTGTTGTATAATTAAGTTATATTTGAATTTATATACCATATATTTGGCGACTCAAGATGGGTGATGTATACCTGTTTTGGGGGTGTCACAGTTGGTATCAAAGCTTAGGGGTATGATCCCTGGCTGAGATGTGCGACAAGAACTAGGAGTGGAAAGATAGGGAATTCCTTCGCTAGTATGACCTACCTAAGTTTATTTGGTATTTAATTGGTCGGTCAGAGTATAGGGATAATATGTGATATGTTAATTAACCCTTGTTTTGTGACAGTGTTTGAGAATGGCATCTGAAAATGTTGAGATCATCAATGAAGCACATGAGGCCGTTGAGTCACCAACGATCAATACCCAGGATAATGTGCAACAGGAAGACAATAATCCTCAGGTAAATAACAACACTGATCAGATGATGAACGATGAGATGTTCAGAGGCTTTATGTAATTCATGCAACATAAGGCGAGAGAGACTCCTGTTCAAAATTCAGGTGGAAACACTGGCAACCCATGGTCGGTCACCGCTAAGCAGTTCAAGGAGCTTGGACCACCGAAGTTTTTGGGAAAGCCAGAACCACTTAAGGTGGAGACGTGGTTAAAGCAGATCACCAAGATATTTGATGTCTTGGGATGCTCCGAGGAGCAAATGGCTCCTTTTACCACCTTTATGTTGCGTGAAGAGGCAGATTACTGGTTGGAATCTGTAAAACGTACCCAGCCTAACGCACTCAAGATGTCTTTGGAGAAGTTCCAAGAGCTATTCAACGGGAGAAGTTCAAAGAGCTATTCAACGATAAGTACTTTCGCGAAAGTATTCATCACATGAAGGAGGTGGAATTTATCAAGTTGAAGCAAAATAATATGACCGTGTCGCAATTCGAGGCTAAATTTGCGGAGTTATCCCAGTTTGCATCCCATTTGGCCGATAATGAGGAGCGAATGACGCGAATATTTCTAAGAGGTTTGAAACCCGATATACGTCAATACCTCATTTCTCACGAACTTTGTTTATATTCAGATGTAGTGAATTTGGCTCAGTTATTGGAGCGCGATAATGAGCCAGCCCAACCAAAGGATAACGAGAAACAACACGATAATAATCATACCGATGGCAACGACCATCGGAACAATGAAAACCATCGTGGGGGAAATTATCATGCCAAGAATGGTAACCACTTCGGTGGTAATCATGGCCAAGATAATAGGAGTGGAAATTTCAAGAAGAGAAGGTTCAACAATGATGGAAAGACAGCAGCACCAACACTTGTTTTCAAGGAAGGAGAACGACCACCAATCAGATTGCTTCAAATATCGAGGGAGGACATATCGGTCAAACTGCGTGATGCAGTCCAAAGCATGTTATAATTGAGGAAAAGAAGGTCACCTAGCCCGATTTTATCGTGCACCAAAGTCAAGTCCAGCTAGGACTGTGGCACCAAAGGCGGATATGGATAAAACAAAGTCGGTGGTTTCAGGAAGAGCATTTTTCATGACTTCTCAAAAAGCGAGTAACCCAAATGAAGTTAGCACGGGTTAGTTAATTATAAATTTTTGCGAAGTCTATACCTTATTAGATACCGGTTCTACCCATTCTTTATCTCTTTTGCTTGCGCTCAACGTTTAAATTTAACTTCGGAGAAATTAAACTTTGACTGATTGGTTGAAACTTCGTTAGTAGAAACCTTAGTTACCTCCACTGTTTATAAATCTTATTGATAAAAATCGACCGTTTCACGTTACCTGTCGATCTCATCTGTTTGAAAATACTTACATTTGATGCGATTTTAGGAATCGATTGGTTAACTACTCATCATGCTTTTCGTAAGGTTGTTAGCTTTCATATTCCTAACCAACCTGTTATGCGAATTCAAGCAACCAAACCACTAAAGTTAATCACTTTCATATCAAGCCGTAAGTAAAGAGCCCCGAGCCTTTCGCTGGTGACTTCCTTGAGTGGAATGCACCGAAGCCAGACTTTCTGTAAGGAAAGCCGTGAATAATGGTGGCAAGTTGATAGGTATCAATGTGACGTACTATCCAAGTCTTGGATGAGAGTTACAGTTTTGAATGATATTTCTATTGTTAATAAATTTCCTGACGTATTCTTGAAGACTTTTTAACTTACCCCTAGAGCGTGAAATCAAATTTTGAATTGACCCCAGTACAAAACCCATTTCTAAAACCCTTAAATATTTCTTCAACCAAAACGAACGTATAATGTGCCAAAGGCATTGGCTCGAGCTGTTGAAGATTACGAC
Source organism: Panax quinquefolius (assembly GCA_020205615.1). Classification (NCBI taxonomy): domain Eukaryota; kingdom Viridiplantae; phylum Streptophyta; class Magnoliopsida; order Apiales; family Araliaceae; genus Panax; species Panax quinquefolius. The sequence goes on from CM035158.1 coordinate 33,103,306, forward strand.
TATACCATTCAATATCATCATGGAAGAGCGAACGTGGTAGCTGACGCGTTGAGTAAAAGATCGTATGCGTTTACAAGTGCGATGTTGTTAACACAAAAACCAATTTTGTATAACTTACAAATGATAAAGATAAAGTTAAAGACTCTAGGGACCCACGTGAAGATAGCGAATATACGAGTGGAATCGACTTTAATCGATAAAGTTAAAGCCGCTCAAGCTACATACTCAAAGCTGATGAATGTAAAGAAGAAGGTTCAAGAGGGCGTTATTCTAGAAACAAGAATTGATGAAGAGAGGAAATCTCAACCCTCGATTTAATTGGCCCATTTGAAATCCTCGATCGAGTATGAACTGTGGCCTATAGACTCGTTTTACCGCCAAGTATATCGCGTGTTCATAATATTTTTCACGTATCGATGTTACGTAAATATGTGGATGACCCGAACCACGTTATTAAATTAGAACTAGATGAGATAGTAGAAGATTTAATGTATGAGGAGATACGTATTAAAATCTTGGATAAGAAGGATCGTATTCAACACTCAAAGGTTATACCTCAAGAGTTAGAATCTGAAATGAAGTCAAGGTATCCTTATCTCTTCGGCATACTAGGTACGTACCTAAATTTTGAGGGCGAAATTTCATAAGGAGGGGAGATTGTGAGACCCCAAATTTTATGAATAAAGATTTAAATTTCTCAAAATATTTTTTTTGAATATTATGGTGTGGATTTGATATAATGTTATAGTTGTGGGTAATATTTATAAATTTTGCAAAGTAAGCAAGTGGTTATATAATATTCGATTGGTCGGGGAATATTCGTTCTAACAGGGAATATTCGTACGACGACACAATCATTGGTGGACCCCACAACGGAAGTATTGTCGTAGTTAGAAAACGACAAAATTATCATTTTATAAAATAACGACGAAAGTGTTACCATTAAAACTGTTGAACTACCTGGTAGTAAAAGTACAGTAATACGCGTGGTTGCATAGTAGCACACTGTATTGATTATTGATGCTTACCCAAGAAGTCACTCAGTTATACTCAATTATTGTTACAGTAATTGCTGTATGGTTGCATAGTAGCACACGGTTTGGTCACCTAATTGCGAGCCAATAAGGAGAAATCTTTATCGAAAAGCCCCTCTTTCCGGGGAACGACCTGGTTGTTAAATGTTGTGAGTTATAATATTAATGATGAATAAGATCGTGTTGATTAAAGATGAAATTGATAATTCCATTGTGTGGGAATTATTAGTATTAGTGGAAATTGACATTTATTTCGATAATAATTGATGTTTGGAGGTTATATTGACCAATCAGGTAATTAACCAGATAAATGAGCAATTAATTGTTATTGATTCACATGATTATAACTATTTGTTCACATGTGTGTACTATTGATTCACATTCATTTACTATTAGGGGAGTTGGTGCAAGATTGATAATACTTGTATGACTAAGTTAAAAATGGAGGTATAGATGTAGGTACTATAATGTAATTCGTATTTTCACATGTCTAGAACTATTGATTCACATGATTTACTATTGACTCACATGATTTACTATTAGGGGACATGGTGCAAGTTTGATAATATTTGCAGGACTAAATTAAAAATGAAGGAAAAGAGGAAGGTATTATACTGTAATTTTTCGAGGCCCGAAATATGTAATTATCGAAACTATATTTTCCTATAAATAGAAGTTCATTCCTTCATTATTTTTCACCAATTCACTAAAGCTATAGAGCAATTATTATAGAGGGAAATTATAGAGAGAAAGAAGAAGAGAAGTCTACTACCTCACTATTCCAGTATCCAGTTTTCTTCTAAGGTAAGGGATATTATTCTTTCGTATTCATGAAGAGAGTTATTTTCTTTCAATACTCATAAGGGTTGTTATTCCATTCTTTATTATTATGTTGGAATAACCTGTCTATGCGAAGTACCGCATACATGGTGAAATTCTTACATTATTCAATTCTTTATTATTTCATTGGAATAACACATCATGCATGGTCTATCACATGCCTGGTGAATTCTGTTGTTATTCCATTCTTTATTATTCTGTTAGAATATCCTGTCTGTGCAGATTATACATGACCTGGTCCCATTCTTTATTATTCTATTGGAATATCATGTATGTGCAGATTACGCATGACCTGGTTCCATTCTTTATTATTCTGTTGGGAATAACATGTCTGTGCGGTCTATCGCATACATGGTGAATTCTTCTGTTATTCCATTCTTTATTATTCTGTTGGAATAACCTGTCTATGTGGATTACCGCATGGATGGTGAATGATCCTTTGTATTCATTCCTTATTAAATTGAGGAAATGATCTGTCTACTTGGATTACCGCATGACGGGTGAAAATCCATTTGCAGTTTTGTATATTCTATTATACTCGTCTAAGATATCATTTTTTTGTACCCGACATGGAATATCATTTTCTTTGGTATTTTTTTATGAGTTACTATTCACGAGGTACTATTCACCCGGTTACTATTCACTCTGGTATTTTTTCACTCGGGTATTCGGGGTACCTTTCGTGTCGGAGTACTATTCACGAGTTACTATTCACCTGATTACTATTCACTCTAGTATCATTCATTCGGGTATTCGGGACACTTTTCGTGTCGGGGGTACTATTCACAAGGTACTATTTTTGAAGTACTATTCACGGCGTACTATTCACCCAAAAAAATATATTTCTTTTATGTCCAAATTATTTTTGGTACATGTATATTATTCTTGAATTTTACTCTACAAAGCAGTATCATGTTGACAATTTGGACATTATTGATTTCTGGATAAATTAAATTAGAAATCTTTAAAATTTATCCTTGAACTTGTTTTATTGAATTATTATGTCATTGTCATCATCCTCATGATTATATTATGATTAAAGTCATCTTTGGCTTACGTGCATAGATGGACTTGGTATGATTATGACCAGGGATTATTCGGTATAATCATGATCGTAATGTGACGAATGATGTGGTAAAAGTCCTCATTGGCCTGAAGTTCATTGACAGACAGTTGTTGGTATGATTATGACCAAGGATTATTCGGTATAATCATGCCATTGATGATTACATGAATATCCTTGGTCGTGGTGCAAATATGATTTGATTTTATATATTAAGCTGAGTCTCAGCGATAAAGTTGATGAAAAACTTTTTAAATCATATAAGATAGTAAATTTTATGCTCTACTTGACTCTTCTAATGGATTGCTTATTTCTGCTGCAGCTATTGATCTAAAACTTGTTATCTATTGTATTCTATCAGTTGTTATACTGTTGAAGGCTAAGGATAATTTATTCTGCATTATCTTAGTTATAATATTTCTTATTGGGCAAGTTGAGCTCACCCTTTCTTTCATTGTTCTCTTCAGGAAATGAGAATTTAGCTGGGACGAGTCAGGGAATGGAGTAATGGTCCAGGATAAATGTCTTTAGTAGTCTTCATTATTCTACGAAATAATGTGATAATAATTGTAATGAGGACACCATTGAGTGTGGATATTATCTAGATGGCAATATTCTTGTTTAAACTCTCAGCTATGTTTTGTCGTATTTTACACGACTGTTGTATAATTAAGTTGTATTTGAATTTATGTACCATGTATCTGGTGACTCAAGATGGGTGATGTATACCTGTTTTGTGGGCGTCACATATCATATCTAACTACCCATTCAATTATGAATATCATCATACATACCATTAATTAATATAATTAATACAATATTTTAGGTTGTCTAACCTTAACATATCTTACATACCTTCAGATATACGAAAAGGTTTACATATAATAACATAATAGGTAAAGTTTATAATAAATACTCTTAAATTTTTTCCTTGCCCTTGTCTTTATTTGCCCCTCCTGCTACCTCATCCGTAGCTGAAATGTTATTTTTAAGCACGGTTGAGCAACGAGTTTGCTCCGCAAGTTAAAGTATACAATAAAAGATATGTATCAAGAATATTAGAGTCTAGATTCAATAAGACTTCACCAATGTTCAAAGGACTTTGAATTAGTTGAATAAATTATTTATCAATAACAAACTTTATCAAATTTCATGCTAAACAACAATTCAATGATGAATGAGTAAAACTCTTTCAAAGTTTCAATATTTTTCAATTGATTATCAAGAGATAATACTATTGCAATAATAAAGTGGGATATTAACAGATTTTATGCAGAGTGATCACAATTGGATCATGAACTAATAGAGGAATTATCAAATATTCAATACTAAATTACCTCAAGAATATAAGTTAGTTATAAAAACTAAACTATATTCCTCTGCGAGTACCTGGAGCGACCAACTCCTTTGTACCCTGTATTATGCATAATACTTAATAATAGCGTATGGGTCGTTTTATGACAAAAAGGTATGTTCATCTGAGTCTTACATCATGAGTCCGTTACACAACAATATGGTTGGTATTTAAAGAAATGTTAAAGATTTCAACATATAATATCCATACTGATCTAGCCGAAATAATTGGCATTGATCTTTCAATAACAACTTAGTTCAAATATTATAACGCTAATGGTTTAATAAATATTAGTCTCACCAAAACAATTATTTGAGATATAGCTCATAAATTGTTCAATAATAAACAGAAATCAGTTGCACTATGTGTAGATAACAATAATCATTATAGATGTGAACTATTTCACTTAGATATTATATAACTTAGACACATAATCATGTAGCCACCACAGTGTTTAGAATCTATAAAACACTTATCAAGTCAAACTATTTCAGTCTGGTTGGACTTCAGTATCAATACGGTGTCCTGATTACCTTATAAGATAATTAACGAGTTTATTTCCAATAAAACTCTACTCCACAACTTCAATATTATATTAGATAATTTAAATATCATTTATAATATTTTTCGAAAGCTCATAATAATTTTTAAATAATAATTATTTTTTATAAGGATTTTTCAAACAATCGATATCATTTTTAAATGATTTAAATCTTGAATAATTCCATTATCATTAATATTTAAATAATTTTAAAATATTAATAAAATCCCTATCAAAATATTAAATTTATTTATAATAACTCAAAATATTTTTAAAACACTAATATTACCTTTAATAATTTTATAACAATTAAAATTATTTTTAAATAATTACCATTAATATTCCAATATTACTATATTTCTCATCAAAATATTAAAAGTTATTTATGATAACTTAAAATATTTTAAATCCTTTATATCATTTTTAAATGATTTTTAAAACATAAAAATCATTTTTAATCCATTTATTTAATATAATTATTAAATAAATTTATTATCATTAATATTAAGTTATTAATGAAATTTATATCAAAATATTAAAAGCTATTCATTCTAACTTAAAATATTTTCTAACACTTTAATATCATTTTTAAAATATTAAATTATTTTTAACTATATCATTTAATATAATTATTAAATAAATTTAATATTATTAATATTTAAATAAATTAAATTATTAATGATATTTATGTCAAATTATTAAAAGTTAATTTTTATAACTTAAAATAATTTTTAAAACTAATTTTTTAATTTTAATTATTTATTTTCTATTTTTATTGATTTATTGAAATTAATTTAATTAATTTTATGAAAACTATCGCTATAGGCTTTAGCGACGAAAAGTATCGCAGTTGGTGTTCTTCATCAATGAAGAACAACCATGGTCAATGCCTTAGGGGCTACTCTGACCATGGTTAATTCCTAATTGGTTATGATTCTAGGCATGATAGTGTATTCATGATGTAGTACTAGTGTAAGACTATAAGTACCAACCAATTTCAGGGTTTAAGTACTTCATAGCATGAAGATCTAAGTGTTCAAAGTGCTTGTCAGGTCTGTTCTGGAATTTCTGAGTTTTCCAAAAACCCAGACAGTCTTAGGTAGCTACTTTGGAGCTTTAACAATTTGATTTCTGGACATTATTTGAGTGTTATAAAGTGTCACACTCTTATACATAACATGTCAAGGTACAAAAGTAATACACTTAGGTAGCTTAACTATATCACATAAGTAAGATTTGGCTTGTTCAAACCCTGTCAGAAAACTTGTTCTTACAATTATTAAATAAATTTAATATCATTAATATTAAGTTATTAATGAAATTTATATCAAAATATTAAAAGTTATTCATTATAACTTAAAATATTTTCTAACACTTTAATATCATTTTAAATGACTTTTAAAATATTAAATTTTTTAAATAATTTATTTAATATAATTATTAAATAAATTTAATATCATTAATATTTAAATAAATTTAATTATTAATTAAATTTATGTTAAATTATTAAAAGTTAATTTTTATAACTTAAAATAATTTTTAAAACTCATTTCTGAATTTTTATTATTTATTGATTTATTAAAATTAATTTAATTAATTTTATGAAAACTGTCGATATAAGCTTTAGCTACGAAAAACTGTTGCAGTTGGTGTTCTTCATCAATGAAGAACAGCCATGGTGAATGCCCTGGGTGCTACTTTGACCATGGTTAATTCCTAACCGGTTATGATTCTAGGCATGAGAGTGTATTCATGGTATAGTACTAGTGTAAGACTACAAGTACCAACCAATTTTAGGGTCTAACTACTTCATAGCATGAAGATCTAAGTGTTCAAAGTGTTTATCAGGTCTGTTCTGGAATTTCTGGGTTTCCCAGAAACCTATATAGTCTTAGGTAGCTACTTTGGAGTTTTAACAACTTGATTTCTGGACATTATTTGAGTGTTAAAGTGTCACACCCTTTTACATAACATGTCAAGGTACAAAAGTAATACACTTAGGTAGCTTAACTACATCACATACGTAAGATTTGGCTTGGTCAAACCTTGTTAGAAAACTTGTTCTTCAATTTTTTGGAAATTCCAGAAAACTATTTTTGTGCTTGGTCAACCTACTTTGACTGATAATAACATGGATCCTGTTGATTGTTTAGGTGTTTTGATGTCATGGTTCTATAGTCCATATGTCAGGGTATAACAATGATACACTTACACAAGCTAAACATATAACACATGCAAGATCTAAGCACAACAAAAAGCTGTCAGACACTTTCTAGGGATTTTCTGGGTTTTTCAGAAACTCATAAGCATAACTGTTCAACCATGTTTGACCATTAATAACTTGGAATCTAGACAAGATATGGACATGATTCCACTTCCAGTTTACTATCCTCATAGCATACTTTATCACTGATACACTTAGCAGGTCTAATAATTAACAGATATGTATCTATGGCCTCTAACATTTGACTGTCAGGCCATAAATCTAGGGTTCTTGATTGTTTATTAAACTTCATTTTCATGCACTCAGATGTTCTGGATCCATGATATATCATCATAGATCACTAAATAACATTCTATAACACATAAATAAACATAAAACATAAAAATTTTCTAAGCATACAAGATCTAGCTTGGTTAATGTTTATACCTTTCTTTGAACAACCTTTGATCTTCACTTCCTAATCTGATTTTGCAGAGTTATTGGCTTATCTTGGGACTGAATCACTAACTAAATTTCTGTGGCTTTGAGAGAGAGAGAGAGAGAGAGAGAGAGAGAGAGAGACTTACCTAGGTGAATGAACACAAATGAGCCTTACTTGATTTTTATCTTTTTTTAATCTCCCACTCTTTGATCTTGTGGATGGGAATGATGTTATGTGGCACAAATTGGTTGATTCAAGGTGTATTTCAACACATGGTAATATCTTAAAAGACGTGTCAATAAATTTGACCATATCTGTGACGCCCCAAAACAGGTATACATCACCCATCTTGAGTCGCCAGATACATAGTACATAAATTCAAATACAACTTAATTATACAACAGTCATGTAAAATACGACAAAACATAGCTGAGAGTTTAAACAAGAATATTGTCATCTAGACAATATCCACACTCAATGGTGTCCTCATTACAATTATTATCACATTATTTCGTAGAATAGTGAGGCCTACTAAATCCATTTATCCTGGACCATCACTCCATTCCCCGACTCGTCCCAGCTATATTCTCATTTCCTGAAGAGAACAATGAAAGAAAGGGTGAGCTCAACTAGCCCAAGAAGAAATATTATGACTAAGATAATGCGAGTAATAAATTATCTTTAGCCTTAAACAAGATAACAACCGATAGAATACAATAGACAACAAGTTTTAGATCAACAATCGCAATGAAATAAGCAATCCATTAGAAGAGTCAAGTAGAGCATAAAATCTACTATCTTCTATGATTTAAAAAGTTTTTCATCAACTTTATCGCCGAGACTCAGCTTAATAAATAAAATCGAATCATCCCTGCACCACGGCCAAGGATATTCATGTAATCATCAATGGTCATGATTATACCGAATAATCCCTGGTCATAATCATACCAACAACTGTCCATCAATGAACTTCAGGCTAATGAGGACTTTTAGCACATCATTCGTTACATTACGGTCATGATTATACCGAATAATCCCTGGTTATAATCATACCAAGTCCATCTATGCACGTAAGCCAAAGATGATTTTCATCACAATATAAGCACGAGGATGATGACAATGACATAATAATTTAATAAAACAAGTTCAAGGATAAATTTTAAAGATTTATAATTTAATTTATCTAGGAATCAATAACGTCCAAATTGTCAACGTGATACTGCTTTGTAGAGTAAAATTCAAAAATATTATTCTTGTACCAAAAATAATTTGGACAGAAAAGAATTATATTTTTCGGGTGAATAGTACCCCATGAATAGTACTTCAGGAATAGTACCCCGTGAATAGTACCCCGACACGAAAAGTGTCCCGAATACCCGAGTGAATGATACTAGAGTGAATAGTAATCGGGTGAATAGTAATTCATAAATAGTAACTCGTGAATAGTACTCCGGCACGAAAAGTGCCCCGAATATTCGAGTGAATAATACTAGAGTGAATAGTAACTGGGTGAAAAGTAACCCATGAATATTAACTCGTAAAAGAAAAATACCAAATAAAATGATATTCCATGACGAGTACAAAAGAAATGATATCTCATACGAGTATAATAGAATATACAAAATTGCAAATGGATTTTCACCCGCCATGCGGTAATCCACGTAGACAGATCATTTCCACAATTTAATAAGGAATGAATACGAAGGATCATTCACCATGCATGTGGTAATCCACATAGACATGTTATTCCAATAAAATAATAAAGAATGGAATAACAGAAGACTTCACCAGACATGCGATAGATTGCATGCATGACTTATTCCAAATGTAATAATAAAGAAACGGAACCAGTCATGCGAATCCGCATGCATGCATGTGATATTCCAAATGTAATAATAAAGAAACGGAACCAGTGTCACGCCTAATCCGCATGCATGTGATATTCAAATGTAATAATAAAGAACAAAACCACGCCACGCATAATCCGCATGCATGTGATATTCCAAATGTAATAATAAAGAATGGAATAACAACAGAATTCACCAAGCATGCGATAGACCGCATGCAGAAAAGTTATTCAAACATAATAATAAAGAATGGAATAATGTAAGAATTTCACCATGTATACGGTACTTTACATGATTAAAGTTATTCCAACATAATAATAAAGAATGGAATAACAACCCTTACGAGTATTGAAAGAAAATAACTCTCTTCATGAATACGAAAGAATAATACCCCTTACTATAAAAGAAGACTGGATACTGGAATAGTGAGGTAGCAGACTTCTCTTCTTCTGTCTCTCTATAATTTCTCTCTATAATAATTGATCTATAGATTTAGTGAATTGGTGAAAAATAATGAAGGAATGAGCTTCTATTTATAGAAAAATATAGTTTCGATAATTGCACATTCTGGGGCTCGAAATATTACAGTATAATACCTTCCTCTTTTCCTTTATTTTTAATTTAGTCCTGTAAGTATTATCAAACTTGCACCATCTCCCCTAATAGTAAATCATGTGAATCAATAGTAAATCATGTGAATCAATAGTTCTAGACATGTGAAAATACGAATTACAGTATAGTACCTACATCTATACCTCCATTTTTAACTTAGTCACGCAAGTATTATCTATCTTGCACCAACTCCCCTAATAGTAAATGAATGTGAATCAATAGTACACACATATGAACAAATACTTATAATCATGTGAATCAGTAGCAATTAATTGCTCATTTATCTGGTTAATTACCTGATTGGTCAATATAACCTCCAGACATCAATTATTATCGAAATAAATGTTGATTTTCATTAACACTAATAATTCCAACACAATGGAACTATCAATTTCATCTTTAATCAATACGAACTTATTCATCATTAATATTATAATTCATAATATTTAACAAACTGTGTCGTCCCAGAAGAGGGGCTTTCCGATAAGGATTTCTCCTTATTAGCGCGCAATTAGATTATCTAACCTCTCCTTCACAGAACTTCACAGAACTTCTAGACATTGTCAATATTGTAAATAATAATATGAATAAATTTGTCATCTCAATTATTGATTTAATAATATAACATATTATATGATGATAACCTTTGTGATAATAATTGAATCAATAATATGAGAGATATGATGCAAAAGAATAACTGTAGTAATAATTGAGTATAACCGAGTGACTTCTTACGTAAGCATCAATAATCAATACTGTGTGCTACTACGCAACCACGCCAGACATCGCATTTTTACTACCGGTAGTTCAATGCTTTTAATAGTAACACTTTAGTTATTTTTATAAAATGATAATTACATCATTTTCTAACTACGACAATACTTCCATTGTGGGGTCCACCAATGATTGTGTCGTCGTACGGATATTCCCCGATAAAAAGAATATTATATAACAACTTGCTTACTTTGCAAAATTTATAAATATTACCCACAACTATAACATTATATCAAATCCACACAATAATATTCAAAAAAATATTTTGAGAAATTTAAATCTTTATTCATAAAATTTGGGGTCTCACAATATCTCTTTTATCTTAAAAGTTAAGTAAATGGTATTTTAGTAATTTCGCCTCCAAAAGGATATTTTTGGTAATTTCTCACATAATTTTAAGGGTATTTTGGTCATTTGACATGATTCTCGTAAATCTTAACCCTTAGTGTTTGATAATCACTAAGGGTTTGCTAATTAGAGTTTAGGGTCCACGAATCAGAAATTAGGGTTTTTAAAAATAGAATTAGGGTTCCTAACTGATCGTTAGGGTTTCCTAACTGCAGATTAGGGTTTCTAATCTAACATTAGAGTTTACTAAGGTTATAGCTTATCTGATCAACATTTGATCATTAATCGTATACTGAACAAACAAGTAATCATAAATACAATTATAATAATTGTATTAATTATCAAATCCCTATTCGTAATTAAGGTTAGGGTTTCCATCAGTTGTTCACATAACTTCATGCATATTTCATAGTCAATAAATAGTTTGACTATCTTTCTACACTCATATCACAAATGCTCAACATAATAATTCTAATCAATACTAACATTAATAAAAAAAATAAAATTTAATAATAATTTTTTTTGACTATCTTTCGTAAAAATAGAATTGTTTAAAATTCAGGGTCCTCACATTATCCCCTCCTTATAAGGATTCCGTCCCCGGAATCACTATTTCCTTATATTCAAATTATATTTATTAATTCATCTATTCTTTCTGATCCCAATTTAGAGCGAAAAAATATGAAACCTTTAAGGTTTACCGTAGACCCCCTGATCATACCTACATTTTAATATCTTTTAAAGTTGTATCAACAATTTCCCTATATAAACACAATACTAATTTGTGACTCATTTATTAACACGCGACTTAGATCCGTAAATGGAAACAACTCACAATGATATCAACCCAATAATACACGCGTAAATATATTATTGAACGAAATCTTTACCTGTCACCACTTTCTTGTGTAGCCACTGTAACAACTGGGAGAATCTAGATTGTTTAGAATTTAAGATTTAAGAATTAGTTATTAATAAAATGAATTTTGATTAATAATATTTTGTGCTATGTGTTTAATAATCGTTCTATAACCTAGGATGATTATAATACGGGAAGATTCTGTCTACGAGCTAGACTGAACGAGTAAGAATTTTCAAGATGAAAATAAAAATTTTCTGTGAACAAATGTATTTCCGAGGAAAAAGACGAAATATACACTATTCACCCGACAAAACCTTAAGGGTTAGGGTTTGAATAACCTAAGCCTTTTCGAGAGTTCGGTATGTCGAAATGACATTCTGTCGAAAGATTTGAAGATAATATATCATGGAAAGTTAAGAATGCCAATAAAAGTTTTCTCGAAAAACGTGCAAAAATTAAACGAAATAAAAATGACGAAAAGTACTGTTATGTACTTTTCATTCGTTTAACTACGTTAGGAGAAAACGTGAAGGAAAACACTTAACATCAAAAAGTGTTTTTCAGTTTTTCAGATATCCGAAGAATACGTAAAAGTTAATCTGTAAAGGAAATGTGAAATATCCAAAAATATTTGGATTCCGAGAATCGTAGTTTTGAAAACTGTAGGACGAATCCCGAAAGACGGAACAACGAAGCTTCCAGGAGAAGCTTCATGAATAGTAAGGAGGTTAGTTAGGGAGATGGGAATAGTAACCTTTATGGCAAAATGACTATTTTACCCCTAGCTTTGGTTTTTTATAAAAGGAAAGCTTAAATCATTTGTTGGTGATTTTGAAAATCGCTAACACTTGACAGAGAGAGAGAGAAGTCGGATGGGAGGAAAAAGGAAGAGGAAAAGTTAGCTCGTGAGCAAACTTTGTCCAACGGGAGAAAATTAAAGGAGAAAGGTAATCCAAAACCTAACTTCTATATGAATTTTCTTTAAGTTTTATATGTTAAAAATATAACTTAATGAGAATAGATGTAAAAGATGTTCAGAATAATTTCATATGGTTGAAATCATGAGAAAGCGAAGAAATAAGAATTAGAAGTTTAATTTAAAAATTTCTTAAGGATGTATGAGTTTCATAATAAATTTGAGCGATCTTATTGAATCATATGAATGATTCGGTGAAATAGTAAGGAATGGTGTTTTATAACACCGAATTCTAAGTAAAAGTGAAATTGTATTCAAAATATCGATTAAAAAATGAAGAACGAATTAAGAACGCGAAGAACATGAAGAATGCTCTTGATGGACAAATTTAAAACCATCGTAGTATAACTTGTAGTTGATGGATAAGTTTAAAACCATCGCATATAAGTTAATTGCTTATTGCTTGGTTAGAAACGGTAGAAACGTTCATGAAGAAAATATTAAACTTAGCTATAATGAAGTTATGGCAAAAATTTCATAAAAGATAAACGAGAATTAGAAAGTGTGTAAATGGACCCGAAGGTGTACGGTTTCATAAGAATGTAAGAAAACGTAGAAAACGTTAGTCGTGGACTCAAAAACGAACAAGTTCTGAGTTTGGATGACCAAATTACAGACAAACAAACAAAGAACGTTAATAATGTAAAATGAACGATTGATGAAGATTAAGCTAATCGAATGGCAAGTTAACTGATTCAAAATAAATTTCTATCTGGAGGAAGTTGAAGTACGTAAGATAAGGAAGAGAATGGTTTTGGAATGACCTCGTTTTGAGTTATAACGAATAAGTTATGAGATTATGAAGTAAGTGTCTCAAAATAGTGCAAGACTTATAAATTTTTTTCCATGTTTTTAGGCTTTAAATGGCAGCAATACCATACCACCTTGAGGCAATGGCTGCGAAGGCTATTTCGGGAAGGGACATACTGCTTAGTGGCGCTGTAGTGTGAGAAAGAAGAAGAAAGGTGGCGCCGCAGCGCCGGTGCATGGTAAGGCCCAGTGAAGAGCTTTTAACTACTTAACTCTTGGGGAAAGTGTAAGGGAAGATAAAGAACATATTGTTCACCTAACGTAACACTTAAACAAGTGACTTAAACCTTTAGTAAAGCTTGAATGGATAGATTAAACGAGATTAAAAGATAAAGAATGTAAATGTAATGCAGTTGCGATGAACGATCGGTCCTAACATATAACGAACCGTATGGCTTTGACATTAAGAAAAAGTAATGAACGTGGGGTTCATATAATGGATAACGAAAGTAGTAAATAAGATATGATTTATTAAGAAAGCTGTAACAAACGGTAATAAGATTAATTAAAGCCGAATGTGAATCGAATGGAGAATGTTAGAATGAATGTAAGCGTTAATCACTGTAGCCAATGTAAGGGTTAAGTGTATGCAAATATTAAACAGATAGAACCTACACTCCGTGTATGGTTTGACCGTAGGGTAACGAAGACCAATGATTAAACATGTGAACAATGAATAACTAAATTAAAGACAATGACACATAACGTAAAGAAGCAGAGTCAATGTTTATAACTTGGATGACGTTCCGAGTTGAATGAACTGGACATTGTAAGATAAGAATAAGGTAACGTAAAATGCTTAACAATATGAATGCGTAGAATATTAAATGATCGTTCTGAGTATATAAAAGACTGTATGACTTGGACGATAAAGAATGAATCCTGAGGTATGGCATTTAGTTGCCAGGAAGCCATAAGGAATAAGAAATTGACTTAACGAACATTATAGTTTAATGGTTCAGATAAGTTAAGATAAGTTTAGGTTGTGGTAAAATCGTAATCTTTGATGGTTGACATATGGGAGCTGGGCTAAATAATTCCTTCAGAGAGTGGAGGTATATACAAAACTTGCGACCGATCTAACTCACTGTGAAAGACAATGTAGATGAGACGGGAACTTGTTTATTGGTTATTTGTAGGAAACCACTCAGAGTACCATATGGACTACTAGCAGAGACACGATGTGTACTGAGACCTAGAAGAGTTATAAGAATAAGATAAGAATGCAAATCATTAAAGATGATGAACGTATGAGTAAGACATCTCTTTATGTCATGAAGCCGTAAATCGGTGAAGAAAGTGGTCACGTAAACTTAGATTGCAAGAACGCGAACCGTAAGAAGTAAAGTTAAGTAAACCAATACATAAGTCAAATATACATGACTAATTGGTGTATGTGTTATTTTCCTTATGTGTTATATAGGAATTGGAATGAGCAGTTCAGCGTAAACTTTAAGCTGTAGTTGTACGTAAGGGAAGTTTCCTAACTTCATTCATATTTTAAACGAATGCTAGTTTCTTAAACTTCTCAGATATTGAACTTGAGAAGTTCTGTCTATGTGCGAATGTGCGATATTTGTACAAGGTGGTAAAACGTATGAGGCATTGTGCCACAATTTGAACACTTCAGTGTTTCTATGAGATGAATTGTTCTATGATTGAACTGTTCAATATGAGAATGTTCTGTTTATACATGAATAGTTATTGTTAAGTCTGTGCTAATGATTCCAGTCGAACAAGATGTGTATGAAAAAGAGTAGAAGAATGAAAGTATTTCAAAGTGAATGTGATTAATGTTTTAAAATGATAGGAATCAGAGTTTATTCCTATTATTCAAGCTGCTTCATAACCTTTGTTCGGTTATCGAAGTTCTAAAGGAATGTTTGAATTCTTGAAGTTGTTTGTTCAACTGCTATGACTTGCTGAGTAATTAAATGCTCACACTTGCTTTAAATGAAAAATATTTTTAGCGTATGAGTAGAAGAACTTAAGGATCCTGTGAAGATCAAGCTGATCGGTATCCAGAAGAAGTGACATTCATTAGATGAACAAGCGTGAAGATCAAGCAAAGACTTGTAATGTAGAATAATTTAATTAAATTATAGACTAGTTTTATGAACTGTTATGTATCCTTGGTGGCGGATGAAAGTCACTCATGTAAGATATAAAGAATAATGTAATTATCATTATTTGTAATGAACAAGGTTATAAGGTATTAGAACCTGGGAACTAAGAATGTATGTTGTTATATTTCACTATATAATGATGTATGTTTGGAAAGAAGTGGGACCGTGATGTACGGAATCCGGGTCTGAAAATAGATCGGATTTTGGGGCGTTATAGTCACTGCGTTTGGAACTGTCATGTTAAAAGTTCATGTCGTTGGTCTTCTCGGCTGAGCTGATTCTTTGATCATTAGTGTCTCACTGTTGTTTCCTCTATTATTGCTTCTTTTATCTGTATTTTTCTTTGGGAATTTACGAATATGATGCTCTAATTATCCACAAAGAAGACAACCTTGTATCTTCTTTGGACTGGGATAATTGAGAGAGATGTGTCCCTCTTGGCCACAGTTAAAACATACCCCTTTTCCCTTTAAACAAACTCCTTGATGGTTCTTCTCACAAACTGCACACGACTCACCTCTCTCCCTACTCTCTCCTAGTTTATTTTTCGAGTTAGTATAGTCATTCTTCTTACGTTTGCTAGAATTACTGCCTTCGCTACCACCTACCCTATTATCTTCATCAGTCTTCTTTCTTTGTTCTTGATTATTCTTTGATACGACTTCAATTTCTCCCTTAGCAATAATTTCTCTTTCCAACAAAGTCGAAAATGATTCATTTTGTAGCACATCTATCTTACTGAGTACCAATGGTTTCAATCCGTTCTGTCAGGAATAAACATGTGAATTATATTCCTATATATATATATATGATTTGATTATGATGTACATTTGAATGAATATGCAAGTATTCTTGCATTAAGAAAAGTTGTAAAGTCCTCTGATAGATTATAGAAACATATGTATAAGGACTTAGAATGAATTGATCAAATATGTTAGGTTGATCCTACATAAGCAAAACAGCTTTATAAAGTCCTTAAAAAGAAATGATGTACAAGGACTATAAATATAGAAAGATCAAGCATGTTAGGTTGATCTTATAATGTAAAAGATAGGCTTGTCTAATCGTCGAACACTGCACCAAAAATCATAGTCTGTCAGGAGAGTTAGGGATAACTCGAGAGCTATCTAGGCAGAATTGTAATCTGCAAGATAGTAGATCTCGGAATTTGTAGACTACCAGGAGAAATGAGGAAGGATCATAGTGTGTCGAGGAGTACTTCCTCGGAGCTGTAGTCTGTTGGGGAAGTCATGTTCAGAATCATAGAGACAGCTTGCCTAAGAGCTAGCCGACCGAGTATCTGTCAAAGGCAAGTCAAGAATCGTAGACTACACTCGGAGTTGTAGAGTCTACTGATCGTTACAAAGGCAGAGATCGTAGTCGAGCAAAGATCAGATAAAGACCACAAGCACAACGACAGAAATCGTAGTGTCAAGATCTGATCTTAGAGTCGTAGTGTCCGCACAGCTAAAGCTGAATCGTAGAGTACAGAGCTAAGACTTCAACATATGTGTTCACAAAGCCAAGGTAGAATCGTAGAGCAAACACGATTCTCAATAATTGAGCACTCCAAGAATATCCAAAAGAATGTAGTCTCTAGTTGGTAATGCAAAGATACATCTCAGCTGAAGGAAGCCAGAGAGCACTCAACGAATGGCATGCAAGCTAACAGAAGATCTAAGCATCAACTTAATAAGCATCCAGATTGAGTTGAGAAGTCATTCAAGATGAAGTCTTCCACAAAATGGTCATAAGAAGACTTCAGTAGTTGACTAAGGAAAGTCAGCATATGCAGTAGCTGTCAAGTAGAAAGATGACAACGATCTTGCAAGTAACCAGGATCGTAGTGTTTGCCAAACAAAGAAGATACTGATGGAGTATACACAAAGATACTGGTCAGCCTCTGAATAACAAGGCTAAAGTGATTAAGCATTGGGTCAGTCCATTGATGATAAGTGAACGGGAGATCACAAGGAGAAAGCGAGCTGGACACGCCACAATTATGAATTATCTTGTTATTCAGAATGGGCCAGAGCAAGAAGTCAAGCCATCAGTATCTGAGAACAGTCGAGGCAAATAGAAGTGTTGAAGCACTACACTAGATATGGAAGAGGTGTTGCACATTGAAGATCTAATGAACACTCTTCAAGATCGTAGTGTTAACTCTACAAGTCAAGAAGCAACCATCAACAAGACACTACGATCAAGTGCAAAAAGATATGCATCAGAATCATAGAGTTCGAACAACTGAAGATTGAGGCATTGGCAACGGCTCAATCTGAAGATTGATATTCGAATAGAGCTTATTGAGAGCATCGATGTAAAAGGACAACCTCTGATTCAGAAATCAGAAGGAAGAAATAAAGTTGACTACCTGCCCGAGACATGAAAGTGACATCTCTGATGGGGTAGGTGAAATAGTAGACTGCAGTGTTAGAAAGTCAGAAAAAGATGTCATGTCACAACTGCAGTCTGCACCAAATAACTCGATATCTGTGAAGTCATTTGAATATCTTCCAACGGCTACTTTCCAACGGGAAGATCAGAAAGCAGTATAAATCAACAGAACCTGAAAGATCAAGGCTTGCTGATGATTGTGAGGTTGCAGAATCGTCGAGTTGGTAAATGTTATAGTTGACTCTACGAGTTCCACCAAAGATCAATAGAACAAGTCTTAGTGACAGTGAGACTACCAAGGTCGAAGTGAAGCAGCTTTGAAGAAGAACTCAAACAGATCAAAGCTTCACTCAATAAAGATGAGAATGCCACTAAACATGGCAGAAAAGCTGAGAGCCGAGAAGGCAAAGAAGATAACATTTAGAAAAGTGGCTAAGTACAAAGAAGATCAAGAGAGCCACTCTACGAATCATCATAAACCGAAAGCTAAAACTGAACAAGTGAAGAACCATGTCTACAAAGTATTCAAGAAGGGTTGAGGGATTGCTAAGTGCCAGACAAAGTCTACTAAAAGCACAGAGACTTAGCAAACCTGTGATAACCCGAGAATTTAGACAATTTTATAAAATCTTAAAAGATTGAATAGAGGTTAAATAATAAACCTAGACAGAAAATAAGTGTATGTATTTGACATTTTTGGGAATAAATTTTGTGAATTTAAAAACTTTTGGTAAAGGTTTACAATGTTAAGAATATCTTGTGTATTTGGTCATATGTGTGTGCAGTATGTGGTTAAAGGTCAAGGATTGATGGGATAAATTATATCGATCACAAACCCTAATAATATTTTAGTAAGAGCCTCGACGTCAGGTTAGAAAACCTTATCTCATTGATAAGAAACCCTATTACCGGCTATAGAAACCCTAATTTTAGTTTCGGAAATCCGTAACCCTAATTCGGAATAATAAAACCCTAATTGGGAAGCTTGAAGATAAGTATAAAGTTTTATTTTATTAATTGTAAGTATAATTAGGGATAACCCTAATTGATTAATTAGAAAGCCCTAATTTCTAATGTTGGAAACCCTAATGTACAATTAGAGAAAACCTAATTATTAATTTATAGAGTTTAATTTTAATTAGGAAGCCTTAACCCTAATTAGCAAGCTTGAATGTGATTAGTAAACTTTATTATAATTAGAAGACCCTAATTATAATTTTCTATTTTTAGAACCTTATTAGAAAAGTCTAGAATATATATTTGTGTAACCTTAGGGTTAAACCCTAAGGGCTGAAACCTAATAATTGTAAGAAGTTACCAAGTTGCCATTCACTTTATGAGTCAAAAGACCAAACTACCCTTTCTAATATTATAATGAGGTGGATTGTAGATCAAACCCTACTAATGGTTGGTGACCAACCCTAAGCTAGACATGTGGTCTAGTAACTCACTTTAATCATCAAATACCAGCCATCTTGCATCCTACAAATTTATTGAACCTAAGATCAAAGTTAAAAAGTAAGCAAAATTCACTTACTTTACTTTTCAACTTAGCCAAGACCTTCTCTCTCTAAAAATTCAAAAATGTAGAGTGAGAGTGAGTGATAAGTTAAGCCAAAGTCAGTCTTTAGCTTGCCAAGAACAAACATCAAAGATCAGAATCTAGATCAAGCTTTAAAAGAGGTATAAACCCTAAATTTGAAGATCCTTGTATTTTATGTTAGATGTTATGATTAAGTGTTTAGATATGTTGTTTGTAGTTTATATTAGTGATCTGGGTTGTAATATCACAGATCCATATCATCTAAATGCTCAAAATTAAAGATTTCAAAAATCTGGAAAAGTTGAAAAATAAGGCCTGACAAGCAAATGTCAGAGCCTCTAGATTCTTCTATGTTAGATGTTTATGGTGTATAATATTATGGATATGTTGTATGCCATGTGGTCTTTATTACGCAACTTGAATCAACCTCGGATCATGTCTAGATTTGAGTTATGATGATCGATTGAAAAGGTTTAATGAACGTAAAAGTCTGGTTTCGGGCAACCCCATTTCCCGTAAAACTCGATAATCATTTTACGGTCTTGGATCTTGCTTACATTAAATGTTATAGCTATGTTGTTGTTTTACAGTTGTTGTGTGACATGCAGGCTTCATGTTGATGTATCTAGATACCCCAGATCATTAGTAGAATTGTAGATAATCTTGGTCAAACTAGGTTGGCCAAAAATGGCTCATGAAGGTTTTTCGAAAACCCGGATCTCTTCATCACCAAATTTCGACATAGTTTGACTAGCTTGGATCTTGCATGTGTTATGAAGTTAGACTGAAATGATAGCATGTTATTGTACCCTGACACCTCTACTACACATTTGAAGTCATAGATCACATAAATCATTCCTAGAATCAAAGATATAAGGCCACCAAGTAGGTACCCTCACACTGCTCGAGTTTCTGGAAAACCCAGAAACTCAAGAACAGCGTCTGATAGGTTTTTGGAGACTTAGATCTCTATGATCTGATGTTGTATGGCCATGGAACAAGTTGGTAACTCTAGTATTACATTAGTACTTTAGTTCTAACCAAATTAGAAGCCCAAAAACGTAATGAACATGAATATAGAACCGGTCAAACTAAGGCCCTCGATAACTGACATAGTTTTCTGGGCAGCTCAAGAACATGCTCAAGAACACCTATAGCGACGGTTCTGTCCCTATAGGGCCCTTTAGCGACAATTTATTTCCAAAATTATTATTTTTAATAAATAATTAGTATTAAAAGGTTTTTAATTATAAAAAATACATGATAAATTCCTAAAAATTATTTTAAAGCCTAAAAATTAATTTTTAATTATTTTGAGTATATTTCATAAAGATTTAATATTTTTGGAATATAAATGGTATTTAATTTATTTAATTATATTATTAAATAAATTACTTGAAATAATTTTAATACTTGAAAAAAAATATGGTGTAAAAATGATTTAAGTGTTATAAAAATATTTTAAGTTATAAAATATAACTTTTGATATTTTGTCATGAAAATATTAATACTTTAATTATCGAATAATGGATTTAAGTGTTTAAAAATCATATAAATATGATTTTAAAGTATGAAAAAAATATTTTTGTGATATTATAAATATATTATAATATTTTTGTTATGATTTTCATTGATATTTAATATTAAATTAATATTAATGATTAAGGAATTATGTGGTATTTAATTCATTTAAATACGTTATAAGTGATTGAAAAATTCTGATAAATAGTAATAGTTACCCGAAAATTATTATGGGCCTAAGAAAATTATTTTGACTGATTTATAAATTATCTAGGATAATTGTTAAGTGTTTAGACAGAGTTTAATGGAACTTAAACTCGATATTTGTCTGACTAGATAGTCGGGATGATAGAATTGTGTCAATTTCAACTCGGACTAAAATAGTCTGACTTGATGCTAAGTTTTATGTGCTGTATAGACTGATAGGGTTATGTGTTATGTGTTTAAGATATTCTGTGTATATATATATATAACAATATTATACTATGATGATATTATTCTAATATTTGGAGATTGGTATTATCTATATTAGGTCTTCGGATAAAGCTAAGTTATATTCAGTAACGGTAATTAACGGTACATGCAAGTTTTACTAAACTCTACTAAGAGTTGTTTCATTCAGATATGCTTATGGTTAATCATTGCTGATTGCCATGTAGAATTGTACTCTGTACATATTGCATGTATAAGTCAGGTATGAAAGGCTGATCATCTTCATTACCAGTTGGTCTAGATATATTTGTTCATGTTCAATACTTATTCAGTCAAAAGTTTGTCCATGCTAGTTCTCAATTATATTGATGAATTATAGCTAGCTTATTATTCTGACTCTTTCAGTCATGATATATCCTTAAATAGAATTTAAACTTGCTGGGCAACTTTCATGCTCACCTTGCTATATCATGATAAAACATTGCAGATTAAGGCGAATGCGTCGGATACAAGAAAAGATAAAGCCAAGCTCAGCTTGGGACTATGTGTGCAACTAGATTTGTAAAAGTAATTTATTATAATTACATTGTATGTTAGATAGGATATAAATTATGTATAGTTATGGTTACTCGACCTTGGGGAGAGTGTATAATGTTTAATGTATAAACAATTTATGTTTATATCTTCCGCAATAGTATAGAAATAGTGCACCAGATCCGTGGTGATTTAGGACCATGGATTTGGGGGCGCTACATTTGGTATCAAAGCTGTTGGTTATAAACCTAGGGTAGAGTTACCTTAGAATAATAACCGCAGTGATTAGGATAAGATCTAACACACAGAGTTAGTATGTCGGTAAGATTCAAAGACGAATCTTGGCGAGTTATAAAGATACGGAGTTTCCTAACTCTGATAATAAAGGTGAATAGTAGTAATGGATAGATAGAGTCTCAAAGACTAAAAGTTCAGGGATAGGAGATCGTAAATCAAAACGATCAAGATATAGAAATGAATCGTAATATATACGATGAGATCACCCCATGATCTAATAAGGTGATAGCAGGGAGAAGAATCAATCTGATGATTGGAAAGTTTATAGCAAAGATTGTTGTGTATGTTGTACTATGAAATGGTACAGATTCTAGAAAGGATTACGAGTATGAGTTGAATGAAATTCGTATTGAGAAGGGAGTTAGGATTAGGTGGAGATTTCAATTGAGGACTCATGACAGCAGCTAAGTTGTATGATTCTTCGTATGGGAGCTGAATTGTACTTGGTGTGAAAACCACTTAGTTTTTGGCCCTGATAATCATTGAAATGTTTGAGTCGCGCTATTTGCTATATACATGTTAAGAAGGTGATTCTTTTCTCATGTGTATAATAGATAGATAGGTTATAAGTAGAGGATACAAGGTTAAGTACGAGTTCTTAAAACTCATACTTATGTTACGTTCGTGACTCATGGTTATATGAAATGTTTATGAACCCCTCAGCGAAAAGACGTTAAAGGTCTGACTAGGACAAGTTCTTAAACTCATATGATTGTGGAAAGTTCCTGAACTCATAAGTGTGGTAAGTTTGACGAACTGGGTAGAACTAAGTGTGAATGGAGAATTGAGTATTATAGGAACAGGTAGATTATTAAGCAAATGATTGTTAGTTGGGATATATGTTTTCCAAAACTCATAGCTATGCTAGACTTCAAAATTTTGACATCAAGCTAAATACGCACTATGTGCTTTTAAATATATATATATATATATATGTAGACTCGTAATCATTTTGAAACAGTTTAAAGTATAGTCTATGCTGCTTATTTCAGCTAGATGCAAATGATTTGAAATATCAAAATATATTTATTTATCACTCATATACCATGTAACCTGGTGCAGAGATGATAAAAAGTTGATAGAGTTATAAATACAGGAATACATAGTGTGAATTCGATCTAAAAATCATTGTTCCACTATCGTATGATGTGTTATAACGAAGTTATACAATGACGACATCCTCAAACGGACTGTTAATATAGTACGGCATCATGACGTCATTCTCAAAAATATTTTCAAAATTTTTAATTTGCCAACGGGGATTGGCTACACGTAAATAATTCGATTGAATTGAATTATTGATATGAGTCTATGCTATTAGATTCAGCTAGACTATTGTTTATGAAAACTCTAAGTGTTCATTAAAAGGAATTTCCCTAACCAAATTGTTTTGGTGCAGAGTCCAATAAGACTGAGGTAAGAAATTTTGTGAGCTTGAGGCGGATAAGAGGAACAAATTGTTCCAACGAGCAGTACTTGGCTAGTACAGGGCGTATCGGGCTAATCACCCTTTATGTCCATAAGTTATGACGGTTTGCGGATGAATTTCCATAAAACCTTTACGAAATGACAAACAAATAGTCTATATGACTCCTTAGAACAATTTAAATTTTTTTACTCTTATGAGTGATGTATTGGGTAGCATGTGATGCTGTGTAT
This sequence comes from Panax quinquefolius, assembly GCA_020205615.1. Taxonomy (NCBI): domain Eukaryota; kingdom Viridiplantae; phylum Streptophyta; class Magnoliopsida; order Apiales; family Araliaceae; genus Panax; species Panax quinquefolius. The sequence goes on from CM035158.1 coordinate 33,127,521, forward strand.
GCAAGGTATGAGGTGTAATTTGAATTTCAGGGACGAAATTCTTAGAAGAAGGGGTGATTGTGACAACCCGAGAATTTAGACAATTTTATAAAATCTTGAAAGATTGAATAGAGGTTAAATAATAAACCTAGACAGAAAATAAGTGTATGTATTTGACATTTTTGGGAATAAATTTTGTGAATTTAAAAACTTTTGGTAAAGGTTTACAGTGTTAAGAATATCTGTGTATTTGGTCATATGTGTGTGCAGTATGTGGTTAAATGTCAAGGGTTGACCGGATAAATTATATCAGTCACAAACCCTAATAATATAGTAAGAGCCTCGACGTTCAGTTAGAAAACCTTATCTACTGATAAGAAACCCTATTACCGGCTATAGAAACCCTAATTTTAGTTTCGGGAATCCGTAACCCTAATTCGAGAATAATAAAACCCTAATTGGGAAGCTTGAAGATAAGTATAAAGTTTTATTTTATTAATTGTAAGTATAATTAGGGATAACCCGAATTGATTAATTAGATAGCCCTAATTTCTAATGTTGGAAACCCTAATGTACAATTAGAGAAAACCTAATTATTAATTTATAGAATTTAATGTTAATTAAGAAGCCTTAACCCTAATTAGCAAGCTTGAATGTGATTAGTAAACTTTATTATAATTAGGAAACCCTAATTATAATTTTCTATTTTTAGAACCTTATTAGAAAAGTCTAGAATATATATTTATGTAACCTTAGGGTTAAACCCTAAGGGTCAAACCCTAAGAGTTGAAACCTAATAATTGTAAGAAGTTACCAAGTTGCCATTCACTTTATGAGTCAAAAGACCAAACTACCCTTTCTAATATTATAATGAGGTGGAGTGTAGATCAAACCCTACTAATGGTTGGTGACCAACCCTAAGCTAGACATGTGGTCTAGTAACTCACTTTAATCATCAAATACCAGCCATCTTGCATCCTACAAATTCATTGAACCTAAGATCAAAGTTAAAAAGTAAGCAACATTCACTTACTTTACTTTTCAACTTTGCCAAGACCTTCTCTCTCTAAAAATTCAAAAATGTAGAGTGAGAGTGAGTGATAAGTTAAGCCAAATTCAGTCTTTAGCTTGCCAAGAACAAACATCAAAGATCAGAATCTAGATCAAGCTTTAAAAGAGGTATAAACCCTAAATTTGAAGATCCTTGTATTTTATTTTAGATGTTATGATTAAGTGTTTAGATATGTTGTTTGTAGTTTATATTAGTGATCTGGGTTGTAATATCACAGATCCATATCATCTAAATGCTCGAAATTAAAGATTTCAAAAATCTGGAAAAGTTGAAAAATAAGGCCTGACAAGCAAATGTCAGAGCCTCTAGATTCTTCTATGTTAGATGTTTATGGTGTTTTATATTATGGATATGTTGTATGCCATGTGGTCTTTATTCTGCAACTTGAATCAACCTCAGATCATGTCTAGATTTCGAGTTATGATAGGTCAAACAGTGTTGACCGAACGTAAAGTCTGGTTTCTGGGCAACCCAGATTTCCCAGAAACTCTGATAATCATTTTCTGGTCTTCAGATCTTGCTTCTGTTAAATGTTATAGCTATGTTGTTGTTTTACAGTTGTTGTGTGACATGCAGGCTTCATGTTGATGTATCTAGATACCCCAGATCATTAGTAGAATTGTAGATAATCTTGGTTAAACTAGGTTGACCGAAATGGCTCATGAATGTTTTCAGGAAAACCCAGATCATCATCAGCCGAAATTTCTGACATAGTTTGACTAGCTTGGATCTTGCACGTGTTATGATGTTAGACTGAAATGATAGCATGTTATAGTACCCTGACACCTCTACTACACATTTGAAGTCTTAGATCACATAAATCATTCCTAGAATCAAAGATATAAGGCCACCATGTAGGTACCCTCACACTGCTCGAGTTTCTGGAAAACCCAGAAACTCATGAACAGCGTCTGACATGTTTTGTAACGCCCCAAAAAAATCAAACAGCGGACATTGTCAAGAAGATACAAATGCGTCTTCTAGCAGCTCAAGACAGACAGAAGAAGTTTACGGATCTGCAAAGAGAGAATCGGGAGTTTGAAGTAGGTTCGTACGTATTCCTAAAAGTATCTCCCTGGAAAGGAAAGATACATTTTGGGAAGAAGGGAAAGTTAAGTCCAAGGTTCATAGGACCTTTTGAAGTATTAAAACGGGTAGGTGAGGTAGCTTATATGATAGCCTTACCTCTAGACCTAGAACGAATACATAATGTATTTCACGTATCCGTGTTACATCCTTATAAGCCAGATTATAAGCAGGTGATAGAATATGAGCCTATTCATGTCGAGAAGGACTTAACGTATGACGAAATGCCGATTCAAATTGTTGATAGAAAAGAACAAGTTCTGCGAAATAAAGTCATACCTTCGGTAAAGGTGATATGGAAGAACCACGATGCAGAAGAAGCAACGTGGGAGTTAGAAGAAATGATGAAAAAGAATTACCCGCATTTATTTGTGTTATTTTTTTTTAGCGAGATTCTGGGGACAAAATCCTTATAAGGGGGAGAGAGTGTAACGCCCCGGAAAAATCAAACCTTTGTAAATACTTTTAATAATGAATACAATAATATTATTATTTATTATTACGCGTGGATAAGATGAATGTCGTTCTATAACCTAGAAACGTTGGAATGTCGTAGTATTTTAACTACGTAGGATAATTAAAGTGTTTGAATTTCTATGACGAAATTAAAAGCTTTCCGAGAAATTTTTTGAAAAACACTATTCATAGATTTCTGCTCGGGAATTATTTTTGAACTTCCGAGAAATACGTAATGTTATAATATCAAGGTGATATGGATTATGTAATAATAACCTAAGTATGGAAAACGTAATATTTCACATGAGGACTTTATTTAGGAACGTTAGGTTTTTTAAGCGTTAAAGGAAGAAAGTTGTGATCGTATAATGTGTATTCATTATATGAAGGTAATAAATGTAAGTATAGTACGACATATTGTACTATTAGGTATGAAGAATGAGATAATGTATATTACGAATTAATATATGAGCTAGCATATGAGGATTATACATGGGGTATAAATGTTAAGTTGTTAAATCTAAGGTAATGGACTTGTAGGATTATTAGCCTAATAAGAGAAGTCCAATAGAAGGTGAAAATGAAGCCCAAGTGTTTGATAGATCATGAGTCCAAACTATGGTAGCATAAGCCCAATAAGAAATTAGCTAGATTTAATTAGTAAGCTCAATGACTAAGCCATGATCCATGGAGCAATCCAAGTGTAAATGGGTAGACTTGATGGGTAAACAAATTATGTGGTGACCAAGTGTTGTGATGATCAAGTAATAGAAGTGGCTAGCAAGTAGACTTGGTTGATAAGCAATGAATAGTAAGGAGGTGATTAAAGGAGGTGGAATGTCCAATTGACTATAATGCCCTAGCTTTTGGTTGCCTATAAATAGAGAAGCCTCACTTCATTTGTTGGTTGTTCAATTTCTCCCAACTCCTCTCAAAGATAAGCAACTTAATTGTTAGAGAGAATAAGCCACATAAGCACTTATAAGCCACTTCAACCTTTGCTAGATTTTCCAAAGTGAAGTGAAGTAATAGTCTTCAAGGGTAAGACTCATATCTTTTATCTACATCTCTTCTATGATAGGATTCATAGAGAAGGGAGATTGTTTGTTAAGAACATGTAATAAGTTATTAAGGAATGAACTTAAGCCGAATAAGTTGAATAAGCAACTTGAACTTTAATAAGTTGCTAGAATCATGAAGAACTTATCATATGATTGTCATATGATGTTAGTATATTGAATATAGTATGAAAACATTGATTGATGGACTTAAGTTCATAATAAGTCATAAGCATGAGGAGTTATAGTTCATAAGTTAAAAAAAAAGTCATTGACTTATGAAAATAAGTCAAAACCTACTTTGATTATAAGTTGGTGTAATAAGTAACTTGTAATGATCATATGTTGGTTAAAATCCATTTAGAATCATTAAGAATGTAGTTTTGCAAGAATTTCACGATTGGACGATAATCGTCGAATTCGTGAATTTCTCGGAATGGAAGTCGTATTTTATGTTTAAAGTCAGAAACGTTGGTTTTCGATGGAGATAAGTCATATTTGGCATTACAGAGTTGCGGACTCAAAAATAACCGAATTCCGACTTAGAACGAAGAAACGAGCGTTGAACGTTCACGGACGTTTATCGTTTTCGTTAAAAATGAACTCATAGGGGAAATTTTAGCAAACAAAGTCAAATAGATAAAATTCTTGCTTGAACGCATAAAGTATGTAATTTATGAACCGTAGGCTTTTGAACGAGTCAATTCAGACATATAACGAAGAAGTTATGAGTCCGGGAGTTTCGTAAAATTTTTAAAAATTGTAAACTATCTCGAGGCCTGAGAGTTGGCGCGCATGAGTACAACCCAAGAATAAATGAGTGGCGCCATGGCATGCCAACCGAAGGCCAAATGAGTGGCGCCAAATGCGTCTTGAATCTCGGTGTCTGAAAGCACATTGCTAACTCACATCGCAATGCGAGATGATGAGTTAAGTGTGGCGCCGCAGCGCCATGTTCAGATGTCAGGTACTGCTAACTCGTGCCGCAGTGTGAGATGAAGAGTAATGGGTGGCGCCGCAGCGCCAACCCTAGACAATGGATAGTAAAGAATAATTACAAGTACAGAATGAAAGGGAATTTATAGTAATGAACTAAGGTATAAACATGACATTGTTAGGACATTGTTAGACACTTACGTGTGATGATTAAGAGTTAATAATCAATCAAAGATGAACGAAATGTGAATGACGTAATGAAAGTCGGAAACCCATAATAGTAGATCTAAGCCAGGACTTACGTTGAGAAGAAGGGTAAGATATATTAGGGTCTATGTATGTTCATTGATGACCTAATTTGTTATGTGATATTATCATTACTGTAGAGACTTAGAGACTTAAACTGTATGTGTTATAATCAGTAAGAAGACACTGAAGGCAAGTATTCTAATCCTTGTTCCCGTTCAGTCTGGACAAGTTTTGTAATTCATATATTCTTTCACATGAAGTCTTGAATGATGAAGTCTAAAGCCAACTCTTTCGGCTAGACTTATATTAGGATTCTGTAAAGCATGATTTGTGTTTACCGAGTTATATTGGCATGGTTTTCAATCGAAGACCAAGTATGCTAAAATGTTTTTGTCATTTAACGACAGACACGTGAGGTTGCTACAACTTAAAGGTATACTCGTTTAATGAATGTAGTGTTGATCAACATAGAGTACTATGGGCTGATCACCCAGAAGTGCTCGTAAGCTATGCCGGACTTACGGACTTAGTGACGGATTATCCTTTTCAAAAGAAATTATAAACTGCTCATAGTTTTGAGCCTTAGTTGATATTCTATTGAATATTGTTGTTGGAAAACATTTTGAATGAAAAGAAGTGCTATGTTGAAATATCGATATTACTTCGTAACAATTGTTCAGTTACTGAAGATGTATGAGTTCTATGTTTCAAGCATGTTGTTTATTAGAATTGTAGTACTTTCGGAGCTAGTCATGCTCACTCTTGCTTGAACCATATGAACACAGTCAAGATCGAGCGGACGGAAGGCTCAGACAAGGACATGGGCAAGGCGAAGACGAACCCTTAGATTACTTATGTAATAGAATAGTTGAATGTCTATAATATATTGAATATTATGAAAAGAACAAACGAATGGGTTACAAAGAACCTGGGAAATGTAATATTATTTTGGATATATAGAAGTTATATTAGTCCTTTTGAGACTATTCAATTAAATGAATGAATGAATGGTAGTACCGTGTAGCACCATCTGTCGGGTTGGAAGAGACCCGAATTTGGGGGCGTCACAGGTTGGTATCAAAGCATTAGGTTATAAAACTTAAAGGGGGATTAAAAACCTTAAGTCATATCCTTAAGAGAAGTCAAAGAAATACAAGAAGAAAATAACCTTATCAAAATGCATTATGATTATGTTATGTGTTTTTATTATTCTATTGACGTGTACTAATCAACTTAATTATTTTGTATAGATGTCAGGAGTAAACGGAATGTTTGTAGATGGTCAGGTCATTAGTGAAGAATCGGTGAACCAAATAGAGGTTTTACCGAACCCTATAGTAGCAGATCCGGAGGTGGTAGATATTGAGTCTGGCAACTCAGATGATGCTAACTATATGTCAGTATTCGATGGGATGATAGAGGAGGAAGTAGTGACAGTGTCCTTTAATCCAGTGGCTATAGCAGCGGAGATAGCTCCAGGGGGGTCGATGATGTCTCTTTTCATGTCAGTATTGGATAGAAATATCCATTACTGTCAGGAAGTCAAGGAGCTGAAAGCAGAGCTCCAAATGGTTATAGAGGACAAGACTGATGTCGATTCCATGTGGGAATAGGAACATGACAAGATGATTTTGGCTAAGGACAAAGTCCACAATTTAAAGCACGAGGTCTTTGAGCTCAAGGAAGAGCTAAAGACCAAGATGTAGAAGATAGGGAGGATGTCCTATATCTATAGGAGTTCTCACACAGATTTCCAGCAGCAGGTAGTTGGTTATCCTGTAGAGGTGGGGCAAACACGGCATACTATTATCCGTGATATTATTGCTAGTCTTGCCAAGGCAGATTTTGATAATGCCTTGAGGCGGATGTAGACTAGCAGTAGCTAGAGTAATATGTAAATATTTTGTAACTAGTAGTGACGTAAAGCCCTTTTTGTATAGTAAAGGGTAGTCTTTTGTAAATCCCAATTATTGGAAAGCAATAGCGGGAAAGTAATGTAAGCAGCTTAGGCTGTGTATGTAACCGATGTAGTATTATACTACGAAGAATGAATATAAGTCCTTTTTATGGAAAGCAATGAGTTATGGATGTTAGAGTTATTGTTAATATGAATGCTAACTAATAAAGAAAGAAATAATAACGAAATGTGTTTATTGTATCAACAAAATGCCACCAAGAAGAGTGCAACGTAATCAAGGTGCGAGCGTAAATCAACCAGAGGGAGGTCTGGTTAATCTGATGTAGGAGTTTGTTAATTTAATAACAGCTGCCTTTAATAAAACATGGGCTAATATCCCCGTAAATCCATGAGTAGCACGAGCTACTACCTTTAAGGATTTCATGAGCGTGGGTCCGCCGGAGTTCGAAGGAACTACGGACCTTATTGAAGCCCAAACGTGGGTTAAGGAGATAGAGAAGGCATTTGTAATAGCAAATGTCGATGAAGCCCAAAAGGTTGCCTTTGCGACCTATATGATGAAGGGAGAGGCCAACTTTTGGTGGGAAGCCAATTAGGCTAGGGCCGGGATAGCGAATCTGACGTGGGAGAGGTTCAAGGAGATATTCTTCGAGAAATACTTTCGCACGAGCATGCAAGGGAGGATGGAGATGCGATTTTTGAAGTTGAAACAAGGGGACATGACGATTCCCCAATACGCCGCCAAGTTTAATGAACTGGCAAGGTTCGCTCCACATCAAGTGGATACTGAGGTGAGGATGGCACGATGGTTCGAGCAGGGCTTGAAACCCTGGCTCTATAACCGTATATCGGTGTTCCAAAGTACTTCTTTTAGAACTGTATTAGAGAAGGCGATAATCGCCGAGGGTGGTAGTGAAGCTTTAAGTCAATACCACAAGGACAAGAAGAGCAAGGTTAAAGTAGACGGGAGAGTAAATATCGAGGGAGCCAGTAGTAGTGGCGAGGGTCAGAAGAGGAAGGTATTTAGCTTTGAGAATACCAGAGTGAAGCAAGGAGACTCGAAGAGAAGAATGGAGGCCTGCAAGACCTGTGGGAAGACTCACTTAGGAGTCTGTCTCAAGGGAAAGGTCGTCTATTATAACTGTGGACAGGAGGGGCATATTGCGCCTAATTGTCCGACTCCAAAAAAGAACCACGGATGTTTTATGTGTGGATCAACTGACCACATGGCAAAGAACAGCCCGAAGAAGGGGACGGATGAGAATCACAGCCGGGTAGGCCGATGGGTTATACCTTTAACATGACAATCCAAGATGCAGTCGCATCAGGGGACGTCATCGTAGGTATTATTCTGATCAACGATATCAATGCGTACGTGCTGTTTGATTTGGGTGCTACATGTTCGTTTATAGCATGCGATTTTGCTAGACGATTAGGATTACTTCCCGAAAAGTTGCCTATACCTTTAAATATTAAGGTAGCAAACGAAGAAATAATTCTTGTTGAAGATGTTCATAAGAGTTATTGTGTAGATATACGGGGTTGTAAATTATCGGTAGATTTGTTGCCGATAAAGTTAAGAGTATTCGATGTAATTCTCGGAATGGATTGGTTAGTAAACCATTGGGCAATTATAGATTGTCAAAATAAATGTGTGAACATTAAGATGTTAGAACAACCTCGGGTAGTATTTTATGGTAATAGATCACCGGGACGTTCGTGTTGTCTAACCATGACACAAACTAGGAAATTACTGAGAAAGGGATGCGTAGGTTATCTATGTCATGTTGCTGATATCCAGAGAGTGGTAGCAACCATGGAACAAATACCTGTAGTGAGAGAATTCGCTTATGTTTTTCCGAGTGAATTGTCGGGTCTTCCGCCGGATAGGGAGAAAGAATTTGTTATAGACATTGTGCCAGGAGCGGCACCAGTTTCCAGGGCACCGTATCGTATGGCGCAAGTGGAGATGAAGGAGTTGATGGTGCAGTTGCAAGAACTATTAGACAGGAAGTATATTCAACTGAGTGTTTCACCGTGGGGAGCACCGGTACTGTTTGTCAAGAAGAAGGATGGATCGTTAAGACTGTGTATCGACTATCGAGAGTTGAACAAGTTAACGATAAAGAATAAATACCCATTGCCCAGGATCGATGATCTCTTTGATCAGTTGAAAGGGGCTAAGTATTTTTCAAAAATAGATTTAAGAACGGGGTGTCACCAGTTGAAGGTTAGGAAGGAAGATGTACCAAAGACAGCATTCAAGACTCGTTATGGTCATTACGAGTTTCTGGTGATGTCATTTGGGTTGACAAATGCACCAGATGCATTTATGGATATGATGAACAGAGTGTTCAAACAATATTAGGACAAGTTCATCGTGGTGTTTATAGATGATATTCTATTCTATTCTAAGACGCCAGAAGATCATGCTGAACACCTAAGATTAGTGTTGGAGACACTAAGGAAGGAGAAGTTGTATGCGAAATTCAATAAGTGTGAATTTTGGTTGGAGAAGGGACAATTTTTAGGTCATGTCGTTGACCATGAGGGGATTTCAGTAGATCCAACGAAGGTGGAAGCCGTAATGAATTGGGAACTACCGAAAACGCCGACTGAGGTGAGAAGTTTCCTAGGGTTAGCGGGTTACTATCAAAGATTCATCCAGGATTTTTCGAAGATAGCTACTCCATTGACTAACTTAACAAGGTAGACGGTGAAATACGCTTGGACTGACAAGTGCGAGGACAATTTTCAAGAACTAAATAAGAAATTGAGTGAAGCGCCTATTTTGTCATTGCCCGATGACACAAGAAATTTTGTAGTTTATAGCGATGCTTTGCATAGAGGACATGGTTGCGTGCTCATGCAGCATGGCAAGGTCATTGCGTATGAATCTAGGCAGTTGAAGGATTATGAGAAAGTTTACCATACTCATGATCTGGAACTGGCCGCAGTAGTTTTTTCTCTAAAGATATGGAGACATTATCTTTATGGAGAAAAATGTGAGATATACACGGACCACAAAAGTCTTAAATATATCTTCACACAGAAGGAGTTGAATATGAGGCAGAGGAGATGGCTGGAGTTGATAAAGGATTACGACTGTGAAATCCTATATTACCCTGGAAAAGCCAATATAGTTGCCGACGCGTTAAGTAGGAAGGCTCGGGAAAAGTTGTCTTTGTTAACGGCTCAAACTGAGTTAATAACAGAGATGGCTAGGGTGGAGTTGGAATTGAAGCTGCCAAGTGAAGTAAGACAAATATTGTGTCTAATTTTCCGAGTCCGAAGAAGAATCACAGATGTTTTGTGTGTGGATCAACTGACCACATGGCAAGGGACAGCCCAAAGAAGGGGACGGATGGGAATCGAGGCACTAATAGCGGTAAGTTAGCTATTAGTGGACCAAAGGTCTGTTTGGTAGCCGATGGGTCATACCTTTAACATGATGATCCAAGATGCAATCGCATCGTGGGACGTCATCGCAGTATTATTATTCGATCAACGATATCAATAAATCACGTCTTTGTTTTGATTTGGGTGCTATTTGTTCGTTTATAACATGCGAATTTGCTAGACTATTAGGATTACTTTAGAAAAGTTACCTATACCTTTAAATATTAGGTATCAAACGATGAAATAATTCTTGTTGAAGATGTTCATAAGAGTTGTTGTATAGATATACTGGATTGTAAATTATCCGTAGATTTATTACCGAAATAAAGTTAGGAGAATTGATGTAATTCTGGAATGGATGGATTAGTTAGTAAACCATGGGGCAATTATAGATTGTCAAAATAAATGTGTGAACATTAAGACGCTAGAACAACCTCGGGTAGTATTTTACGGTAATAGATCACCGGGACGTTCGTGTTGTCTAACCATGACACAAACTAGGAAATTACTGAGAAAAGGGATGCGTAGGTTATCTGTGTCATGTTGTTGATACCCAGAGAGTGGTAGCAACCATGGAACAATTACCTGTAGTGAGAGAATTTGCTTATGTTTTTCCGAGTGAATTGTCGGGTCTTCCGCTGGATAGGGAGAAAGAATTTGTCATAGACATTGTGCCAGGAGCGGCACCAGTTTCCAACGCACCGTATCGTATGCCGCCAGTGGAGATGAAGGACTTGATGGTGCAGTTGCAAGAACTGTTAGACAAGCAGTACATTCAACCGAGTGTTTCGCCGTGGGTAGCACCGGTACTATTTGTCAAGAAGAAGGACAGATCCTTAAGACTGTGTATCGACTATCGAGAGTTGAACAAGTTAACGATATAGAATAAATACCCATTGCCCAGGATCGATGATCTCTTTGATCAGTTGAAAGGGGCTAAGTATTTTTCAAAAATAGATTTAAGAACGGGGTATCACCAGTTGAAGGTTAGGAAGGAGGAGGTACCAAAGACATCATTCAGGACTCGTTATGGTCATTACGAGTTTCTGGTGATGTCATTTGGGTTGACAAATGCACCAGCTGCATTTATGGATATGATGAATAGAGTGTTCAAATAATATTTGAACAAGTTCGTCGTGGTGTTTATAGATGATATTCTAGTCTATTCTAAGACGCTAGAAGATTATGTTGAACACCTAAGATTAGTGTTGGAGACACTAAGGAAGGAGAAGTTGTATGAAAAATTCAATAAGTGTGAATTTTGGTTGGAGAATTGACAATTTTTAGGTCATGTCGTTGACCATGAGGGGATTTCAGTAGATCCAACGAAGGTGGAAGCCATAATGAATTGGGAACAACCGAAAATGCCGACTGAGGTGCGGAGTTTCATAGGGTTAGCGGGATACTATCGAAGATTCATCCAGGATTTTTCGAAGATAGCTACTTCGTTGACTAACTTAACAAGGAAGACGGTGAAATACGCTTGGACTAACAAGTGCGAGGATAGTTTTCAAGAACTAAAGAAGAAATTGAGTGAAGCGCCTGTTTTGTCATTGCCCGATGACACAGGAAATTTTGAAGTTTATAGCGATGTGCATAGAGGACTTGGTTGCGTGCTCATGCAGTATGGCAAGCTCATTGCGTATGCATCTAGGCATTTGAAGGATTATGAGAAAGTTTACCCTACTCATGATTTGGAACTGGCCACAGTAGTTTTTGCTCTAAAGATATGGAGACATTATCTTTATGGAGAAAAATGTGAGATATACACGAACTACAAAAGTCTTAAATATATCTTCACACAGAAGGAGTTGAATATGAGGTAGAGGAGATGGCTGGAGTTGATAAAGGATTACGACTGTGAAATCCTGTATTACCCTGGAAAAGCCAATGTAGTTGCCGACGCGTTAAGTAGGAAGGCTCGGGAAAAGTTGTCTTTGTTAACGGCTCAAACTGAGTTAATAACAGAGATGGCTAGGGTGGAGTTGGAATTGAAGCTGCCAAGTGAAGTAAGACAAATGTTGTTTAAGACGAAGATGCAATCTACCATCATAGAGAGAGTTAAGGAGGTACAGCTCAGAACGGATGAGTGTGATCGAGCAAAGGAGCGATTAACCAATAAAAAAAGATACTAAGTCTGATCTTGATAACGAGGGGTTATTAAGATTTGAAGGAAGAATTTGGGTTCGAATGAGACGGGAATTAAGGGAGCGGAGTTCTACAAGAGGCTCATAGTTCAAGATTTTGATTCATCCGGTAGCACTAAGATTTATCAAGATCTTGACAGAGTTTACGGTGGCCGAACATGAAAGAGAGATCACCGAATATGTGAGTAGGTGCTTGACTTGTCGAGAGTTAAGGTAGAACATCAATGACCTAGTGGCTTGCTCTGATCATTAGAAATCCGGAGAGGAAGTGGGAGAATATCACGATGGATTTTGTGGTAGGTAGGACGACTACTCGGAAGGGGTATGATGCGATCTCGGGTAATAGTAGGTGATTGATTGAAGTCGGCTCACTTTTTACCAATTAGGGTTAAGTATAACTTAGACCAGTTAGCTAGACTCTATATTAAGAAAATAATCTCCAGACATGGAGTACCTGTATCGATTGTGTCAGATCGTGATTCACCATTCACGTTGAACTTTTGGAGGAGTCTACAAGAGCAGTTGGGAACACAGTTAAAGCTGAGTACAATGTATCATCCACAAACGGATGGACAGAGTGAGAGGACAATTCAGACGTTAGAAGATATGCTGAGATCTTGCGTCATGGATTTCAAGGGTAGTTGGGATGATCATCTACCATTAGTGGAGTCTACGTATAACAATAGTTATCATGCAAGTATAGGTATGCCGCCTTATGAAGCTTTGTATGGGAGGAAATGCAGAACGCCACTGTATTGGGAGGAGGTTGGAGAACGCCGAATATTAGGACCAGAGTTGGTGCAATAGATAGCGGACATTGTCAAGAAGATACAAATGCATCTTCTGCAGCTCAAGACAGACAGAAGAAGTTTACGGATTCGCATAGAGAGAATCAGAAGTTTGAAGTAGGTTCGTACGTATTCCTAAAAGTATCTCCCTGAAAAGGAAAGATACATTTTGGGAAGAAGGAAAAGTTAAGTCCAAGGTTCATAGGACCTTTTGAAGTATTAAAATGGGTAGGTGAGGTAGCTTATATGATAGCCTTACCTCCAGACCTAGAATGAATACATAATTTATTTCACGTATCCGTATTACGTCCTTATATGCCAGATTATAAGCATGTGATAGACTATTAGCCTATTCATGTCGAGAAGGACTTAACGTATGAGGAAACGCCGATTCAAATTGTTGATAGAAAAGAACAAGTTCTGCGAAATAAAGTCATACCTTCAGTATAGGTGATATGGAAGAACCACGATGCAGAAAAAGCAACGTGGGAGTTAGAAGAAATGATGAAAAAGAATTACCCTCATTTATTTGTGTTATTTTTTTTAGCGAGATTTTGGGGGGAGAAGAATCCTATATAAGGGGAGAGAGAGTGTAGCATGAAAAAATCGAACCTTTATAAATACTTTTAATAATGAATAAAATAATATTATTTATTATTATTACGTGTGGATAAGATGAATGTCATTTTATAACCTAGAAACGTTGTAATGACGTAGTATTTTAACTATGTGGGAGGATTAAAGTGTTTGAATTTCTAAGACAAAAATAAAAGTTTTCCGAGAAATTTTTCGAAAAACACTATTCATAGATTTCTGCTCGGGAATTATTTTTGAACTTCCGAGAAATACGTAATGTTATAATATCAAGGTGATATGGATTATGTAATAATAACCTAAGTATGGAAAACATAATATTTCGAATGCGGACTTAATTTGGGAACGTTAGGTTTATTAAGCGTTAAAGGAAGAAAGTTGTGATCGTATAATGTGTATTCATTATATGAAGGTAATGAATGTAAGTATAATACGACGTATTGTACTAATATACGAGCTAGCATATGAGGATTATACATGGGGTAAAAATGTTAAGTTGTTAAATCTAAGGTAATGGACTTGTAGGATTATTAGCCTAAAATAAGAGAAGTCCAATAGAAGGTGACAATCAAGCCCAAGTGTTTGATAGATCATGAGTCCAAACTATGGTAGCATAAGCCAAATAAGGAATTAGCTAGATTTAATTAGTAAGCCCAATGACTAAGCCATGATCCATGGAGCAATCCAAGTATAAATGGGTAGACTTAATGGTCAAACAAATTATGTGGTGACCAAGTGTTGTAATGATCAAGTAATAGAAGTGGCTAGCAAGTAGACTTGGTTGATAAGCAATGAATAGTAAGGAAGTGTATTAAGGAGGTGTTTAAAGGAGGTGGAATGTCCAATTGACTATAATGCCCTAGCTTTTGGTTGCCTAAAAATAGAGAAGCCTCACTTCATTTGTTGGTTGTTCAATTTCTCCCAACTCCTCTCAAAGATAAGCAACATAATTGTTAGAGAGAATAAGCCACATAAGCACTTATAAGCCACTTCAACCTTTGCTAGATTTTCCAAAGTGAAGTGAAGTAATAGTCTTCAAGGGTAAGACTCATATCTTTTATCTACATCTCTTCTATGATAGGATTGATATAGAAGGGAGATCGTTTGTTAAGAACATGTAATAAGTTATTAAGGAATAAACTTAAGCTGAATAAGTTTAATAAGTGACTTGAACTTTAATAAGTTGCTAGAATCATGAAGACCTTATCATATGTTTGTCATATGATGTTAGTATATTGAATATAGTATGAAAAAATTGATTGATGGACTTAAGTTCATAATAAGTCATAAGCATGAGGAGTTATAGTTCATAAGTTAAAAAAAAAGTCATTGACTTATGAAAATAAGTCAAAACCTACTTTAATTATAAGTTGGTGTAATAAGTAACTTGTAATGATCATATGTTGGTTAAAATCCATTTAGAATCATTAAGAATGTAGTTTTGCAAGAATTTCACGATTGGACGATAATCGTCGAATTCGTGAATTTCTCGGAATGGAAGTCGTATTTTGTGTTTGAAGTCGGAAACGTTGGTTTTCGATGGAGAAAATTCATATTTGGCATTATAGAGTTACAGACTCGAAAATGACTGAATTCCGACTTAGAACGAAGAAACGAGCGTTGAACGTTCACCGACGTTTATCATTTTTGTTAAAAATGAACTCATAGGTGAAATTTTAGCAAACAAAGTCAAATAGATAAAATTCTTGCATGAACGCATAGAGTATGTAATTTGTGAACCGTTGGCTTTTGAACGAGCCAATTCGGACTTATAACGAAGAAGTTATGAGTCCTGGAGTTTCGTAAAATTTTTAAAAATTGTAAACTATCTGAGGCACAGAGTTGGTGCCGCAAAGCCAACCCAAGGCCAAATGAGTGGCGCCGCAACGCCGATACAGTGTCTGAGCACATTGTTAAATTGCGTCGCAGCGCGAGATGATGAGTTAAGTTTGGCGCCGCCGCGCCATTTTCAGATGCCAGGTACTGCTAACTCACGCCGCAGCGCGAGATGAAGAGTAATGGGTGGCGCCGCAACGCCAACCCTAGGCAATGGATAGTAAACAATAATTACAAGTATAAAATGAAAGGGAACTTTATAGTAATGAAGTAAGGTATAAACATGACATTGTTAGGACATTGTTAGACACTTAAGTATGATGATTAAGAGTTAATAATCAATCGAAGATGAACGAAATGTGAATGACGCAATGAAAGCCGAAAACCCATAATAGTAGATCTAAGTCAGGATTTACGTTGAGAAGAAGGGTAAGATATATTAGGGTCAATGTATGATCATTCATGACCTAATGTGTTATGTGATATTGTCATTACTATAGAGACTTAGAGACTTAAAGTGTACATGTTATAATCAGTAAGCAGACGCTGAAGGAAGTATTTTAACCCTTGTTCCAGTTCAGTCTGGACAAGTTTTGTAATTCATGTATTCTTTCACATGAAGTCTTGAATGATGAAGTCTAAAGCCAACTCTTTCGGCTAGACTTATTTTAGGGTTCTGTCAAGCATGATTTAAGTTTACCGAGTTATATTGGTATGGTTTTCAATCGAAGACCAAGTATGCTAAAATGTTTTTGTCGTTTAACGACAGGCACGCGAGGTTGCCATAACTTAAACGTATACACATTTAATGAATGTAGTGTTGATCAACATAGAGTACTATGGGCTGATCACCCAGAAGTGCTCGTAAGCTATGCCGAACTTACGGACATAGTGCCGGGTTGTCCTTTTCAAAAGAAATTATGAACCGCTCATAGTTTTGAGCCTTAGTTGATATTCTACTGAATATTGTTGTTGGAAAACATTTTGAATGAAAAGAAGTGCTATGTTGAATTATCGATATTACTTCGTAACTATTGTACAGTTACTACAGATGTATGAGTTCTATGTTTCAAGCATGTTGTTTATTAGAATTGTAGTACTTGTTGAGCTAGTCATGCTCACTCTTGCTTGAACCATATGAACACAGTAAAGATCGAGCGGACCGAAGGCTCAGGCAAGGACATGGGCAAGGTGAAGACGAACCCTTAGATTACTTATGTAATAGAATAGTTGAATGTCTGTAATATACTGAATATTATGACAAGAACAAATGAATGGGTTACAAAGAATCTGGGAAATGTAATATTATTTTGGATATATAGAAGTTATATTAGTCCTTTTGAGACTATTCAATTGAATGAATGAATTAATGGTAGTAACGTGTAGCACCATCTGTCGGGTTGGAAGAGACCCAAATTTTGGGGAGTCACAGGTTGGTATCAAAGCATTAGGTTATAAAACTTAAGGGGGGATTAAAAACCTTAAGTCATAAACTTAAGAGAAATCAAAGAAATACAAGAAGAAACTAACCTTATAAAAATGCATTATGATTATGTTATGTGTTTTTATTATTCTACTGACGTGTACTAATCAACTTAATTGTTTTGTATAGATGTCAGGAGTAAACGGAATGTTTGTAGATGGTCAAGCCATTAGTGAAGAATCGGTGAACCAAATAGAGGTTTTACTGAACCCCATAGTAGCAGATCCGGAGGTGGTAGTTATTGAGTCTGGAGACTCAGATGATGCTGACTATATGTCAGTATTCGATGGGATGATAAAGGAGGAAGTAGAGACAGTGTCCTTTAATCCAGTGGCTATAGCAGCGGAGATAGCTCCTGGGGGGTCAATGATGTCTCTTTTCATGTCAGTATTGGATAGAAATATCCATTACTGTCAGGAAGTCAAGGAGCTGAAAGTAGAGCTCCAAATGGTTATAGAGGACAAGACTGATGTCGAGTCCATGTGGGAGTAGGAACATGATGAGAGGATTTTGGCTAAGGACAAAGTCCACAATTTAAAACACGAGGTCTTTGAGCTCAAGGAGGAGCTAAAGACCAAGATGCAGAAGATGGGGAGGATGTCCAATATCTATAGGAGTTCTCACACAGATTTCCAGCAGCTGGTAGCTGGTTATCCTGTACAGGTAGGGCAAACACGGCATACTATTAGCCGTGATATTATTGCTGATCTTGTCAAGGCAGATTTTGATAATGCCTTGAGGCAGATGTAAACTAGCAGTAGCTAGAGTAATATGTAAATATTTTGTAACTAGTAGTGACGTAAAGCCCTTTTTGTATAATAAAGGGTAGTCTTTTGTAAATCCCAATTTTTGGAAAGCAATAGCGGAAAGTAATGTAAGCGACTTAGATTTTGTGTATGTAACCAAATGTAGTATTATACTACGAAGAATGAATATAAGTCCTTTTATGGAAAGCAATGAGTTATGGATGTTAGAGTTATTGTTAATATCAATGATAACTAATAAAGAAAGGAATAATAAAGAAATGTGTTTATTGTATATGAAAATGCCGCATGAAGAAAGTGCAACGTAATCAAGGTGCGAGCGTAAATCAACCGGGAGGGAGGTCCGATTAATCGATGTAGGAGTTTGTTAATTTAATAATAGTTTGCCTTTAATAGAACATGGGCTAATATCCTCAGTAAATCCGAGGAGTAGTACTGAGCTACTACCTTTAAGGATTTCAAGAGCGTGGGTCATGGGAGTTCAAAGGAACTCGGGACCTAATGAAGCCCAAACATGGGTTAAGGAGAGAGAGAAGGCATTTGTAATAGCAAATGTCGATGAAGCCCAAAAGGTTGCCTTTGCGACCTATATGATGAAGGGAGAGGCCAACTTTTGGTGGGAAGCCAATCAGGCTAGGGACGAGATAGCGAATCTGACGTGGGAGAGGTTCAAGGAGATTTTCTTCGTGAACTACTTTCCCACGAGCATTTAAGGGAGGATGGAGATGCGGTTTTGGAGTTGAAATAAGGGACATGAGCGGTTCCCAATCTGGCGCCAAGTTTAATGAGCTGGCAAGGTTCGCTCCACATCAAGTGGATCTTGAGGTGAGGAAGTATGACAGTTCGCGGGGCTTGAAACCCTGGCTCTATAATTGTATATCGGTGTTCCAAAGTACTTCTTTTGGAACCGTGTTAGAGAAGGCGATAATCGCCGAGGGTGGTAGTGAAGATTTAAGTCAATACCACAATGACAAGAAGAGCAAGGTTAAAGTAAACGGGAGAGTAAAGATCGAGGGAGCCAGTGGTAGTGGCGAGGGTCAGAAGAGGAAGGTATTTAGTGTGAGAATACCAGAGTGAAGCAAGGAGACCCGAAGAGAAGAATGGAGGCCTGCAAGACCTGTGGAAAGACTCACTTAGGAGTCTGTCTTAAGGGGAAGGTCATCTGTTACAACTGTGGACAGGAGGGGCATATTGTGTCTAATTTTCCGAGTCCGAAGAAGAACCACAGATGTTTTGTGTGTGGATCAACTGACCACATGGCAAGGGACAGCCCGAAGAAGGGGACGGATGGGAATCGAGGCGCTAATAGCGGTAAGTTAGCTATTAGTGGACCAGTGCAGCTGGGTAGGCCGATGGGTCATACCTTTAACATGACAGTCCAAGATGCAGTCGCATCAGGGGACGTCATCGCAGGTATTATTCTGATCAACGATATCAATGCGTATGTGCTGTTTGATTTGGGTGCTATTTGTTCGTTTATAACATGCGAATTTGCTAGACTATTAGGATTACTTCCCGAAAAGTTACCTATACCTTTAAATATTAGGGTATCAAACGATGAAATAATTCTTGTTGAAGATGTTCATAAGAGTTGTTGTGTAGATATACGGGATTGTAAATTATCTGTAGATTTGTTACCGATAAAGTTAGGAGAATTCGATGTAATTCTCGGAATGGATTGGTTAGTAAACCATGGGGCAATTATAGATTGTCAAAATAAACGTGTGAACATTAAGACGTTAGAACAACCTCGGGTAGTATTTTACGGTAATAGATCACCGGGACGTTCGTGTTGTCTAACCATAACACAAACTAGGAAATTACTGAGAAAAGGGATGCGTAGGTTATCTGTGTCATGTTGTTGATACCCAGAGAGTGGTAGCAACCATGGAACAAATACCTGTAGTGAGAGAATTCGCTTATGTTTTTTCGAGTGAATTATCGGGTCTTCCGCTGGATAGGGAGAAAGAATTTGTCATAGACATTGTGCCAGGAGCGGCACCAGTTTCCAAGGCACCGTATCGTATGCCGCCA
Source organism: Panax quinquefolius (assembly GCA_020205615.1). Classification (NCBI taxonomy): domain Eukaryota; kingdom Viridiplantae; phylum Streptophyta; class Magnoliopsida; order Apiales; family Araliaceae; genus Panax; species Panax quinquefolius. Next base: position 33,147,320 of record CM035158.1, read on the forward strand.
GTGGAGATGAAGGACTTGATGGTGCGATTGCAAGAAGCTGTTAGACAAGCAAAGTACATTCAACCGAAGAGTGTTTGCCGTGGTATAGACTTGCAGTCTTATTTGTCAAGAAGAAGGACAGATCCTTAAGACTGTGTATCGACTATCGAGAGTTGAACAAGTTAACGATATAGAATAAATACCCATTGCCTAGGATCGATGATCTCTTTGATCAGTTGAAAGGGGCTAAGTATTTTTCAAAAATTGATTTAAGAACGGGGTGTCACCAGTTGAAGGTTAGGAAGGAGGATGTACCAAAGACAGCATTCAAGACTCGTTATGGTCATTACGAGTTTCTGGTGATGTCATTTGGGTTGACAAATGCACCAGATGCATTTATGGATATGATGAACAGAGTGTTCAAACAATATTAGGACAAGTTCATCGTGGTGTTTATAGATGATATTCTATTCTATTCTAAGACGCCAGAAAATCATGCTGAACACCTAAGATTAGTGTTGGAGACACTAAGGAAGGAGAAGTTGTATGCGAAATTCAATAAGTGTGAATTTTGGTTGGAGAAGGGACAATTTTTAGGTCATGTCGTTGACCATGAGAGGATTTCAGTAGATCCAACGAAGGTGGAAGCCGTAATGAATTGGGAACTACCGAAAACGCCGACTGAGGTGCGAAGTTTCCTAGGGTTAGCGGGTTACTATCAAAGATTCATCCAGGATTTTTCGAAGATAGCTACTCCATTGACTAACTTAACAAGGAAGACGGTGAAATACGCTTGGACTGACAAGTGCGAGGACAATTTTCAAGAACTAAATAAGAAATTGAGTGAAGCGCCTATTTTGTCATTGCTTGGATGACACAAGAAATTTTGTAGTTTATAGCGATGCTTTGCATAGAGGAGGACGAGTTGCGTGCTCATGCAAAGCATGGCAAGGTCATTGCTTGTATGAATCTAGGCGGTTGAAGGATTATGAGAAAGTTTACCATACTCATGATCCGAATCGGCATGAGATTTTTCTCTAAAGATATGGAGACATTATCTTTATGGAGAAAAAATGAGAGATACTACGGACCACAAAAGTCTTAAATATATCTTCACACGAAGGAGTTGAATATGAGGTAGAGGAGATGGTTGGAGTTGATAAAGGATTACGGTTGTGTGAAATCTGTATTACCTCGAAAAGCCGATGTAGTTCTTGAATAGCGTTAAGTAGGAAGGCTCGGGAAAAGTTGTCTTTGTTAACGGCTCAAACTGAGTTAATAACAGAGATGGCTAGGGTGGAGTTGGAATTGAAGCTGCCAAGTGAAGTAAGACAAATGTTGTTTAAGACGAAGATGCAATCTACCATCATAGAGAGAGTTAAGGAGGTACAGCTCAGAACGGATGAGTGTGATCGAGCAAAGGAGCGATTAACCAATAAAAAAAGATACTAAGTACAGTCTTGATAACGAGGGGTTATTAAGATTTGAAGGAAGAATTTGGGTTCCGAATGAGACGGAATTAAGGGAGCAGGTTCTACAAGAGGCTCATAGTTCAAGGTTTTTGATTCATCCTGGTAGCACTAAGATTTATCAAGATCTTCGACAGAGTTTCTGGTGGCCGAACATAAAGAGAGAGATTGCCGAATATGTGAGTAGGTGCTTGACTTGTCAGAGAGTTAAGGCCGAACATCAACGACCTAGTGGCTTGCTATAGTCATTAGAAATCCCAGAGTGGAAGTGGGAGAATATCACGATGGATTTTGTGGTAGGACTTCCGACTACTCAGAAGGGGTATGATGCGATCTGGGTAATAGTAGACCGATTGACGAAGTCGACCCACTTTTTACCAATTAGGGTAAAGCCAACTCTTTCGGCTAGACTTATATTAGGATTCTGTCAAGCATGATTTATAGTTACCTAGTTATATTGGTATCGTTTTCAATAGAAGACCAAGTATGCTGAAATGTTTTTGTCGTTTAACGACATGCACGTGTGGTTTCCAGAACTTAAACGTATACACGTTTAATGAATGTAGTGTTGATCAACATAGAGTACTATGGGCTGATCACCCAGAAGTGCTCGTAAGCTATGCCAGACTTACGGACTTAGTGTCGGGTTGTCCTTTCCAAAAGAAATTATGAATTGCTCATAGTTTTGAGCCTTAGTTGATATTCTACTGAATATTATTGTTAGAAAACATTTTGAATGAAAAGAAGTGCCATGTTGAATTATCGATATTACTTCATAACTATTGTTCAGTTACTGAAGATGTATGAGTTCTATGTTTCAAGCATGTTGTTTATTAGAATTGTAGTACTTGCTGAGCTAGTCATGCTCATTCTTGCTTGAACCATATGAACACAGTCAAGATCGAGCGGACAGAAGGCTCAGGCAAGGACATGGGCAAGGCGAAGACGAACCCTTAGATTACTTATGTAATAGAATAGTTGAACGTCTATAATATATTGAATATTATGACAAGAACAAACGAATGGGTTACAAAGAACCTGGGAAATGTAATATTATTTTGGATATATAGAAGTTATATTAGTCCTTTTGAGACTATTCAATTGAATGAATGAATGAATGGTAGCTGAGTAGTGTAGCATCATCTGTCGGGTTGGAAGACACCCGCTTTTGGGGGGCGTCGAGTTGGTATCAAAGTATTAGGTTATAAAACTTAAGGGGGGGATTAAAACCTTAAGTCATAACCTTAAGAGAAGTCAAAGAAATACAAGAAGAAAATAACCTTATAAAAATGCATTATGATTATGTTATGTGTTTTTATTATTCTACTGACGTGTACTAATCAACTTAATTGTTGTGTATAGATGTCAGGAGTAAACAGAATGTTTGTAGATGGTCAGGCCATTAGTGAAGAATCGGTGAACCAAATAGAGGTTTTACCGAACCCTATAGTAGCAGATCTGGAGGTGGTAGTTATTGAGTCTGGAGACTCAGATGATGCTGACTATATGTCAGTATTCGAAGGGTTGATAGAGGAGGAATTAGAGACTGTGTCCTTTAATCCAGTGGCTATAGCAGCGGAGATAGCTCCTGGGGGTCGATGATGTCTCTTTTCATGTCAGTATTGGATAGAAATATCCATTACTGTCAGGAAGTCAAGGAGTTGAAAGTAGAGCTCCAAATGGTTATAGAGGACAAGATTGATGTCGAGTCCATGTGGGAGTAGGAACATGACGAGAGGATTTTGGCTAAGGACAAAGTCCACAATTTAAAGCACGAGGTCTTTGAGCTCAAGGAGGAGCTAAAGACCAAGATGCAGAAGATGGGGAGGATGTCCTATATCTATAGGAGTTCTCACGTGATTTCCGGTGACGGTGTAGTAAATGGTTATCCTGTCTGAGTAGAGGCAAACACGACATACTATTAGCCGTGATATTATTGCTGATCTTGTCAAGGCAGATTTTGATAATGCCTTGAGGCAGATGTAAACTAGCAATAGCTAGAGTAATATGTAAATATTTTGTAACTAGTAGTGACGTAAAGCCCTTTTTGTATAATAAAGGGTAGTCTTTTGTAAATCCCAATTTTTGGAAAGCAATAGCGGGAAAGTAATGTAAGCAGCTTAGGCTGTGTATGTAACCGATGTAGTATTATACTACGAAGAATGAATATAAGTCCTTTTTATGGAAAGCAATGAGTTATGGATGTTAGAGTTATTGTTAATATCAATGATAACTAATAAAGAAAGGAATAATAAAGAAATGTGTTTATTATATCAGCAAAATGCCGCCAAGAAGAGTGCAACGTAATCAAGGTGCGAGCGTAAATCAACCGGAGGGAGGTCCGGTTAATCTGATGTAGGAGTTTGTTAATTTAATAACAACTGCCTTTAATAGAACATGGGCTAATATCCCCCTAAATCCAGGAGTAGCACGAGCTACTAACTTTAAGGATTTCAAGAGCGTAGGTCCGTCGGAGTTCAAACGAACTACGGACTCTATTGAAGCCCAAACATGGGTTAACGAGATAGAGAAGGCATTTGTAATAGCAAATGTCGATGAAGCCCAAAAGGTTGCCTTTGTGACCTATATGATGAAGGGAGAGGCCAACTTTTTGTGGGAAGCCAATCAGGCTAGGGCTGGGATAACGAATCTTACGTGGGAGAGGTTCAAGGAGAAATTCTTCGAGAACTACTTTCCCACGAACATGTAAGGGAGGATGGAGATGCGGTTTTTGGAGTTGAAACTTGGGGACATGACGGTTTCCCAATACGCCGCCAAGTTTAATGAACTGGCAAGGTTCGCTCCACATCAAGTGGATACTGAGTTGAGGAAGGCGCGATGGTTCGAGCAGAGCTTGAAACCCTAGCTCTATAACCGTATATCGGTGTTCCAAAGTACTTCTTTTGGAACCATGTTAGAGAAGGCGATAATCGCCGAGGGTGATAGTGAAGCTTTAAGTCAATACCACAAGGACAAGAAGAGCAAGGTTAAAGTAGATGGGAGAGAAAAGATCGAGGGAGCCAGTGGTATTGGCGAGGGTCAGAAGAGGAAGGTATTTAGCTTTGATAATACCTGAGTGAAGCAAGGAGACCCAAAGAGAAGAATGGAGGCATGCAAGACCTGTGGGAAGACTCACTTACGAGTTTGTCTCAAGGGGAAGGTCGTCTATTACAACTGTGGACAGGTGGGGCATATTGTGCCTAATTGTCCGATTCTGATGAAGAACCACATATGTTTTGTGTGTGGATCAGCTGACCACATGGCAAAGAACAGCCCAAAGAAGGGGACGGATGGGAATTGGGGCGCTAATAGCGGTAAGTTAGCTATTAGTGGACCAGCGCAGTCGGGTAGGCCGATGGGTCGTACCTTTAACATGACAGTCCAAGATGCAGTCGCATCAGGGGAAATCATCGCAGATATTATTCCGATCAACGATATCAATGCGTACGTGCTCTTTGATTTGGGTGCTACTTGTTCGTTTATAGCATGCGATTTTGCTATACGATTAGGATTACTTCCCGAAAAGTTGCCTATACCTTTAAATATTAAGGTAGCAAACGAAGAAATAATTCTTGTTGAAGATGTTCATAAGAGTTCTTGTGTAGATATACGGAGTTGTAAATTATCAGTACATTTGTTACTGATAAAGTTAGGAGAATTCGATGAAATTATCGGAATGGATTGGTTAGTAAACCATGGGGCAATTATAGATTGTCAAAATAAATGTGTGAAAATTAAGACGTTAGAACAACCTCGGGTAGTATTTTACGGTAAAAGATCACCGGGACGTTCGTGTTGTCTAACCATGACACAAACTAGGAAATTACTGAGAAAGGGATGCGTAGGTTATCTGTGTCATGTTGTTGATACCCAGAGAGTGGTAGCAACCATGGAACAAATACCTGTAGTGAGAGAATTCACTTATGTATTTTTGAGTGAATTGTTGGGTCTTCCGCCAGATAGGGAAAAAGAATTTGAGATAGGCATTGTACCAGGAGCGGCACCAGTTTCCACGGCACCGTATCGTATGGCGCCAGTGGAGATGAAGGAGTTGATGGTGCAATTGCAAGAACTGTTAGATAGGAAGTACATTCAACCGAGTGTTTCACCGTGGGGAGCACCGGTACTATTTGTCATGAAGAAGGATGGATCGTTAAGACTGTGTATCGACAATCGAGAGTTGAACAAGTTAACGATAAAGAATAAATACCCATTGCCCAGGATCGATTATCTCTTTGATCAGTTGAAAGGGGCTAAGTATTTTTCAAAAATAGATTTAAGAACGGGGTATCACTAGTTGAAGGTTAGGAAGGAGGATATACCAAAGACATCATTCAGGACTCGTTATGGTCATTACGAGTTTCTGGTGATGTCATTTGGGTTGACAAATGCACCAGCTGCATTTATGGATATGATGAACAGAGTGTTCAAACAATATTTGGACAAGTTCGTCGTGGTTTTTATAGATGATATTCTATTCTATTCTAAGACGCCAGAAGATCATGCTGAACACCTAAGATTAGTGTTGGAGACACTAAGGAAGGAGAAGTTGTATGCGAAATTCAATAAGTGTGAATTTTGGTTGGAGAAGGGACAATTTTTAGGTCATGTCGTTGACCATGAGGGTATTTTAGTAGATCCAACGAAGGTGGAAGCCGTAATGAATTGGGAACAACCGAAAAACGCCGACTGAGGTGCGGAGTTTCCTAGGATTAGCAGGTTACTATTGAAGGTTCATCCAGGATATTTCGAAGATAGCTACTCCATTGACTAACTTAACAAGGAAGACGGTGAAATATGCTTGGACTGACAAGTGCGAGGACAATTTTTAACAACTAAATAAGAAATTGAGTGAAACGCCTATTTTGTCATTGCCCGATGACACAGGAAATTTTGTCGTTTATAGCGATGCTTTGCATAGAGGACATGGTTGCTTGCTCATGCAGCATGGCAAGGTCATTGCGTATGAATCTATGCAGTTGAAGGATTATGAGAAAGTTTACCCTACTCATGATCTGGAACTGGCCGCAGTAATTTTTGCCCTAAAGATATGGAGACAATATCTTTATGGAGAAAAATGTGAGATATACATGGACCACAAAAGTCTTAAATATATCTTCACACAGAAGGAGTTGAATATGAGGCAGAGGAGATGGCTGGAGTTGATAAAGGATTACGACTGTGAAATCCTGTATTACCCTGGAAAAGCCAATGTAGTTGTCGACGCGTTAAGTAGGAAGGGGCGGGAAAAGTTATCTTTGTTAACGGCTCAAACTGAGTTAATAACAGAGATGGCTAGGATGGAGTTGGAAGTGAAGCTGCCAAGTGAAGTAGGACAAATGTTGTTTACGACGAAGATGCAATCTACCATCATAAAGAGTGTTAAGGAGGTATAACTCAGAACGGATGAGTGTGATCGAGCAAATGAGCGATTAACCAATAAAAAAGAGACTAAGTACAATCTTGATAACGAGCGATTTGAAGGAAGAATTTGGGTTCCGAATGAGACGGAATTAAGGGAGCAGGTTCTATAAGAGGCTCATAGTTCAAGGTTTTTGATTCATCCTGGTAGCACTAAGATTTATCAAGATCTTCGACAGAGTTTCTGGTGGCCGAACATGAAGAGAGAGATCACCGAATATGTGAGTAGGTGCTTGACTTGTCAGAGAGTTAAGGCCATACATCAACGACCTAGTGGCTTGCTACAGTCATTAGAAATCCCGGAGTGGAAGTGGGAGAATATCACGATGGATTTTGTGGTAGGACTTCCGACTACTCAGAAGGGGTATGACGTGATCACGGTAATAGTAGACGGATTGAGGTAGTCAGCTCACTTTTTACCAATTAGGGTTAAGTATAACTTAGACCAGTTTGCTAGACTCTATATTAAGAAAATAATCTCCAGACATGGAGTACCTATATTGATTGTGTCAGATCGTGATTCACGATTTACGTCGAACTTTTGGAGGAGTCTACAAGAGCAGTTGGGAACACAGTTAAAGCTGAGTACGGCGTATCATCCATAAACAGATGGATAGAGCGAGAGGATAATTCAGACGTTAGAAGATATGTTGAGATCTTGCGTCATGGATTTTAAGAGTAGTTAGGATGATCATCTAACATTAGTGGAGTTTACGTATAACAATAGTTACCATGCAAGCATAGGTATGCCACCTTACGAAGCTTTGTATGGGAGGAAATGCAGAACGCCACTGTATTGGGATGAGGTTGGAGAACGCCGAATGTTAGGACCATAGTTGGTACAACAGACAGCGGACATTGTCAAGAAGATACAAATACGTCTTCTAGCAGCTCAAGACAGACAGAAGAAGTTTACGGATCCGCATACAGAGAATCGGGAGTTTGAAGTAGGTTCGTACCTATTCCTAAAAGTATCTCCTTAGAAAGGAAAGATACATTTTGGGAAGAAGGGAAAGTTAAGTCCAAGGTTCATAGGACCTTTTAAAGTATTAAAACGGGAAGGTTAGGTAGCTTATATGATAGCCTTACCTCCAGACCTAGAATGAATACATAATGTATTTCACGTATCCGTGTTAAGTCCTTATAAGCCAGATTATAAGCACATGATAGAATATGAGCCTATTCATGTCGAGAAGGACATAACATATGAGGAAATGCCGATTCAAATTGTTGATAGAAAAGAACAAGTTCTGCGAAATAAAGTCATACCTTCGATAAAGGTGATATGGAAGAACCACGTTGCAGAAGAAGCAACGTGGGAGTTAGAATAAATGATGAAAAAGAATTACCCGCATTAATTTGTGTAATTTTTTTTTAGCGTGATTCTGGGGACAAAATCCTTATAAGGGGGAGAGAGTTTAAGGCCCAGGAAAAATCGAATCTTTGTAAATACTTTTAATAATGAATAAAATAATATTATTTATTATTATTACGTGCGGATAAGATGAATGTCGTTCTATAACCTAGAAACATTGGAATGACATAGTATTTTAACTACGTGGGAGAATTAAAGTGTTTGAATTTCTAAGACGAAAATAAAAGTTTTCTGAGAAATTTTCTGAAAAACACTATTCATAGATTTCTGCTCGGGAATTAGTTTTGAACTTCTGAGAAATACATAATGTTATAATGTCAAGGTGATATGGATTATGTAATAATAACTTAAGTATGGAAAACGTAATATTTTGCATGCGGATTTAATTTGGGAATGTTAGGTTTATTAAGCGTTAAAGGAAGAAAGTTGTGATCATATAATGTGTATTCATTATATGAAGGTAATGAATGTAAGTATAATACGACCTATTGTACTATTATGTATGAAGAATGAGATAACGTATATTATGAATTAATATACAAGCTAGCATATGAGGATTATACATGTGGTATAAATGTTAAGTTGTTAAATCTAAGGTACTGGACTTGTAGGATTATTAGCCTAATAAGAGAAGTCCAATAGAAGGTGACAATAAAGCCTAAGTGTTTGATAGATCATGAGTCCAAACTATGGTAGCATAAGCCCAATAAGGAATTAGCTAGATTTAATTAGTAAGCCCAATGACTAAGCCATGATCCATGGAGCAATCCAAGTGTAAATGGGTAGATTTAATGGGCAAACAAATTATGTGGTGACCAAGTGTTGTGATGATCAAGTAATAGAAATGGCTAACAAGTAGACTTGGTTGATAAGCAATGAATAGTAAGGAGGTGTATTTAGGAGGTGATTAAAGGAGGTGGAATGTCCAATTGACTATAATGCCCTAGCTTTTGGTTGCCTAAAAATAGAGAAGCCTCACTTCATTTGTTGGTTGTTCAATTTCTCCCAACTCCTCTCAAAGATAAGCAACTTAATTGTTAGAGAGAATAAGTCACATAAGCACTTATAAGCCACTTCAACCTTTGCTAGATTTTCCAATGTGAAGTGAAGTAATAGTCTTCAAGGGTAAGACTCATATCTTTTATCTACATCTCTTCTATGATAGGATTGATATAGAAGGGAGATCGTTTGTTAAGAACTTGTAATAAGTTATTAAGGAGTAAACTTAAGCCGAATAAGTTGAATAAGCAACTTGAACTTTAATAAGTTGCTAGAATCATGAAGAACTTATCATATGTTTGTCATATGATGTTGGTATATTGAATATAGTATGAGAACATTGATTGATGGACTTAAGTTCATAATAAGTCATAAGCATGAGGAGTTATAGTTCATAAGTTAAAAAAAAAGTCATTGACTTATGAGAATAAGTCAAAACCTACTTTGATTATAAGTTGGTGTAATACGTAACTTGTAATGATCATATTTTGGTTAAAATCCATTTAGAATCCTTAAGGATGTAGTTTTGTCGGAATTTCACAATTGAACGATAATCGTCGAATTCGTGAAATTCTCGGAATGGAAGTCGTATTTTGTGTTTGAAGTCGGAAACGTTGGTTTTCGATGGAGACAAGTCATATTTGGCATTATAGAGTTGCAGAATCGAAAATGACCGAATTCCGACTTAGAACGAAGAAACAAGCGTTGAACATTCACGGACGTTTATCGTTTTCATTAAAAATGAACTCATAGGTTAAATTTTAGCAAACAAAGTCAAATAGATAATATTCTTGCATGAACGCATAGAGTATGTAATTTGTGAACCATAGGCTTTTGAACGATCCAATTCGGACTTATAACGAAGAAGTTATAAGTCCGGGAGTTTCGTAAAATTTTTAAAAATTGTAAACTAACTGAAGCACAGAGTTGGCGCCGCGGCCCCAACCCAAGGCCAAATGAGAGGCGCCGCAGCGCCGATACAGTGTCTGAGCACATTGCTAACTCGCGTCGCAGCGCGAGATGATGAGTTAAGTTTGGCGTCGTCGCGCCATTTTCGGATGCCAGGTACTGCTAACTCACGCCGCAGCATGAGATGAAGAGTAATGGGTGGCGCCGCAGCGCCAACCCTAGGCAATGGATAGTAAAGAATAATTACAAGTACAAAATGAAAGGGAACTTTATAGTAATGAACTAAGGTATAAACATGACATTGTTAGGATATTGTTAGACACTTACGTATGATAATTAAGAGTTAATAATCAATCGAAGATGAACGAAATGTGAATGACGTAATGAAAGTCGGAAACCCATAATAGTAGATCTAAGTCAGGATTTAGGTTGAGAAGAAGGGTAAGATATATTAGGGTTTATGTATGTTCATTCATGACTTAATGTGTTATGTGATATTGTCATTATTGTAGAGACTTAGAGACTTAAAGTGTACGTGTTATAATCAGTAAGCAGACGCAGAAGGAAAGTATTTTAACCCTTGTTCCAGTTCAGTCTGGACAAGTTTTGTAATTCATGTAGTCTTTCACATGAAGTCTTGAATGATGAAGTCTAAAGCCAACTCTTTCAGCTAGACTTAGTTTAGGATTCTGTCAAGCATGATTTATGTTTACCGAGTTATATTGGTATGGTTTTCAATCGAAGACAAAGTATGCTAAAATGTTTTTGTCGTTTAACGACAGGCACGTGAGGTTGCCACAACTTAAACGTATACACGTTTAATGAATTTAGTGTTGATCAACATAGAGTACTATGGGCTGATCACCCAGAAGTGCTCGTAAGCTATGCTGGACTTACGGACTTAGTGTCGGGTTGTCCTTTTCAAAAGAAATTATGAACTGCTCATAGTTTTGAGCCTTAGTTGATATTCTACTGAATATTGTTGTTGGAAAACGTTTTGAATGAAAAGAAGTACTACGTTGAATTATCGATATTACTTCGTAACTATTGTTCAGTTAGTGAAGATGTATGAGTTCTATGTTTCAAGCATGTTATTTATTAGAATTGTAGTACTTGCTGAGCTAGTCATGCTCACTATTGCTTGAACCATATGAACACAGCCACGATCGAGCGGACCGAAGGCTCAGGTAAGGACATGGGCAAGGCAAAGACGAACCCTTAGATTACTTATGTAATAGAATACTTAAATGTCTGTAATATATTGAATATTATGACAAGAACAAACGAATGGGTTACAAAGAACCTGGGAAATGTAATATTATTTTGGATATATAGAAGTTATATTAGTCCTTTTGAGATTATTCAATTCAATGAATGAATGAATGGTAGTACCGTGTAGCACCATCTGTTGGGTTGGAAGAGACCCGGATTTGGAGGCGTCACAGGTTTTTGGAGACTTAGATCTCTATGATCTGATGTTGTATGGCCATGGAACAAGTTGGTAACTCTAGTATTACATTAGTACTTCAGTTCTAACCAAATTAGAAGCCCAGAAACGTAATGAACATGAATCTAGAACCGGTCAAACTAAGCCCCTCGATAACTGACATGGTTTTTAGGCGACTCAAGAAGCGTGCTCAAGAACACTATATATGACAGTTACGCCGCTATATGGCCCTTTTAGCGACAGTTTATTTCCAAAATTATTATTTTAATAAATAATTAGTATTAAAAGATTTTTAATTATCAAAAATCATAATAAATTCTAAAAAATTATTTTAAAGCCTAAAAATTAGTTTTTAATTATTTTGAGTATATTTCATAAATATTTAATATTTTTGGAATATAAGTGGTATTTAATTTATTTAATTATATTATTAAATAAATTACTTAGAAATGATTTTAATACTTGAAAAATCATGTAAAAATGATTTAAGTGTTATAAAAATATTTTAATTTATAAAATATAACTTTTGATATTTTGTCATGAAAATATTAATATTTTAATTATCAAATAATGGATTTAAGTGTTTAAAAATCATATAAATATGATTTTAAAGTATTAAAAATACTTTGTGATATTATAAATATATTATAATATTATGTTATGATTTTTATTAATATTTAATATTAAATTAATATTAATGATTTAGGAATTGTGTGGTATTTAATTCATTTAAATACGTTATAAGTGATTGAAAAATTCTGATAAATAGTAATAGTTACCCAAAAATTATTATGGGCCTAAGAAAATTATTTTGACTGATTTATAAATTATCTAGGATAATTGTTAAGTCTTTAGACAGAGTTTAATGGAACTTAAACTCGATATTTGTCCGACTAGACCGTTGAGATGATAGAGTTGTGTCAGTTTCAACTCGGACTAAAATAGTCTAACTTGATGCTAAGTTTTATGTGTTCTATAGATTGATAGGGTTATGTCTTATGTGTTTGATATTCTGTGTATATATATATAACATTATTGTACTGTGATGATATTATTCTAATATTTGGAGATCAGTATTATCTATATTAGGTCTTCGGATAAAGCTAAGTTTTATTCAGTAACGGTAATCAACGGTACAGGTAAGTTTTACTAAACTCTACTAAGAGTTGTTTCATTCAGATATGCTTATGGTTAATCATTGTTAATTGCCATGTAGATTTGTACTTTGTACATATTGTATGTATACGTCAGGTATGAAAGGCTGATCACCTTCATTACCAGTTGGTCCAGATATATTTGTTCATGTTCAATACTTGTTCAGTCAAAAGTTTGTTCGTGCTAGTTCTCAATTATATTGATGAATTATAACTAGCTTATTATTCTGACTTTTTCAATCATGATATATCCTTAAATAAAATTTAAACTTGCTGGGCAACTTTCATGCTCACCCTTACTATATCATGATAAAACATTGCAGATTAAGGCGAATGCGTCGGATATAAGGAAAGATAAAGCCAAGTTCAGCTTGGGACTATGTGTGCAGCTAGATTTGTAAAAGTAATTTATTATAATAATTTAGATAGGATATAAATTGTGTATAGTTATGGTTACTCGACCTTGGGGATAGTGTATAATGTTTAATGTATAAACAATTTATGTTTATATCTTCCGTAATAGTATAGAAATAGTGCACCAAATCCGTGGTGATTTAGGACCATGGATTTGGGGGTGCTACAAAACCCAGATGGTGATGGTGTACAGCTGATATCAGATGAAGGTGAGTAGAATAGAGTGAAGATCAGCTGCACCAAAGAAGATGTGGTCCAGACTAGAAGCTGAAAGCAAAGAGGACCACACCAAGCTGCTAAGTACAAAAGATGTTAAGAGCTTAATGACATCTTAGCAGCTCAGCACCACCAACAACAACAACTACAACAACAAGAAGCCAGGGCCTGAGGGGTCCTTATCCAGAGGGACTAAATGAAGTTCCAAGGCTGCTGGCCTTGAAGAGTTCTTTGTGAACTGAAGTCCCAAGGCTGCTGGCCTTGAAGGGTTCTTAGTGAACTAAAGTCCCAAGGCTACTGGCCTTGAAGGAATCTTAGTGATTCAGGGTGCTGCCCTTCCTTAGTGGAAATCCTGTTAGTTGAAAGCAGAAGAGTGGATTAGGATCTTGAGTCTCTGAACCACTTAAAACCACTTGTGTCTTTTACTTTATGTAACTGCTATGAATGTTTTAACTCCTTACTACTAAAGTAACTCTACGAACAATGTATGTTTAATTATGAATATATCAATGAAGGGGATCTTTTACTTATTCTGATGTGCTTGAAAAGATTCTTATGTTTGTCATTTGCTACTTAATGAGCAGTACAACTTAATAGAGAAAAAGTATTTAAAATTCTAAGGATATATTCAACCCCCCCCCCCTTCTAGATCTATATTATGCCTACTGGGAACTAACAATTGGTATCAAAGTAGGTTCTCATGCTATATTCTAAAGTTAATAGCTTTGAGTCTGATCTTAGGCACAAACATTGTTCTAAACTTAGTTTAGTAGTAAGTCACTTGTTATATGCAGATGAGCTCATACGTTGGTAATATTGTGTACAGGTAAATGTGTATATACATCTGAAGTTGCTCAGATTGGTTCATGCTCTTGATTGCCATATCAACAAGACCAATCCTTGCTCGCAGTCAATCTTGTAGTCTGAAGACCAGGCTAGAAAGCTTAGGAGACATCAACAGAAAAAAATCAAATATCCACCAGCCTGGAAAGTTGAAAAGGCCATACATGCTAAGGAATACTTATCCAGAGAAAGAAGAACTTCTCAAACATGTGTCTGGCCAACCTGCAGCTAGATGTAAACCTTGTGAACTTAAGGAGGTCAAAGAACTAAAGATGCTGATATTTTCTTAGCTTATAACTTCAAGACCACGACTGATTGACTGAAGATCAACTGGAGCAACTGGCTGTTAGAAGCAAATGAGAAAACATGCACATCAATGCCTAAACTCAGTATATCTAAGATAAATGACTGTTAAGAAACTAACAGCAAAAAGGTACGGTTCCTCGCTAACATAGATATGAACACCATATTTGCACATCACTCATGAACTATAACAATTTTCCTTCAAATATTCATAATCTATCTAAAAAGGTGAAGAGAGAAAGTACACTAATGATAGAAACTCAAATGTCTATAAACTTTCTCTCCATCCAAGTTTTAGGTTGAAGATGATAACTTGAAAGAGACCTGAAATGGTTTTAAGAGCCTCACAGGTCGATTGAATGTGAAGAAATCATTGTTGATGGGTTAATGTGCTTTGTACATCCTATGGTCTAAGTGTTTATTAGAAACTGATCACCTCCATGAATCAACCAGATGCTAATAAATCGTAGAGTTGATTCTCACTATGTGAACATTTAAACTATGTGATCATAACTTAGCATATAATGAAACCATCAAGGAAAAGAGTGTTTTATTAAAATGACAGATTTCTCTCACACTCACCATCATGCATCTCAAAATATATTATCTAAATGAAGTATATGCATGAATATGACTGATGGTATCGACATGATGATTACTCAAATATGAGGAACATGGGTTTGGTAAACTAACCTAGTAGGACCCATTTGACAATGGGTACCAAAAATTAGAAATGAATAACCTGTAGGTACTTGGTCTATCTAACCACAATAAGGAATGCTAAAGAAAAAGACTTCAGTCAAGAAGAGTCGACCAGTAGAAGGCTTAGGACTGTTCAAAAATAATTCTGACAAAATTCCTATATGTCAAAGCCTGTCTTTGAGGACCTGTTGAGCTAATCTAAATGAAGCTCAAATGGCTGCATATCTTTGTATGAAAGTAGGCCACTCAACCAGAGATGAAAAAGGGTCTTAGATGCTCAAGCATGCAAAACTTGTTCTCAAGGAAGCTCACATCAGAGGACTATCGAGCATCAAACATTAGGAACTTAGTACGGGAGCAGAACTCCACGAGCACAAGCTGATAAGGAAGACTACGTTCATAGTACTATCAAAGGATCGTAGAATGATCAACCCTGAAGTTGCTCATTTCTAAGATATAAGAAGATTTAACGACTTTAGTCAGAAGAAGATAAGCAGGGATGCTTCCTTATGTACATAAAAAAGGAATCACACCTCACTGAAAAGATAGCATCAACCATGGGGAAGCTGTGATCTGTTAAGGAACAACATTACTGAAATGTTTTATGAAGCGTTGTTCCAGCTACAGAGTCCCAAAACTTTGTGGCTGATGAACCAAATGAAGATCCATAGTCAGTAGGAACGTCTCAAAATGTACTATTGATAATCTATCAGCCACCCAATTAAAAATTATGGAGTGCCTACAATCAAACATATGATCGTAGTGGAAAAGCAAGAAGACATCACGATCACAGCAAATGCAATTGTCTAAAGTTGATAAAGGACCTCCCAACAGAAAAGGTCAAAAGAAATATCAGTGCAAAATACTGCTAAAGTACTTCATCTGGAAAGCGCCTCAGGGACAAACCTGACCCTTAGCTCACTCGAAGAGGTTGGCCCTTCCTGAGCTACCTTAACCAAGAAGGATTGCTTAGTCAAGATCATCTCAAGGACCGAGACATTCAACGATCACAAAATAGAGTTTGAAGAGAACTCAATGATTGTGATACAACCTCATCGTTCGTAGTGCTTCCTTAGCAATCATAGAAACAGACTCGACGATCTCAGTTTTACAAGAGGCTACCCTTAACTCATGAAGAGCTAGAAGAATAAGATAATTGCTCAACCATTCATATTATGAGAAGATAAGTTCGAATACTGGTTAGAAAGATGTCCTACTAAAGAAAAATGCCCAAGGCTTCATGAAGAACATCAGTGGCTGAAGCATACAGTGTCAAAGTGAGAAGTGATGTAAAACGTAGAGTCAATAGCCGTCCTATCATACCACTCTACGAACTCAAGAGGTCAAAGGTCAATCCACGTCAATTAAACGTCTACTTTTCTAAAAGAGACAGTTATCTGACAAGTTACTGGAGAGTTATAGCTTGTTACTGGGTATCGTGCAACCAATGACTGGGTGACACATCACAACGTTTGCAAGAATAGAAGAAACTACCCTAAAGATAGATTCAAAATCTACAAACAGCTGTTAGAAACTTTCAAAACTCCTTCCCTCTCATTTTCAAACCCTAAAAGCCTGTTTACATCCTGAATCCATTAACCCTCCAAATCCTTACCTAAATCACAGTCAACTATCTCTCACAAGACTCCCTAAAACCAACACCCATATTCTTTGAACTCCTCAAATGGCAGATTGGCGAGTAATCACTGGCATTCAGCTAAGAACCAAGACATTCAAAAAATCCGAGAAGAAGTTCAGGGATATTCTTGAACTTGTGAAGAAGGTCGGGTTCTCAGAATATCTTAAGGAAAACACACGAATATATGGTGACCTGGTCAAGGAGTTTCATTCAAACGCAATCATAAATTCCGGAATCCTCTCCACCAAGGTTAAGGGTCAGATTCTGAAGCTAAACTCTTCTGACATCAATCAATGCATAAGACTTCCTGACCAAAATCTGAAAAGCTTGGAAGAGATCGACACAGAAAAAGCTAAGAATATTATGCAGTATAGAAGAAACCCTAGTCTAAAAGACATGAAGAATTCGAGTTTCTTGCTGAAATTGTGGGGAAATGTATCTTATGCAAAGACACTGCACATGATACTGTGATTGACCAATAGTTGAAGATCATGTCTGCCATAGTCCTGAAGGAACACATCAACTTTGGAGCTGTTCTGCTCGATCATATGTCTAAGTGGCTGGATAAGGATGAAAAGAAAAGATTAACTAAAAAACCACTCACAAAGGTTTTTCATGGGAGATTCTTAAGTATCATCTTGAAGAAAAAGTTGAAGAATAAAATTAAGGATGATGATGGAAAAATTCTTAATGTTCACAAGGTAATGTCTCCACAACTGTTCGTAAATTAGAAGAAAAACACAAAGGAGAATAGAAGGTTAACTATAGCAGGAAGAAATAGAAAGATTTCTGCAAAGAAGAGAAAGGCAAATGAGGAAGAAAGCTCTGAGTCTGGTGACTCTACATCAGTTGCTGCCACACCAGCAAGCAAGAAGCCTAAGAATATGAAGAATGCTAAGGCTTCATCAAGCTATGTCTTCACTGATAAGAAGAAAGAAAAAGTAGAAGAAAAACCAGCATCAACTGCTGAAAACCCAAAAAGATGAAGAAGCAACAGACTACTTCAAGGGCAATCAAGAAAGAGAGCAAAGGTGGAAAACAAACCAGTCATAGATTCCCAAGAAAGTACATCTAACAAAAAGGAAAACGTAGTGTCAGAGGAAGAAAAGGGAACTAACGATCTCAAAACCAAGTCCCCAAAGAACAAATCCAACAATGATGGTGAAGCTGGATTCATGGAAGAAAATGTAGGATCTACTGATGAAGAAGAATGCAAAAAACCTGTGGCTAACTCTCAGTGCATTCACTCTGATGATGAAGAAAAGCTGCAAGAAGACCCAACTGCATCTCTAAATACAAATGCTCCAACAAGCTTAGATGATGGGTCAAATGATGGTGATTCTGATGAAGGACATGCCTCTGCAAATGCTGAGAGTCAAGGAAGTTCGTCTGATGATTCAAAGGCCTTAGAGTCTGAAGAGGAAGAAGAGTCTTTCTCTCCAGTTGCTGAACCTCCAAGGAGAATGAAGAGCTACAGATTACTTGCCCAATTTACCTCCAAAAAGAGAAATGATCACTCAACTGCAGTCATTGAATTATGTGATGATGAATCAAAGGAAGAAGATGTTGGGACTAGCAATGAAGAAGATGAATCCAAGGAAGATCTTTCTAAAGAAGGTTTCTGGGAATAAAATTCAGCAAAAAGAATTCACTGATGAATTTGAAGAAAGAAGCCAAAAAGATTTAGGCTCAAAAAGAGAAGAAATGGAGAAGGATTCTGATTCTGCACATTAGGAATCAGAGAAACCAGAAGACCATCTTGTCTCTTCTCTAGCAAGGATTAATAGGAAAATAGTAGAGGAAGCCTCGAATGAAACACCAGAAGTAATTCCAAAATTTCCAAGCCTAGAGCTGGTGGCTCAGAACTTCCCAAGGGTGAAGAGCTATGCAACAATGATGATCAGAGACCAGCCTCACTACAAAGTCTACAGACATGCTAAAAATCACTATATTCCCTACGATCGTAGAGTGGATTCTGAAGGCAGAAGAATTATGGCCAAAGAGATAAATGAAGCGCCTGTTCACTCTAACACTGATTGGTACTCAACGATTTTTCAAATTATTAACACTTTTGAAAATCTATCAAAAGATGAAAATCGTAGAGTCCAATCTGAGGTTCAACAAGAGGCTACCCAACCAAACAACCAAACTCCTATGGGGAAGGAGCTGATGAGAAATTCTAATGATCTGATTGAGAAGATGTCTCAAATCACAGAAGAATCTAAAAGGCTGATAGATAATTCAATTCAAAACAGACTTCAAGCTACTATGGTTGACATATCTCTCAAAATCAAAGAGAGAGATCACATCTATCTGAAGGCCATACATGATCAGAAAGTTGAAGCTCTATGAGCACAAGAGGCAAATGAAGAGAAACTCAAAGTCCTCTCTGACAATATTGACAACATGAATCAGTCCTCCTACCTGATGGAACAGCTTATGTTCAATATGGACCAGCTCTCTCAAGTGATTAATGACAAAAAGGGGGAGAAAGAGAGGCATAGAAAGAGGCATTCAAGAAAGGGCAAGAAGAGCAGAAGGAAACAAAACAAGAAAGAGGCAAAGAAGAAGATAGCGGAAGAAGAAGCTGGGTTATCATCTAAGGGGGAGCCAAAGGATGATGAACTCAGATTTCAAAGGCCGAGGGGAGTCGGAAGAGCAAAGATACATCCGAGGGGAGCAGACAAAAGAAATATAGTCAACGTCCCAAGGTGAGCAGATACAAGAAGATCAAACAGATGAATAACACATCAACAAAAATCATGGAAGCATACATGGAGCCAAAGAGGTATATCTCTAACTAGTTAGGTATGTTCTGGATCCGGGATGTAAAATGTCATAGTGTATTAAATTACATATTATCATAAATGACATTGATGATTATCTATTTTTAGAAATACAGCAGCTCATTGTATATAAGATTCATTCATAACATGCATTCGCACTTATTATTTTTGTCATAATCAAATAGGGGGAGATTGTCAGGAATAAACATGTGAATGATATTCCTATTTATATATATGATTTGATTATGATGTACATGTGAATGAATATGCAAGTATGCTTGCATTAAGAAAAGTTTTAAAGTCCTCTGATAGATTATAGAAACATATGTACAAGGACTTAGAATGAATTAATCAAATATGTTAGGTTGATCCTACATAAGCAAAACAGCTTTGTAAAGTCCTTAAAAAGAAATGATGTACAAGGACTATAAATATAGAAAGATCAAGCATGTTGGGTTGATCTTATAATGTAATAGATAGGCTTGTATGATCGTTGAACACTGCACCAAAAATCGTAGTCTGCCAGGAGAGTTAAGGATAACTCGAGAGCTATCTAGGAAGAATTGTAGTCTGTAAGATAGTAGATCTCGGAGTTCGTAGACTGCCAGGAGAAACGAGGAAGGATTGTAGTGTGTCGAGGAGCACTTCCTCGGAGTCGTAGTCTACTGGGGATGTCATGTTCAGAATCATAGAGACAGCCTTCCTAAGAGCTAGCCGACCGAGTATCTGTCAAAGGCAAGTCAAGAATCGTAGACTACACTTGGAGTCGTAGAGTCTACTGATCGTTACAAAGGCATAGATCATAGTCGAGCAAAGATCAGATGAAGACCACAAGCACAACGACAGAAATTGTAGTGTCAAGATCTGATCTTAGAGTCGTAGTGTCTACACAGCCAAAGCTGACTCTTAGAGTGCAGAGCTAAGACTTCAACATATGTGTTCACAAAGCCAAGGTAGAATTGTAGAGCAAACATAATTCTCAATAATTAAGCTCTCCCAGAATATCCAAAGGAGTGTAGTCTTTGGTTGGTAATGCAAAGATACATCTCACCTGAAGGAAGCCAGAGAGCACTCAACGAATGGCATGCAAGCTAACAGAAGATCTAAGCATCAACTCAATAAGCATCCAGATTGAGTTGAGAAGTCATTCAAGATGAAGTCTTCCACAAAATGGTCATAAGAAGACTTTAGTAGTTGACTAAGGAAAGTCAGCATATGCAGTAGCTGTCAAGTGGAAAGATGACAACGATTTTGGAAGTAACCAGGATCGTAGTGTTTGCCAGAAAAGAAGAAACTGATGGAGTATACACAAAGATACAGGTCATCCTCTGAATAATAAGGCTAAAGTGATTAAGCATTGGGTCAGTCCATTGATGATAAGTGAACGGGAGATCACAAGGAGAAAACGAGCTGGACACGCCAAAAATCTGAAATGTCTTGTTATTCAGAAAGGGCCAGAGTAAGAAGTCAAGCTATCGGTATCTGAGAACAGTCGAGGCAAACAGAAGTGTTGAAGCACTGCACTAGAGATGGAAGAGGTGTTGTACATTGAAGATCTAATGAACACTTTTCAAGATCGTAGTGTTGACTCTACAAGTCAAGAAGTAACCGTCAACAAGACACTACGATTAAGTCCAAGAAGGTATGCATCAGAATCATAGAGTTCGAACAACTGAAGATTGAGGCATTGGAAACGGCTCAATCTGAAGATTGATATTCAAATAGAGCTTATTGAGAGCATCAATGTAAAAGGACAACCTCTGATTCAGAAATCAGAAGGAAGAAATAAATTTAACTACCTACCCGAGACATGAAAGTGACATTTCTGATGGGGTAGGTGAAACAGTAGACTGCAGTGTCAGAAAGTCAGAAAAAGATGTCATTTGAATATCTTCCAATGGCTACTTTCCAACGAGAAGATCAGAAAGCAGTATAAATCAACAGAGCCACAAAGATCAAGGCTTGCTGATGATTGGGAGGTTGCAGAATCGTCGAGTTGGTAAATGCTATAGTTGACTCTACGAGTTCCACCAATGATCAATAGAACAAGTTTCAGTGACAGTGAGACTACCAAGGTGGAAGTGAAGCAGCTTTGAAGAAGAACTCAAACAGATCAAACCTTCACTCAACAAAGATGATAATGCCACTAAAGATGGCAGCAAAGCTGAGAGCCGAGAAGTCCAAGAAGATATCATTCAGAAAAGTGGCTGATTACAAAGAAGATCAAGAGAACCACTCTACGAATCACCATTAACCGAAAGCTGAAACTGAACAAGTGCAGAACCATGTATGCAAAGTATTCAAGAAGGGTTCAGGGATTGCTAAGTGCCAGATAAAGTCTACTAAAAGCACAGAGACTTAGCAAACCCAGATGGTGATGGTGCACAACTGATATCAGATGAAGATGAGCAGAAAAGAGTGAAGATCAGCTGTACCAAAGAAGATGTGGTCCGGACTCGAAGCTGAAAGCAAAGAGGACCACACCAAGCTGCTAAGTACAAAAGATGTTAAGAGCTTAATGACATCTTAGTAGCTCAGCGCCAACAACAACAACTACTACTACAACAAGAAGCCAAGGCCTTAGGGGTCCTTGTCCAGAGGAACTAAATGAAGTTCCAAGGCTATTGGACTTGAAGAGTTCTTAGTGAACTGAAGTCCCAAGGCTGCTGGCCTTGAAGAGTTCTTAGTGAACTAAAGTCCCAAGGCTGCTGGCCTTGAAGGAATCTTAGAGATTCAGGGTGTTGCCCTTCCTTAGTGGAAATCCTGCTAGTTGAAAGCAGAAGAGTGGATTAGGAGCTTGAGTCTCTGAACCACTTAAAACCCCTTGTGTCTTTTACTTTATGTCATTTACATTATGTACATTAACTGCTATAATTGCTATGAATGTTTTAATTTCTTACTACTAAAGTAACTCTACAAGCAATGTATGTTTGATTATGAATATATCAATGAAGGGGATCTTTTACTTATTTCGCTGTGCTTGAAAAAATTCTTATGTTTGTCATTTGCTACTTAATGAGCAATACAACTTAATAGAGAAAAAGTATTTGAAATTCTAAGGATCTATTCAATCCCCCCTTTTAGATCTATATTATGCCTACTGGGAACTAACACGTTCTTAAAACATCACACTTTGAGTTCCTCGGTTTCCACTTGATATGGAGAGAACCTAGCTAACTCGTTGAACTTGACGAAGTATTCTAACACTGTTATATTCTTCTGCTTTAGATTCAAAAATTGTACTTCCATAGTTTTCTTCATACTTCCCTTCCTTGGCAGCATTATCTGATTAAATAAAAACTTACAATAATCAATTATCTCTACACTACATCTTATTATTAGTATAATAAGAATTTAACACAAAATTTTAAACTCAAAAAATGTTGCTTCCTGGATTAACAAATTTAGATTGCTGAATTAATAACTTATTAGATAGACAAAGTACTATCTTAACTCTCAAAATTTATTTACTTAATCAAACATATACTCATATCTCTTTAATTACATTCATATTCATTCAATTAGTACACATTGTACTTTTTAGTATATAACCAAATCGTTATAATCATTTATTATCCCTTTTTGACAAAAGTCAGGATTAACTACTACAACTTTATACAAAAAGTTGAGATTCACAAAAATTATCTTAATATTCATACAATAACAAGGATTATACTCATATTTATATATATATATATATATATATATATATACGTACTCATCGCTTACAATATTACATCCTTAACACATCATCTCACTTCCAAAAGTTCTACTGCTCATGCTTAATCTTTCTGCGGTCCACTCCCTTCACATATCTTCTTCTTAGGACACTTGTTGAACCTGTGACCCATTCCACCACATGAAAAACATCTTCCTTTCTTTAGCTTAGGACAATTTGGCGAAATATGTCCTTCCTGACCACAATTGAAACACAAATTTTTACCCATCATACACTCTCCCAAATGATTCTTTCCACACTTGCCACATTCTTGCTTCTTCCTTGAATTTGAATTCCCTGAGCTATTGTCATTGTTATTATTCATTTTCCTTTTATTATTACTCTTCTTCTTCTTCTTGATTATATCTTTAGATGATCCACCACCTTGAACCCTCATTCTATCAACTTGTGCTTTCAAGTCGTTTTATTTTTCTGTCATCTCATGCAATGCCCTTTCCGTCTTCCAAAATTCCTCCAAGAGAAATACCTTATTCCGTAGTTCCTGAACTTCCGCAAATACTTGACCTTTTTAAATTCCTACTTTACCTTTTTCTTCCACTTCAACCTTAATTTTTAACTCCACCTTAGTTTCTTTAGAATCTACTTCTTCCTTTTCATTCAACTCCATTTTGAGATACTTGCCATGATCACTTCCTAGATTCACCATAGGTTCGTCTCTTACAAATTCTTCAACTGACTCACTCTGAGTTGGCACCTCGACTAATGGCATTGGTGCAACAACTGCCAACATCTCCATAATCATTTCATCATCTCCTGACATCCTACAATCAATTTTAACCAATCTTAATTAGTACATCATCAGTACCCAATCCATAAACACTAAGTGTCCACCTATCGTACTATTGATGCATTTCATCAATCCCTCGCTTATAACTCTAAATGAGTGTAGACACTCGAAATTTTCTGCACACATGTTACTAACATTGTAGGAGGGCAGATTTGCCTTTCGGAGATAACCCTGGAAGACAGCTCACATCCATTCCGGATACTACCGGAAGTTCAGTCTCAACCCCGGAACACACACCAGGAGTATCATTTCCAACCTCTGAGATAACCCCGAGTTTTGTCCTTGGAGATAACCCCAAGGAATATTGTTGCAGTGCCGGCGATAACTCCGGAAATGCTTGTTTCAAATGCATGCAATCAGCTTCAATCTCAGACCTCCGAGAGGCACTCATTCCTCGAGACCGGAGCTAAAAGCAGGCGATGCATTACACACTTACATATGATCTTGCAGCATTCAAACACTTACAGCAGTCCAATCTTAGATGTAACCCTGAGCAACGTCTACTTTCAACACAAACCAGAGATAACCCCGGTAAGGAGTCAAACGTCATCTTGCCAACTCAACACCTGCGCGTCATCTCAACACTTCATACATACATACATACGACAATGTCCTACAAGCACAAAAGAGTTCTAATCCCGAGTGAGTATTAAGCATGGCAGCACACCGGATAGAATTTGAAGCTTGAAGACCATGGGCATGGTCCCCTCTTCCTAACTTCGTACAACCTCTAATCCAATGTCATTGCATAACTCTTGACAAAAAAAATCTGAAGATGGTCTTATATACCGCGTTCGGATGCTCGGATTGAAGTTCTGCAAGTTCGAGCGGACATCACAGTGCACAAGTGCACGTATTTTTGAGACGTGAACCCACGAAGCACAGGGGGCATGCAGCACCGCAGTGCATGCATTTCGCTGCTGCGCAGTACATCTGACTCCCCCTCTATAAATAGAGGGCTTCGGGTGGACATTTTAAAAAAAAGAAAAGGCGAGGAAGCCCTATCAAATTTGCTCTGTACACACCCCATATTGATTGTTTCCTCATTTTAAACACATGTTAGCTCACATATAGCTATATTTTTACTGGTGGGAGCTGAGTGTTTATCCATCTAGATTCATAGAATCATGCATTGGTAGTCCACTGTAAGCCTTCTCACATTTTATAAAGCCTTTCTCTTCATCTTTGCACACACTATTCTACACATTGAGAGTCGTGTTGTCTGCGTATGCCCAGACTTCACTCCGTGGTTTTCATTACTGTCTGTATATATACTTATATATGTATATATTTATATATGGACTAACATTATCGAGTTATGCCTCGATTGAGCCTAGAATTATGTCTCGAGCGTTTACTTGATTATATATATATATATATATATATATATATATATATATACTTATATATATAAACTGTTGTTAGACTTTTTCTGATGAGCCTAGATTTTACATCCAGAGCGTTTGCTTTATATATATATATATATATATATATATATATATATATATATATATATATATATATATATATATATATATATATATATATATATATATATATATCATTGTTGTGGGACATATCCGATGAGCATGTATTTTATATCCAAAATGCGTTTATCGCTTATATATATATATATATATATATATTTACATTTTATGTCGAGCACAGAGTTTACTTGAGGCCTTTTACCGCTTTTATTTACATTTAGTCCCGCTGGAGTTTACTACGTGGCGGTTGATCATCTTCTTGCTTTATTTACATTTAGTCCACTTTAGAGTTTACTTCATGGCGGTTGATACGTATTCTTGCTTTATTTAAATTTTCGATCCCCATGGAGTTGCTTCATGGTGATTGATCATGTCCATATATATATATATATATATATATATATATATATTTATCGCTTTTATATATTTACATTTTTGATCCCCCATGGAGGTGCTTCGTGGTGGTAGATCATGTTTGTGTGTATATATATATATATATATATATATATTTCTGACTTTTATATATATAATGCGCCATGATTTTCATATAAAGCTGCGGTATCATGTGAGCCTAGGAATAATGTGATCATGATTGATCTCTTTAGGTCTAGATTCGGTTCCGAATAATGGACATTTTCATTTAGAAGCGGCTTGTACATTATTTACGGTGTCTAAATTTCCATGGATGGATTTCATGCCCATGAAGAGTTCAACACTGCTGTATATTATTTTTTCGAAGATGCCTCGCATCTCGAAAATAAAAGCAATCAAGCCGAACATTTAATAATAAAATGGAAGTATGAAAATGTCTCAATTCCCATTGAGCACAGGGTTTGAAAAACCTCTTTTACAAAACTTCATTGCTATATTATGTTTAAAACTGAATTTTTCTATAAATTTAAACCCTTTGTATATAGGTGCGAATGAGGCCTCACACTACTTTTAGATAATTGCACATTGATCCACACACACACACACACACACATTCATATAACAGTTTCTTGAAAAGTTGCGGTCACCGTGGCAACACGGATTTTGGGGGGTGCCTAACACCTTCCCTCTGCATAATCAAGCCCCCGAACCCAAAATGAATCTCGGTTTCACATGCACCCGTTTTTAAAGTGTCACATCATCGGGTCAATGTCTGTAAAACTTTTTTCGATGCGTTAGTGCTGACGATTAAAAACACCTACTGGCGACTCTTAACAGTCCATCATCGACATTACACAAGTCGGACCTTTTTCATTTGTTTTTTCAAGAAAATCTCATATAACATGAGAACACCAAAGAACAAGTCACGAAAAGGGACAACTAAAAATCCCGACGTCGACAGGTGATGACTCTGATGGGGACACCAGTATGAGGGCTTAAGCCGCTACTACAAGCTTTTCAAAACTGTTATATGCGTGTATGTGAATGTTTCATTTACATTTATGATGAATGTGTACGGATGCATTTTACTTACTATACTGCAAAATATCTATCTGTGATATTAGTGCTTCGCACATGTCATCACTTTCATAAACGGTGAGATACGTTGTATGTGAATGTATGTTGTGTGTTGTTCCTCAACTAGGAGGCTATCCTGTTGGTGTTTGATTACTGGACTCATAGGGAGACTAATTCCAACGAGGCTCAAGAAAGGCACCACCAAGATTTGCTCCAGTTGAAAGACCGGATTAACTTCCCGTCAAGTAGATTGCGAAGATCTGGGAACCTTCATGCCAAAAATTTGCGAGAGTAACCCTAAGATAGGTCAACCTCTGATAAACCAAACGCGGAGGAAAGTTTCTTCATGCTTTCCATTTTTAAATTACTTGTAAAAGCATTTACTTGTAATTTTATTCCATGTTCATCTTTTTGTAATGGAAAAATGATGAATATCTTGTGCATATATGGCATGTTATCAATTAACACCCATTTTTGCAGGATGATATTCCTAAAGTGGACACATTATGATAACATTTACATTATCCCAAAGACTAAACTACATAAGTCTTTTGTAGGGAAATCATTGGGCCTGTTACCCGCTCAAAATCCAAAAAGGCCACGAGCCTACAGCCAATCATGTCTTCTTCTGACCAATCTAATCCTATTTCGTGAGAAGAATTTGACTGATTAAGTAAACAAATTATAGATTTAGTTGTTCTGCTGAAAAAATTGCATCAGTCTACCTAGGGTACAAAGATACTTACACATACAGAAACCTCTACACAAGGAGGAACTCAAGGTTTGAAAAAAATAATTCCAAATCCTCAGTTGGATACGACCAATAAAGACCCTGAAAACACCCATCTCAAAGGAGATTTAGACACCGATGATATCAAGAAGAAGGTCCTCCAAATGGATGAAACTATTCGTGCTCTCAAAGGGATTGGAACACATGGAAGTGTTTTATTTGCTGACCTTTGCATATTTCCTAGTGTTCATTATCCAAAGAATTTTAAAACCCCTAATTTTGAAAAGTATGACGGGTTAGGGGATCCTTACACACATTTGAAGGTGTTCATTGGAGAACTTGGATCTTATGTGGAAAGGAGAAGCTCAGAATGCAGCTGTTCTAGAAAAGTCTGACTGGAGAAGCCCGTTCATGGTATACCAGATTAGACAACTTAAAGATCCATAGCTGGGAAGAGCTAGCTCACGCCTTCCTCACTAAATATGTTTTCAATCTCGGATGGCTCTGACCGCACTGCATTACCAAGGTCAAGAAACAGTCTAATGAGTCTTTCACAGAGTAATGTCAAAGGTGGAGGCGCCTTGCTGCTCAAGTTATTCCTTCCGTGATAGAATCAGAAATGGTCATAACTTTCATAGACATACAGGAAGCTCCTTTCTATGAGAGAGTCTTAGCTGGTATTGGCAAACCATTCTCTAAAATGATCAAACACGGAGAAATGGCTGAGATGGGATTGAAGTCAGGTAAGATTCAAGACCTAGTCGCTCTTAAAGTAATTTTTGAGCACATCCAGTCCAGATCTTATGGAAATAACCCTCGGAGGGTCCATAAAAAGAAAGAGGAGGATGTTTCCTTGATACTACAAGGTCAGAAAGGCAGTCAGAACATGCTTATATAGAGGAAAGGCTACTCCCCTTTCTAAGCACAGTCTTCAAACCTTCCATTGCCTAAAAGTGGAGAAGTAAAGTGCCCTCGAATGGTCACACCCTTAGGGGACTCGCTCGAGAATATTCTTGCTCTTCTAACTACTTAGAAGAAAATCACACGTCTTCTTCCACCAGCTAACCCTAATGGGAGGAGTTTTAATGCTACTCGGAAGTGTGCTTATCATGTCGGAGCACCTGGAGATGATACTCAAGATTGTTGGGCCTTGAAACACAAGATCCTAGATTTAATAGACAATGGTGAGATCATGGTAACCAAACCAGATCAACCTCATGTGCAAGACAATCCTCTTCCTCAAAACAAAGAAGAAGAGGTCAACATGATTAGTTGAAGCACTGGACAGAGTTCTAGTTTTAATGGTGAATCATCCCAGACCATCAAAGATGGTGTTAATAGATGGGATTATGCAAAGTTCCAGTTTACTATGGAATGAAAGATGAAAGCTCTTTGCAAGCAAATTAATAATTGGCGTAGGCGGTGACCCACCAAAGATCAAGTCACACGCCTTGATTAATCACCAGAGCATGCCTATCTCCTTCCTTTTGTTATGGATGCTCCACAATCACCTTCAGAAAGCGAAGCTATGGAGGATAAGGTTGCAAAGAGAGCAAATGCTAAAGCCTGTCGGGATTTTGCCAATCAGAGGAAATTTACCTATCCGGGCCAACCTATGGAGGAGATATTTGAAATGCTGATCAACGAAGGAAGAATTACCTCCCTTCTGCCTCCAATCAATCCCCATTTAAGACGGTTAAACTTTGATGGAGTATGTCAATATCATTCACATTCTCGCGGTCACAGCACAGAAGAATGTTGGGCACTCCACCATCTCATTCAGAATCTTATTGATAGCGGTGTCCTGCAGCTGGCAGACGATGACATTATGCAAATCAAGAGTGGGAATATATGTCCTACCAAATGGAAGGGATCAGTAGTAGTTATATTCGTTGAGGATGATGAGACTGTCAAATCATTTCCCATACAAGCAATTCAACTCAAATGAGCTGACAATCCTTTGAAAGTGGCCGCACCAGAGCCAATTTCTTTACCTTTCAGACCATAATATCTTATTGTTAGCTTACACAAAGTTCCATAGAATTATGGAAAAGCTAAAGGATCTACGTCTCATACTGCTGCTACAGTGTTGAAGGAAAATCCACTGTATCTTCCTCAGATGGTGATGAGGCCCGCCATCAAAGCAAAAGGGAAGATTCCCATGGAGAAGATTGAAAAATTCCTCCACACTATGGGCCATAATGAAGCCAAGGTGGTTTTAAGTTTAAGAGAAGCTCCACATCAGATATCAATACTGGACTTGGTTTTCTCTTCCGAGGATCACCGGAAGATCTTATTAAAGGTTTTGGAAGAAGCCTACTTACCGAAATCAGTGGATGTGAAAAAATTTCAACATATGGTTGATCACATTTTCAACAACAATGTGATATCCTTCACCGATGACGACATACCGCCCGAATGGACGGGTCATTGCAAGCCATTGCACATTGCAATTTTGTCCTCCAGGTAAATGTTAGCTAGAGTTTTGATAGATGGAGGTTCGTCTCTAAATATATGTCCTTATGCCACCTTGGTGAAGATGAATGTCCATCTCAAACGGATCCGAAGCAGCCATACGATTATCAAAGCTTTTGATGGATCCCGATGAAATTCTGTCGGAGAGATTGAGCTACCAATTGAGATTGGTCCAAATACATTCAATGTATCCATTCATGTCCTTAAGATAGATTCAGGATACAACCTACTATTGGGAAGACAATGGATCCACATGGCTGGAGCCGTTCCTTCTACACTACATCAACAACACAAATACATTGTCAACAATAGCCTAGTCACTGTCAACGTTGAGCCGGAATGTCCTGAACAAGGAAATCTACCAATTATCAGCTTCAATTCAGAAGTTGAGCCGGCCAATTTTCATACTTTGGAAGTGAGTAACACGCAATACCAACCTATTGGAGCACCACTTCCCATACCCAAGATTTCTGCCAAGGTTATGTCGGCCACTCAAGAAATGATGTGACTGGGTCATCAGCCTGGACAAGGGCTTGGTAAAAATCAACAGGGTATTAAGCACCCTATTCAAGTGTCCAGTCAAATCGGGATAGCCGGACTAGGCTATGCTGCCAGTTTCAGTCACAGGAATCCTCATAAGCACAAGCAGGATCCTCAAGCTTCCGCCACATGGTGATTTTTTCCATCTGTACCGCATGAGCTGATACAGTCTCTAATAAAGGTGTCAGCCCATGTTATGGCTATGTTGTTTCCCAAACTAGTACCATTTAAAGCAAAAGAGGTGTTGATTCCTGATCCCGAAGTGGAAGAAAGGGAGCAGAAACGTAAACATGACATCGCCTTGATGATGTTAGGCATATGCATCATTGTCCATGATGAACATACAAACAGACATACCCCATACGATGATCGCCTAGATGTCATGGTTATCATTCGCGAGAAGGAGGAAAATGACAATCCCTCCATCACTGCAGTCCATCGGGACTTTGCCCTTAACAATTGGAGCAACACTCCATGCATTGGTCGACGAGGGTAAAACGGGCAGAAAATCCCTCTGCTCTGTAGATAACTTTAATTGCTTACTTTTCTATAGAGTATTAGTAGTTATTTTATCAGTACATGCTAACACTTGTGTATGATTAAATAGTTTCATATATTAAGTGAAAGCATATTTTGTTTCGGGACCCTAAATTTAGAAGTGCATGTACTTGCTGATGAGATGCCTTCTCTCCATAAGGGCTGTAACTTTGATGAAAAGTTGGACTCAGACTTGATGGAAATACAAGGAGACACTGAGACACCTCAGGAGATTAAGGAATGGGTTGCAGACAAACCTAAACCCAACCTTGACCAAACCACTTCTTTCAATCTTGGAACCATAGAAAGCCCTAAGCTAATCCAGATGGGTTCAGACCTCACTCCAAACCAACAAAATGACATGGTTGCACTATTAACCCAATTCTAGGATGTGTTTGCATGATCTCATGAAGACATGGTGGGTTTGTCCACTGACATTATTCTTCATTGCCTTCCCATTAAAGAGGGATTCAAGTCAGTCAGGCAGAAGCTCAGGCGATTGAAACCTAAGTGGAGTTTAAAGGTAAAACAAGAAATTGTGAAATAATTTCAAGCTGGCATTATCATGGTGTCTACATATCCGAAGTGGATATCCAACATTGTTCTCGTGCCTAAACCTGGAGGAAAGGTGAGAGTTTGCTTGGATTACCAGGATTTGAACAAAGCTTGCCTTAAAGATAGATTTTCCATACCCTTTATCCACATTCTCATTGATAATATTGCTCAATACGGCATATACTCCTTTGAGGATTGCTTCGCGGGGTACCATCAAATTATGATCGCTGAGGAGGACCGTGAAAAAACTGCTTTCATCACTCATTAAGGAACCTTTTACTACAGACAGTTGTCATTCGGCCTCATCAATGCCGGGGTAACCTACGAGCGAGCCATGACAGTTCTTTTCCACGATTTAATGCACAAAGAGATAGAGATCTATGTGGATGACATCATTGTCAAATCCCGAAAGGAGGTCCACTTAGACCATCTCAAAAAGCTTTTCAATAGGTTCCGTAAGTACAACTTGAAGTTAAATCCAGCCAAGTGCGCCTTTGGTGTTAAATCAAGCAAGTTGCTAGGTTTCCTAGTCAGCCACAAAGGGATTGAGCTGGATCCCACCAAAATACAGGCCATCAAGGAAATGCCCATTCCTTAAACAGAGAAGGAAATACGGGGATTTTTGGGAAGAATCAACTTTATTAGCAGGTTTATCTCTCAGCTCACAGCAACCTGTGAGCCCGTCTTCAAATTGTTAAGGAAGAACTCCTCCATGAAATGGAACAATGAGTGTCAGAAAGCCTTCCTTACCATTAAAGAGCAGCTGGTTAACGATCCTATTTTGGTACCACCTAGGGATGATGTTCCCCTATTTATGTACTTGTCCATTAATGACAATGCCATGGGCTACATGCTGGGGCAAAAAGATGATAGAGGCCAAGAATGAGCTATCTATTACCTCAACAAAAGATTCAGCATCAGTGAACATAAGTACACTCTAATTGAGAAGACTTGTTGTGCTTTAGCATGGGCTTCTATGAGGTTATAGCATTACCTCCATGGTCACACAACCCATCTCATATCCCGCATGGATCCTCTCAAGTATGTGTTCAGTACGCCCATATTGAATTGTCGATTGTCGGATGGCGATTGATCCTACACAAATTGACATCGCTCACGTGACGCAAAAGTCTATCAAAGGTCAAAGAATTGCGGATCAACTGGCCGCCACACCTGAAAGGGACTACAAACCCTTAGAAACATACTTCCCAGATGAAGGGGTAATGACAGTTCAACAATACCATCAGTAAGATGAATGCCACACATAGAAAATATATTTTGATGGAGTTGTTAACACAGAAGGCTCTGGAGCTGGAGCAGTTCTAGTATGCGGTACGGCGGAGCAGTATCCCGTCGCCGTCAAATTGTAGTTTATCAGCACCAACAATATAGCTGAGTACAAAGGTTGTATCATGGGGCTACACGTTCAATGGGCATCAGGCGGTTAACTATCTTTGGGGATTATGAATTGGTAATCAAACAATCCACGAGAATCTATCAAACCAAGGAACTACATTTGTTGCCTTACCATTGACAAGTTTTACAGATGGCTTTGGAGTTCAAAGAAATCTCCTTTCTACACATTCCTCATAATAGGAATGATTTTGCGGATGCACTAACAACGTTGGCCTCCTTGATTCACATACCTGACAAGGAAAACATGCCAAGCATCACATTTGTCCTGCAAAAGGCCCCAACTTATAGGAACTATGTTGGAGAAGTATCGGATGTGCTACCTCCCGTCCACAACCCTTGGTATCAACATATCAAGGTGTATCTGTGAGATGGATCTACACTCGCTGAGGCAAGCCTGATTGAAAAGAGGCGGATCCATCGACTTGCTATGAAATTCTACTTGAGCGGAGATGCACTCTACAAAAGAGATGTAGGATTAGGTCTCCTCAGATGTCTGGACAAAGACCAAGCTCAGAGGCTCATGGATGAGATCCATGGTGGAGTATGTGGCCCATACATGAGCAGACCCCTACTTGTTAAGAAAATCCTTGAAACAGGGAATTATTAGCTTACACTCAAAGCTGACTGTTATGATCACGTTAAGAGGTGCTATCAATGCCAGATGCATGGGAATGATATCCACGCCCCTCCAAGGGAACTCCACAATATGAGTTCGCCATGGCCCTTTTCAATGTGGGGAATGGACGTGATCGCGCCCATCGAGCCCAAAGCCAGTAAAGGACATCGATTCATATTCACTCTAATCGACTACTTCACCAAGTTGGTAGAAGTAGCCTCCTTCCCCGAGGTTACCAAAGAACTTATCATTGCTTTCATCAGAAAAAATATCATCTATCGATATGGACAACCAGAGGTCATTATGTCGACAATGCTAAAAACCTCAACAACAAAATGATGGAGGAGTTATGCCAAGAAATTCCACATCAAACACCTTAACTCCGTCATCTACCATCCAAAGATGAATGGTGCTGTTGAAGTGGCTAATAAAAATATCAAGAAGATCATGCAAAAAATGTCCGCCAATCACAAAGGATGGCCTGACCTCTTTCCTCTAACTTTATTAGCTTACAGAACTTACATGCGTACTTCCACTGGGGCAACCCTCTACTCATTAGCCTATGGGATGGAAGTAGTGCTCCCCATAGAGGTGGAAATGGAATCCCTCAGAGTGTTGATGGACGCTCAATTGGATGAAGACCAATGGGTACAAGACAGGTATCAACAATTGTCTCTAATAGACGAAAGGCGAACCGCGACTATCTTCTAGGGTCAGTTATATTAGCAAAGGATCGCGAGATCCTACAACAGAAAAGTCTAGCTACAGTAGTTCAAATAACATAACTTGTTTAAAGGAAGATCATTGACAACCAAGATCAATCCAAGGGAAAATTCGCTCCTAATTGAGAAGGCATGTTTGTTGTCAAGGAGGTATTGACAGGAGGTGCTCTTAGACTACAGGAAATGGATGGCGATGAATTTCCATAGTTTATCAACTCGAACACCGTGAAATGGTATTATGTTTGAAGTTACCATCAAGCAAACATCCTGGGTTTTGGATCATCAAATCACCAGTCATTCCGGTTTCTAACCCTTTCTATATACTTTTCAGCTCCTCAGGGAAACACACACTTCAAGCCAACAACCTGATTTCACCTCTTTTCAAACCTTTCATACAATTTTGGTTATCCTGAAGACGGGATTGAACCTTTCATACAAGCAGTTTATCCTGAAGACGGGATTAAACTTTTCTACGCTTGTAGTTTATCTTGAAGACGGGATCAAACTTTTTCTACACCTGCAGTTTGTCCCTAATGGGATCAAACTTTCTTCTCTCCGCAATATAGCCTGTATATGGGATTCATAATTATCTTTGGCTGCGATCTGTCCTGAGGGGCTAACTACGTCGACTTGATCTCCCTGATACATGGGAGTACATAGGCAATCATATTCTATATGGCCCGGTCGCAATAAAAAAAATAAAAACATTTCTACCCTTTCTCTAGAAAAACAAAAACAACAAAAACACTTCTACACCCTTCTTCATCAATAAAACTTCTACACCCATCTGCCTTTCACATTCAGCTTTGAACCTTTTACACCAGGTTTGAACTACACAGACTTGATCTCCTCTTCAATATGAGTACGTAAGCAGCCATTTATGGTTCAGTCTAACCCTTACCAGAACAAAAATACTTGTCACACGGTACTAGGATCAAACTTCAATCCATTAAAGTTTACTGGCTTCAAATCAAAGGGATGGAATTATCCAACCTCTCCTCATTAATAGGAGATTCGGTGACCATCTAAGCTGCGGTTATGCCTCAAAGAGCAACACTGTGACACCCCCAAATCTGGGTTACCTGACTCCCGAGTTTGGTGCTCACGATCCACAATATAAGTAACATCTAACTACCCATTTAATTATGAATAGACATATAAACCACATTAACTGATATAGTTATTACATTCGTCCTAGGTTATCTAACTTTTATATTACAAACATACCCTTTTGATATACAAAAAGGGTTTACAAATACAACATAACATGTATGTTAAACATAACTATCACAGCATAGCACCTTTGCCTTTTATCTTCACAGCTCCTCTAACTTCTTTGTCCCTAGTTGAAATGTTTTATTTAGCAAGGGTGAGCAACAGATTTGCCTCACAAGTTAAGATATACAATAAATGTATCAGAATCAAGACAACAAACTATCTAATTCGATAGAATGACTACAAAGTTCAGGGAACTTTGAAATAGCTGAACAATTTGTTCTTCTCTAACTAATCCTCTCGCAACCTATGCAACAAATGAACGAAAGTATATAATGCTTTCAAAATTTCTACAATATTCTAATGAATAATCAAGAATCAATCCTACGCAATAGCAAAGTGGAATGTTTTCCAGATTTATGCTGAGTGGTCACATAAGACCTTGAACTTTTCCGCTAGAGTAGATATCAAAGATTTACTTTGATGTATACACAGGTGTATCAGATAACCATAAAGATTAAATCATACTCCTCTGCAAGTATAACAAGTGATCAGCTTTATTATACCCCATATTATGCATAATACTTAAACATAGTGCGCAGAAATTGAATTTACGACCAATAAAATGTTCCCTTTATATAAAAGGTTGTTCTTCTCAGTCTTAGAATCAAGATTTTGATTTAACAACGAAATACTGAGATTTCAAATTCTAATTACTTCTCCTCTCTTTTCTTCTCGAACCTATCAGGTTTTAACAAATGTTCGTCTTGCCAGAACAAATGGGCTAAGACATTTCTCAACACGATTTAATAATAGACAAAAATTATTTGTACTATTTACAATTAATAATAGCTTCTACGGATATGAATTGCCAATAGTAGATATTCTACAAGTATATTCTCAGAATCAATAAGTCAATTTGAATTAATAAGTATGCACTAACTGCGAATAATCAACAATAAATCCCTGGACGTGGTATAATTAGCAATAATTAACCACCATAATAATTGAATGAATATAACTCAAGGTTGAGTTAGGGAACTTACCTTTCGCATTTATTACTGCTACACAATATACTTATCTGCGTTCAAAAGACCTATATTCACAATATTGGTCTTACAATTAGCACAATATGTCACAACACATAATACTGTTATACACAGTCAATTTTTCTCCTAGGCATATTAGTACATAATCACATTAGTGTTTATAACATGTATAAACACTTCTCAACTCTAACTAGTTTGGTCTGGTTGGACCTCAGTCCATTCTCGGTGTACTGGTCACCCTATCCGATAATTAACACTTGTATTGTCAATTAAACTCGGTCTCTAAGCTTCAATATTATTTTAGATAAGTCAAATATCATTTATAATATTTTTTTCGGAAGCTTTTAATAATTTTCTAACAATTATTATATTTTATAATAATTTTTCAAACACTGAAATCATTTTTAAATGATTTAAATATCAAATAAATCCATCATCATTAATATTTAATAATATTAAAATATTAATGACATA
Source organism: Panax quinquefolius (assembly GCA_020205615.1). Lineage (NCBI taxonomy): Eukaryota > Viridiplantae > Streptophyta > Magnoliopsida > Apiales > Araliaceae > Panax > Panax quinquefolius. The sequence goes on from CM035158.1 coordinate 33,184,767, forward strand.
CTTATCAAAATATTAAAGTTATTTATAATAACCTAAAATATTTTTAAAATCACCAATATTCTACTTAAATGATTTTAAAGTAATTAAAAATCATTTTAAATCATCACCATTAATATTTAAATATTAATGAAATTATCATCAAAATATTAAAAGTCATTAATTATAACTTAAAATATTTTTATATCACTTTTCTCATTTTTAAATGATTTTAAAATCAATAAAACCATTTTATCATCATTTATATAATTCAATAATTAAATAAATCTAATATCATTAATAATAAGTTATTAATAAGAATTCTCCAAAAATATTGAAAATTATATTTTATAATTTAAAATATTTTCCAACACTTTATTCTTATTTAAAATTATTTTTAATTCAATAAAACCATTTTTAAATCATTTATTTAATTTAATAATTAAATAAATCTATCATCATTAATATTAAATTATTAATTAAAATTCTCCAAAAATATTAAAAGTTGCATTTTATAACTAAAAATATTTTAAAATAATTTATTTTTATTTAAAATGATTTTTAATATATTAAAATAATTTTTTCTAATTTATTTAATACACTAATTAAATAAATTAAATATCATTAATATTCAATTAAATATAAATATTAATGAAAAATATCTCAAATACTCAAAAATTATTTTTCATAATTTAAAATAATTTTTAAAACTATTTTTGATAATTTTTATAATTTATTTCTATTTTTAAATAATTTCTAGAAATTCAAAAATTAAAAATTAATAGCAACCATCGCTATAGGTCTTCAGCGCCACTCTTATGTTGCCTTTGGTGTTCTTGGCTCAAGAACACTGATAAAGTCAGTGTTCAAGGGGTCATGTTTGTCCGGCCTTAAGTCTCTGCTCAAATTATTTCTAGGCCATCTAAGACTTAGATTTTGTAGTAGGGACGTAATACTACACTTATCAATCACCAAATTGGCCATAACACTTCTCAGCAAGGAGATCAGAACCTCTAAAATCACTGACAATGTGTTCCTAGGTTTTCTGGGTTTTTCGAAACCCAGGCGCCGATTCAAGGAATTGAGCATCAAATTGATTTTATACCCGGTGTGACCATTCCAAACCGTCCGACTTATCTGAGCAATCTTGAGGGAATGAAGGAGTTGCAAAAGCAAGTTGGAGTTGATGGAGAAAGGGTTCATAATGGAAAACATGAGTCCGTATGTGAGTTCTAAGGATCATGGTTCTTAGGAAGGATGGGAAGTAAGCGCATGTGCATTGATTGTCGAGCGGTAAATAATATTATTAAGAAAGTATCGACATCCCATTTCGCGTTAACTAATGCTCCTATGTCATTAGTCAAGAATGTTGGTTGGCTTCTCTTGGTTCTCTCGCTATATGAACATTTTTTCGTGAATTCTTTGAAGCACATGTCCACATTCTCAAGGAATCGCTCTCATCTCTCTCTCGCAACCAAATTTCTAAAACTTATGATCTATTTGATGACATTATTCTTCTATCTGATGGCCACGTAGTGCTGGTTTTTGCTATTCTTTTAGCCAACAAGGAAGAGCCATGTGAAGGAATGATTATATAGTCCTAAGGCTAAGTGTCCTTAAAGGTGAAAGTTGGTAACCTTTTCACCAACTCCATTTTTACCTTTGGATAATACCCCAATTATTGGTTAATGATTCTTCTATAAATAGGAACCTCTTAATACCTTCCCTCATTTGATAAAAATCCTAAGTGTTGGAAAATATAAGAGATAGAGGGAGTTAGAGAGAAGAAGAAGAAAGCCTAGAAGAGTTTTTGCCATTTTGGTGGTTCAAGAGAAGCTCAAGAAGAAGGAACAAAGGTGGAGAGCTACTTGAAGTTCATAGCCAAGAGGAAGAGAGCCACTAAGAGGTAGGTGCACCACCTAGCTTTATTTTTGTAAGATAAGTTTTAGTAGAAATGCATGCTTGGTTGTGTGAGGTTTATGTGTTGTGGGATCATGATGAATCCGAAGGTATAAGTATGAGTATTGGAAGGAGATTATATGATATATATTACTTTTATGTAATTTTAGAACCAAATGAACAAGAGAAAAGCATGTGAGCATGAAATCTAAATTAAAATACTTGAAAGCATGAGATGTGATGTTAAGTACTGACATAAAATGTGTAAGCCTTATATATGATCCGAAAATGTTATGTTGAATCCCTATGAAATACGAGCATAACCAAAGTGGAATTGTCAAAATCGGAAATAAAAAGAACTATTAGCAAAACAATTGGTAAAACATGTCCAAGTAAGAACCCTAGCTTGGAAATCAATAAAATCTGATTAACTAAAGATGTTGAAAATTAAGTGATTTAAGAAATTGAATATTGAAGAGAGGTAAGTTTACAATATAGTGAAAGTGGTTTGACTCTGTTTGGATGTAAAATGAACAAGCTATGCAAGATGGAATCAAAGAAGGTAGAAAATCAAAACATTGAAAAACTTGTCAAAAATATTATATCAGTAGTAGCGCATGCATTGTCTCGAGAAACAAAACTCAGCGGCGCCCGCCGCTGTGGTCAAACCAGTATATTCACACTGGTAGCATGGCCTCACGCCTTCAAGCTTAAACCGGCGCGCCCCGCGCCGAACTCCTTTCACAGTTAACCCGGATCCTGGTTAAACCGGGTCGGGTCATGATGGATAGGGTCGGGTCAAAAAAAAAAAAATCCTAAAATAAAATAATAATTAAAAGAATAAATAATTAAAAATATATTAAAAAATTATTTTAAAGACATTAAACAAATTAAAGTAAATTTAATTGTAGATTGCAAATATTCTAATTTCTTTAAGAAATTCCTAAACTATAATTAAACAATTAAAACTAAAAGGGGTTTTAATTGTGAAATGAATGAAAAATTAAGATAGTAGTTATTTTAAATTGTGAACAATTAAAATGACATTAATAAGTATTTTAATAGTGGTCAATTAATGTAATATTAAGAGTCAATAATTAATTTGACTATGAAATAATATTAATGAACAATTAAATACCCTTGAAGATTATTTAATCATGTAACAATCAAGACATAAATAATTATGATGATATAAATGGATATCTCAAATATAAATTAAGATAATAATGAATTATCATATGGAGTATGAATTGTAACTAAGGAAATTACTTAAGAAATAATCTAATAAATAAAGTATGAATACTTTATAAATACAAGAAGGTTTGAATCCTTAAATGAGCAATTAAGATAAAGAAATGTTATCTTATAAATGTGAAGATTAATAGAGAGTGATGAGTAAAACAATAAGTAATTGTTTTGAAAAGTTTAAATTATCTAAGGCTAGTGTGTTAGACCAATTGAGATGATGCTATGAGATAATAGAGATTAACCGTTATGATAACAATAGGTTATTCAAAGGATAAGAAGTCAAGGTCGAAGATAGTCAACGACTCAGGCAAGTATTTGAACCTTATTCTTTATTGAGCAAGTACTTAAACTTGTACTCTTATTGATCGTATGAGTAAATAATTGTTTAAAATTGTTCTTATCTTATCTAGATTTATGAAAGTTATTATTCACATTCTGAAGCTCTATTTAAATCATAATTATATCCATTGAACCTTGTTGCAAACATCGAACTTAAAAATTGTTCTTGAATGTATTTAGAAAAGTGTCCACGTCACTTGATTCGGCTAGACTAATATCCATGTGTTAGAAAGTGATCTAAACCAATTGTTTTGGTACAGACTCTTATAATCTACTGAGATGAACAACCCTTTATGTGAAACCCCAGATTTTATGAATAAAGAATTAATTTTCTCAAAATAATTTTTTTATATTATGGTGTGAATTTGAGATAATGTTATAGTTGTGGGTAGTATTTATAAATTTTGCAAATTATGCAAGTCGTCATATTATATTCGATTGGTCGGGAAATATTCTTTTTGTCAGGGAATATCCGTACGACGGTACAATCATTGGTGGACTGCACAACGGAATTATTGTCGGATTGAGAAAATGACAAAAATATTTTATTAAAAATAATGGCGGAAGTTTTACCGTTGATACTGTTGAACTACTCGGTAGTAAAAGTACAGTAATACGCGTTGTTGCATAGTAGCACACGGTATTGATTATTGATATTTATGTGAGAAGTCACTCAGTTTTGTTCAATTATTGCTATAATAGTTCACGACATAGTATCTCACATTATTTGATTCAATTATTGTTGATTTAGAAGTTTTGTTTTATTCAGTATTATTAACGTAATAAAGCGAAACATCTTTTATATAAAATGTAATACTTTATTAAAGTTATTCTATAAATAAAATATATTATATTTTATTATGCATAGTGTTGCATAGTGTTTTGTATAGTGTTGCATAGTGTTTGCATAGTAAAAATCTTTTTATATAAATAGAATATATTATATTTTATTTAAAAGATTTTGCTTTAAATATGGACCGTCAGATTAAAGTAAATCGATCTGGACCGTTCATGAGTTAGTTACTATGCATTCCATTTTCCTATAAATAGGAAGCTTAGTTAGAATTGAAATCACACCAGAAGTTCAGAGAATTCTCCTTCTATAATCTTGAGCGTATTTCCTTAAGAGTTTTAAGAAACTTTGAGCGAAGAACATAGTATAAGTTTTCTTTAAGAAAATCCTCACCCTAGCAGTCAAAATATTCTTCTTTTACGGTAAGGGATATTATTCTTTTATATTCATGAAGAGAACTATTGTTATTCCATTTCTTATTATTCTGTTGGAATAACCTGTATACGCGGAATACCCTATACTTGGTGACATTCTTCTATTATTCTGTCTTTATTATTTCATTTGAAATATCACATCGTGTGTTTACACGGACCGGTTCCATTTTATTATTCCATCTTTAATATTACATTGGAATATCACATGCATCATGCTATATCTGTGGGACTGGTTCGATTTTATTATTATGTCTTTAATATTTTGTCAGAATATCTTGTCTGTGCTATACGCCGGACCTGGTTCCATCATTTATTATTCCGTATTTATTATTCTGTTGGAACATCCTGTCGGTGTGATTTTCACCTGACCTGGTTCCGTTATTATTATTCTGTTGGGATAACCTGTCTATGCGAAGTACCGCGTGCATGGTGATATCTTTTGTTATTCCATTCGGTATATTACTCAGTTGTTTAAAACTTTGACTTCTATACTCCATGAAATTAGTGGAATATCCTTGATATTTGCGCTTCATCCAGTATCTTTTCATGGAAATATTCTTCTGAGCATTCTTGAATTTTATTCTACAAGGAAGTATCATGTTGACAATTTGGACGTTATTAGTTCCTGGATAATTTAATTCTTGAACTTGTTTAATTGAAGTCTTATATCATTGTCATCATCCTCATGTTTATATTTATTAAAAGTCATCTGTGGCCTGTAGTGCATAGATGGACTTGGTATGATTATGACCAGGGATTATTCGGTATAATCATGACCGTAATGTTACAAATGATGTAAAAATTAAAAGTCCTCATTGGCCCGTAGTGCATTGATGGACAGTTTTTGGTATGATTATGGCTATGGATTCTCTTCGGCCAAGGGAGCAAAGATGAATTATTTTATGGCATGATCAGGACCGTTGATAAAAACACGATTATCTTTGGCCCGTAGAGCATGGATAATTCGTGGTCATGATATTAAAGAATATCCTTAGCCTGTAGTGCAAGGATGATTTAATGATGTGGATTATTTATTGAGCTGAGTCTCAGCGATAAAAGTGATGAAAACCTTTTTAAATCATAAAAGATAGTAGACTTTATTCTCTACTTGACTCTTTTAATGGATTGCTTGATCCGCTGCAGTTAAACTTGATGTCTATTGTATTTTATCAGTTTAACATTGTTGAAGGCTAATGATAGTTTATTCTGCATTATCTTAGTCATAATATTTCTTACTGGGCTAGTTGAGCTCACCTTTCTTTCTTTCACCTTTCTCTTGAAATGAGAACGTAGCCAGGACTAGTCGGGGAATGGAGTGACGGTCCAGATGATAGTATTAGTAGTCCTCACTATTCTGTTAAATAGTGTGACAATAAATGTAATGAGGACTGAATTTGAGTTTGTATACAGTCTATGAGGACTCAATTGAGAATGGATATTGTCTAGATGACAATATTTGTATTTAAACTCACAGCATATGTTTTATCGTATTATAATTAAGAACAATTGTTGTTCTATTTATAATAATAAATTTTTGTATAGAACTGAAATATTACTTAATGGATTTTGTATACTTGATTTACGTAAAAAAAAATTATTTTGTAAATTGAACAAACTAGTATAAGAAAAGGAGATGATTATTCAAAGAGTTGAATGTATGTATTTGTTGAAATACAAGTGTGAATTATTTGAAAGGTTCAAAGAATTCAGAAGTGAAACAAATTGGCAAAGTATTAAGATTCTTTGATTAGATCAAGGAATAAATACTTGTGCAATATGTTTCTAGATCATCTCAAATGGTTTTCTCATAATGGACACACATCCCGACACGCAATAATTGATTGATGTATCCGAAAGGAAAAATCGTACCTTGTTGGACATGGTGCGGTCCATAATGATTTTACCGACATTCCGGTATCCTTCAGGTCATGTCCTAGAAATGGTCAGACATCTCTTTAAAATGGTAACCTCAAAAAAATCGCCCCAAGACTCCATAAAAGTTATGGATGGGGAGGATTCCTAATCTTAAGTATGTTAAGATAAGGGTTGTCCAACTTATGTGAAACGGTTTCAAAGGATAATCTTGGGACAAGATTTGATAAGTACAATTTGTGGGACATCCTAAAGTAAGTTTAGGGTATATGTTCTATAATCCTACTTAGCAAAAGGTGTTTGTTATGAAACACAGCGCCTTCTAAGATAAATGTGTTTATCATTGAAGGGGCTAGTGGGAGGATAATAGATCTTGAAGAGTTCAAGAACCACAAAACACTATAAGTCAAATAAGAGGAACTCAGTAGATAGACCTATTGTACCACAAGAATCGTAAGTCCGGGAATAGCATCAAGATACCTAGTAGGTATGGGTTCATCATGGATGATGATGATGAGGCACGATCATAGAAGATGATGATCCAGAGTTACATACGATGAGGTAAGAGTTCTAGTGTGTACAAAAGGGACGTTGGGAGCTTTAGTGACATTCCTAATATTATATGTTGATATACTACGAATAAGGAATGACATACCAATGCTACAATCAAGAAAGATAAATTTGTCTAAAAATTCCTCCACGAATGATTTGGGAAGAGTATCTTAATTGGGGATAAAATCTATATAGATAGATTCAAGAGGATGCTCGACTTAACCCAAGGAACGATATTCATTTGATGCTAAAGTCGTTTAGCATGGCAAGCTCCAAGAGATGTTTCATGTTGATGAGCCATGGAGTGTATCTCTTAATAGTCCCCACAAACTATTAAAAGAAGAGAGATCGCATGAGTGACAATCATATATGCAATGAAATGTACGAGACCGATGTTGATCATCATATTATGGAGAAGTTCACTATGAGTTAGTGAAAACATCTTAAAGTGCTTAACCGAGCACTAAGGATGTGATCATATTCATGGTGGGTCTAAATTAAAACTAGAGGGCTTAATGACTCAAGTTTTTTCGAGATGCACCAAGATGATGAAAAATCCACTTTAAGGTAAAGCGTTATCTTGAGCAAGTGGTGCGTTGAATTGGAAAGGTTCCAAACAAAGAAAGAGTTGTTTGGTTTAGTGATAAAGACAAAGTATATAGCTATAAATGAAGTCGCAAGTTGATTGTTTGGATTAAAAGTTCATTACGTAACTAGGAGCAGTTCCCAAGTCTCATCTTGGATCTAAACATGTGTTGTGGCACTTTCATTTGATTATTAGAATCATTGAAAGATGGGAAATCACTATAGAGATAGTGGACTCTCAAAGAACAACATTACATATCCATTAACTAAAGCTTATCCAATGCAGGATAATCGTCACTTAGAGAAGAAGAGTATAAGATACCATGACGATTGCTTTTAGTGCAAGTGGGAGATTGAAAGTAGTATGCACACAAGCCAATCATGTTTGATGATAAAGCATATACTTTGTAACAATCTTATTTATTTATTAATAAAAAGTATTAATTTATTAAAGGCTTTTAATTATCTACATGATCTTTGTTTTATAATATGTGATAAACCCATAGTTTTAAGCAATGCTTTTAGAATAATGATGATGATCATTCTAATGAGATCTAAATTCTTAGAAAGCTTAAAACTAAAATAGTTCCCAATCATTGGATTACTAAATTGGGGATTAGTGAATCCGGATAGATTGGTACATACGTTGCTTGCTCATTGGATGAGGATGATTGATCTCATGATCATTTGTGTGGAGACACTAAAGCAAGTATGTAGGTGCTTATTAGAGAATAAGTTCTTTGAACGTGGCTCGCTAAGGAATACCTAATGGAGTTTTATTTGCTGTGTCAATAGGAATTCTGTAGTGATAGTAGTACAAGTAATCCTTGGACTTGAGATCATCATAGTATCTTGTGTATGATGAGTTATACTTTGACTTATTCCTTAAGACCCCGAGGGTATATCAAAGGGTATGCTTGGGTATAATAAGTTGTACATGGAGATAATGTATGATCAATAAAGAATCTACCACTTCTAATAAAGAAGAAATGTCCTATATGATTCGATAAATGACAACCCAAGTAGTCCTTGGGCAAGGCGAATGAAATTAGAAAGGAGTTTCTAATTTGCATTATTTGAGTTGTGCATTTAAGAGTCGAAATACATATAATTAAATAAAATAAGACTTGACAAAGAATTCCATGTCTTATATTTAATTGGGACATTGTATGGTGGAAGGATTGAATTATACAAAGAACTATTTACTCAAAGGTTCTTTAATGATTAATGTTGAAATCTATATTATCTGGAAAGTCGTTGATCGCTAGGGAGGCTTATCCCTATTGTAGAATAAATATTATTTAAATAAATTAATTGTTTAATTTATTTATTTAAATAAGATTAGAATTGTTCTAATTGATTTATTCACAACCGGTTTAATATGGAGAACCTAAAGGGTCACACCATAAAAGGAAGAATAATTATTTAAGAAGTTAATGGCATAATCGTAATAATATGTTAAGTATATTTAATTTAATCTATGGTGATAGAATAAATTAAATAGCTTAATATTTATTATTTAATATTTTAGAAATATTAAATATAAATTAATAAGAGGAGTCTTATTAATATTATTACAATTATTATTATTTTAATTTCTAAAAGAGTTTAGGAATTAATTTAATATAAGTACTCTCATTTATTCCTAATAGGATTAGGAGGAAAATTAGTTAAATGAGTTTAATTAATTATCCCTAATAAGATTAGGGAGCTTAATTAATTAAAAGAATTTAATTAATTAAATAAATCCCAATTCCTTAATTGTTAAGGTGGGTTGCCCACATCTATAAATAAGAGGAGTCTTATTATGGGTGGTATGGTGGTTGATTTTTTCAACATACATAATAATTCGATTGTTGGAGAGTACACCTTTTCTATAGAGATAGAAAAACTAGGGTTTAGCCAACCACCCTTCTTCTTGAATTTTCTTCTTCCTTGGTGGATCACCTCTAGAGGCCAAACATTTGGGTGGCTAACGTTGATCAAAGGAAGGAACCAAACCCGGTGGATTCAAGATTGAACGCGAAAGGATTTGGAGGTGAACTTGTACCTGAGGAAGCTCGATCTTCAAGGGTATGATTTATTCTTTATCTTTTCGTTTAATTAATAATTATGCATAAAGGGTGATCCGGGTATATGGTTTGTAAAAAATTTTAAACTCTGATTTTACACGCTTCACCGCTAATTTTTGCAATTTGATTGCGTTGATGAATATTACAAACCTAACAATAAGATACCTGTTCTACCCATTATTTTATCTCTCTTGCTTGCATTCACTCCGGAGAAGTTAGACTTTGACTTATTGGTTGAAACTTCGTTAGTAGGAGCCTTCGTTACCTCTACTATTTTTATATCTTGTTTGATTCAAATAAACACTTTCATGTTACCTGTCGATCTTATCTCTTTAAAAATATTTGCATGGATGTGATTTTTCGAATCGATTGGTTAACTACTTATCATGCTTTTTGTAAGGTGGTTAGCTTTCATACTCCTAACCAACCTGTTATGCGAATTCAAAGTAAACAAACCACTAAAGTCAATCATTTTCATATCAAGCCATAAGTAAAGAGTCCCGAGCCTTTCATTGTTGACTTCTTTGTGTGGAATGCACCGAAGCCAGACTTTCTGTAGGCGATGTCGTGAATGAAGATGTCAAGTTGATAGGTATCATTGTGAGGTGTTATCCAGGTTAAGGGATAGAAGTCACAGTTGGTATCAATGTGACGTACTATCCAAGTCTTAGATGAGAGTAACAATTTTGAATGATATTTCTATCATTAATAAATTTCTTGACGTATTCTTGAAGACTTCTTAGCCTACCCTTAGAGTGTGAAATTGAATTTTGTATTGACCCCAGTACAAAAACCCATTTCTTAAACCCTCAAATATTTCTTCACTTAAAATGAACGTAACATGCGCCAAAGATGTTGGCTTGAGCTGTTGAAGATTACGATCGTACCATTCAATACCATTGTGGAAAAGCAAATGTGGTAGCTGACACGTTGAGTATAAGATTGTATGCGTTTATGAGTGCGAATATACGGACCCACATGAAGATAACGAATATACGAGTAGAATCGACTTTAATCGATAAAGTTAAAGCCGCTCAAGCTACACACCCGGAGCTGAAGAAAGTGAAGAAGGTTCAAGAAGGCGTTATTCTAAAAGCAAGAATCGACGAAGAGAGAAAATCTCAACCCTCGATTTAATTGGCCCATTTGAAATCCTTGATCAAGTAGGAACAGTGGCTTATAAACTCGTTTTTTACCGCAAAGTCGTCGCGTGTTCATAACCTTTTTTAACGTATCGATGTTACGTAAATATGTGGACAACCCAAACCACATTATTAATTTAGAATCGGACGAGATAACGGATGATTTAACATTTGAGGAGATACGTGTTAAAATCTTGGATAAGAAGAATCGTATCCAACACTCAAGGGTTATACCTCAAGAGTTAGAATCTGAAATGAAGTCAAGGTATCCTCACCTGTTCGGCATACCAGGTACGTACGTAAATTTCGAGGGCGAAATTCCATAAGGAGGGGAGATTGTGAAACCCCAGATTTTATGAATAAAGAATTAATTTTCTCAAAATAATTTTTTTATATTATGGTGTGAATTTGAGATAATGTTATAGTTGTGGGTAGTATTTATAAATTTTGCAAATTATGCAAGTTGTCATATTATATTCGATTGGTTGGGAAATATTCTTTTTGTCAGGGAATATCCGTACGACGGTACAATCATTGGTGGACTGCACAACGGAATTATTGTCGGATTGAGAAAATGACAAAAATATTTTATTGAAAATAATGGTGGAAGTTTTACCGTTGATACTGTTGAACTACTCAGTAGTAAAAAGTACAACTAATACGCTGGCGTTGTTGCATAGTAGTAGCAACACTGCAGTATTGATTATTGATATTTATGTGAGAAGTCACTCAGTTTTGTTCAATTATTGTTATAATAGTTGCTGCATAGTATTTCACATTATTTGATTCAATTATTGTTGATTTAGAAGTTTTGTTTTATTCGTATTATTAACGTAATAAAACAGAAACATCTTTTTATATAAAACAGAATACTTTATTAAAGTTATTCTATAAATAGAATATATTATATTTTATTATGCATAGTGTTGCATAGTGTTTTGTATAGTGTTGCATAGTGTTTGCATAGTAAAAATCTTTTTATATAAATAGAATATATTATATTTTATTTAAAAGATTTTGCTTTAAATATGGACCGTCAGATTAAAGTAAATCGATCTGGACCGTTCATGAGTTAGTTACTATGCATTCCATTTTTCTATAAATAGGAAGCTTAGTTAGAATTGAAATCACACCAGAAGTTCAGAGAATTCTTCTTCTATAATCTTGAGCGTATTTCCTTAAGAGTTTTCAGAAACTTTGAGCGAAGAACATAGTATAAGTTTTCTTTAAGAAAATCTTCACCCTAGCAGTGGGAATATTCTTCTTTTACGGTAAGGGATATTATTCTTTTATATTCATGAAGAGAACTGTTGTTATTCCATTTCTTATTATCCTGTTGGAATAACCTGTATACGCGGAATACCCTATACTTGGTGACATTCTTCTATTATTCTGTCTTTATTATTCTGTTGGAATATCCTGTCTGTGTGTTTTACACCGTACCTGGTTCCATTTTATTATTCCGTCTTTAATATTCTGTTGGAATATCCTGTCTGTGCTATACGCCGGACCTGGTTCCATTTTATTATTCCGTCTTTAATATTCTGTCGGAATATCCTGTCTATGCTATACGCCGGACCTGGTTCTATTTTATTATTTTGTCTCTATTATTCTGTCGGAATATCCTGTCTGTGCTATACGCATGACCTGGTTCCATCATTTATTATTTCGTATTTATTATTCTGTTGGAACATCCTGTCAGTATGATATTCACCTGACCTGGTTCCGTTATTATTATTCTGTTGGGATAACCTATCTATGCGAAGTACCGCATGCATGGTGATATCTTTTGTTATTCCATTCGGTATATTACTCAGTTGTTTAAAACTTTGACTTCTATACTCCATGAAATTAGTGGAATATCCTTGATATTTGCGCTTCATCCAGTATCTTTTTATGGAAATATTCTTCTGAGCATTCTTGAATTTTATTCTACAAGGAAGTATCATGTTGACAATTTGGACATTATTAGTTCCTGGATAATTTAATTCTTGAACTTGTTTAATTGAATTCTTATATCATTGTCATCATCCTCATGTTTATATTTATTAAAAGTCATTTGTGGTCTGTAGTGCATAGATGGACTTGGTATGATTATGACCAGGGATTATTCGGTATAATCATGACCGTAATATTACAAATGATGTAAAAATTAAAAGTCCTCATTGGCCCGTAGTGCATTGATGGACAGTTTTTGGTATGATTATGGCTATGGATTCTCTTCGGCCAAGGGAGCAAAGATGAATTGTTTTATGGCATGATCAGGACCGTTGATGAAAACACGATTATCTTTGGCCCGTAGAGTATGGATAATTCGTGGTCGTGATATTAAAGAATATCCTTGGCCTGTAGTGCAGGGATGATTTAATGATGTGGATTATTTATTGAGCTGAGTCTCAGCGATAAAAGTGATGAAAACCTTTTTAAATCATAAAAGATAGTAGACTTTATTCTCTACTTGACTCTTTTAATGGATTGCTTGATCCGCTGCAGTTAAACTTGATGTCTATTGTATTTTATCAGTTTAACATTGTTGAAGGCTAATGATAGTTTATTCGCATTATCTTAGTCATAATATTTCTTACTGGGCTAGTTGAGCTCACCCTTTCTTTCACCGTTCTCTTCAGGAAATGAGAACGTAGCCCGGGACTAGTCGGGGAATGGAGTGACGGTCCAGATGATAGTATTAGTAGTCCTCACTATTCTGTTAAATAGTGTGACAATAAATGTAATGAGGACTAAATTTGAGTTTGTATACTATCTATGAGGACTCAATTGAGAATGGATATTGTCTAGATGACAATATTTGTATTTAAACTCACAGCATATGTTTTGTCGTATTTTTTACACGATTGTTGTATTATTAGTTTGGATTTGAATTTTGTGCCATGTATTTGGCGACTCAAGATGGGTGATGTATGCCTATTTTGGGGCGTCACACTTTATAGAGGGGAAAATATATTATGTTGGGAAACCAACACACACGTGAACAACATGTTTAAGTGTTATGCATAACATATGGTATTTTAGACTGATCACCTATTATACTTGTTTATATTGGATTTTCAATGAAATACTGTTAATTCTAGCAGAAGTTCTTGGTCCATTGCGACTACTCAGTGTTAATATTCATTAACTCGAAAGTGTTGAAATCTTTGAATTCCTTTAATAATCCTTCGGTCCATAATGACTCATTATTTAGATTCAAAGAACAGAATTGGAACGATTGACATGTGTTTATTCACAAAATCCTTATTTAAACTCTTGAATTATCAATTGTCCTTATCACCTTGATATTATGAACTATTTATACACCCGTTCACATTTATTGCTATATTGCTTGTTGAGCAAATTTGTTGCTCATTCTTGCTTTCCTTAAACTGTGACGCCCCCAAAATTAGGTATACATCACCCATCTTGAGTCGCCAAATACATGGTACAAAATACAAATACAAACTTAATTATACAAATGTCGTGTAACATACGACAATACATAAACTTAGAGTTCTAATAGGAATATTGTCATCTAGAAAATATCCATACTCAAGGAGTCCTCATTACATTTATTGTCACACTATTTAACAGAATAGTGAGGACTACTAATGCTATCTTCTGGACCATCACTCCTTTCTCCGACTCGTCCCAGCTATATTCTCATTTCCTGAAGAGAACAGTGAAAGAAAGGGTGAGCTCAACTAGCTCAGTAAGACATATTATGACTAAGATAATGCAGGATCTTCGAGAATACGTCAGGAGATTTATTAACAATAGAAATATCATTTAAAAACTGTGACTCTCATCCAAGACTTGGATAGCACATGAAATGAAGGTTTCTACTAACGAAGTTTCAATCGATAAGTCAAAGTCTAATCTCTCTGGAGTCAAATTTAAACGTTGAGCGCAAGCAAAAGAGATAAAAGAATGGGTAGAACCGATATCTAATAAAGTATAGACTCCGCAAAAATTTATAATTAACTAACTCGTGATAACTTCGTTCGATTCCTCGTCAGGGTAATTCAAAACTCGATGCTGGATTCTCCCAATTGCTATCGAAAAAGAGAAATAAATATCATCTATTTTAGCTTTCTTGGATCAGACTTCTTTTTCCACAATATCAACGCGTCATGCGGCTTTTGTTGGGTTTGTAATATTCATCAACGCAATCAAATTGCAAAATTAAGCGGAAGCGTGTAAAATCAGAGTTTAAAATATTTACAAACCATATACCCGGATCACCCTTTATGCACAATTATTAATTAAACGAAAAGATAAAGAATAAAATCATACCCTTGAAGATCGAGCTTCCTCAGGTACAAGTTCACCTCCAAATCCTTTCGCGTTCAACTTGAATCCACCGGGGTTTTGTTCCTTCCTTTGATCAACGTTAGCCACCCATGTGTTTGGCCTCTAGAGGTGATCCACCAAGGAAGATGAAAATTCAAGAAGAAGGGTGGTTGGCTAAACCCTAGTTTTTCTATCTCTATAGAAAGGGTGTACTCTCCCAACAATTGGAATTATTACGTATGTTGAAAAAATCAACAAACCATACCACCCATAATAAGACTCCTCTTATTTATAGATGTGGGCAACCCACCTTAACAATTAAGGAATTGGATTTTAATTAATTAATTCTTTTAATTAATTAAGCTCCCTAATCTTATTAGGGATAATTAATTAAACTCCTTTAACTAATTTTCCTTCCTAATCTAATTAGGAATAAATGAGAGTACTTATATTAAATTAATTCCTAAACTCTTTTAGAAATTAAAATAATAATAATTGTAATAATATTAATAAGACTCCTCTTATTAATTTATATTTAATATTTCTAAAATATTAAATAATAAATATTAAGCTATTTAATTTATTCTATCACCATAGATTAAATTAAATATACATAACATATTATTACGATTATGCCATTTACTTCTTAAATAATTATTCTTCCTTTTATGGTGTGACCCTTTAGGTTCTCCATATTAACCCAAGTTGTGAATAAATCAATTAGAACAATTCTAATTTTATTTAAATAAATAAATTAAACAATTAATTTATTTAAATAAATAATATTTATTCTCAATAGGGATAAGCCTCCCTAGCGATCAACGACTTTCCAGATAATATAGATTTCAACATTAATCATAAAAGAACCTTTGAGTAAATAGTTACCGTGACAATTCAATCCTTCCACCATACAATGTCCCAATTAAATATAAGACATGGAATTATCGTCAAGTCTTATTTTATTTAATTATATGTATTTCGATCCTTAAATGCACAACTCCAAATAATGCAAATTAGAAACTCCTTTCTAATTTCATTCCGCCGCCAAGGACTACTCTTGGGTTGTCATTTATCGAATCACATAGGACATTTCTCTTCTTTTTTATTAGAAGTGGTAGATTCTTTATTGATCATACATTATCTCCATGTACAACTTATTATACCCAAGCATACCCTTTGATATACCCTAAGGGTCTTAAGGAATAAGTCAAAGTATAACTCATCATACACAAGATACTATGATGATCTCAAGTCCAAGGATTACTTGACTACTATCACTACTGAATTCCTATTGACAGCAAATAAAACTCCATTAGGTATTCCTTAGCGAGCCAACGTTCAAATTGAACTTATTCTCTAATAAGCACCTACATACTTGCTTTAGTGTCTCCACACAAATGATCATGAGATCAATCATCCTCATCCAATGAAAGCAAGCAACGATGTAACCAATCTATCCGGATTCACTAATCCCCAATTTAGTAATCCAACGATTGGGAACTATTTTAGTTTTAAGCTTTCTAAGAATTTAGATCTCATTAGAATGATCATCATCATTATTCTAAAAGCATTGCTTAAAACTATGGGTTTATCACATATTATAAAACAGCATCATGTAGATAATTAAAAGCCTTTAATAAATTAATACTTTTTATTAATAAATGAATAAGATTGTTTACAAAGTATATGCTTTATCATCAAACATGATTGGCTTGTGTGCATACTACTTTCAATCTCCCACTTGCACTAAAGTCAATCGTCATGATATCTCATACTCTTCTTCTCTAAGTGACGATTATCCTGCTGTTGGATAAGCTTTAGTTAATGGATATGTAATGTTGTTCATGAGAGTCCACTATCTCTATAGTGATTTCCCATCTTTCAATGATTCTAATAATCAAATGAAAGTGCCACAACACATGTTTAGATCCAAGATGAGACTTAGGAACTATTCCTAGTTCAGTAATGAACTTTTAATCCAAACAATCAACTTGCAGCTTCATTTATAGCTATATACTTTGTCTTTATCACTAAACCAGCAACTCTTTGCTGTTTGGAACCTTTCCAATTCACTGCACCACTGTTCAAGGTAACCCTTTACCTTAAAGTGGATTTTTCTGTCGTCTTGGTTTGTCTGAAAAACTTGAGTCTGTTAAGCCCTTAGTTTTAATTAAGACCCACCATGTATGCTCACATCCTTAGTGCCGGTTAAGAACTTTAAGATGTTTTTCACTGTCTTACAGTGATCTTCTCCAGAATATGACTGATCAACATCAGGTCTCGTATATTTCATTGCATACATGATAGTTACTCATGTGATCTCTCTTTTGGAGTCTGTGGGGACTATTAAGAGAGATTCACTCCATAGCTCATCGACATGAGACATCTCTTGGAGTTTGCTATGCTAAACGACTTTAGCATCAAATGAATATACGTTCCTTGGGTTAAGTCGAGCATCCTCTTGAATCTATCTACATAGATTTTATCCCCAATTAAGATACTCTTCCCAAACCATTCATGGAGGAATGTTTAGACAACTTTATCATTACTGATTGTAGCATTGGTATGTCATTCCTTATCCATAGTATATCAACATATAATATTAGGAATGTCACGATGCTCCCTAATCTTTCCCCTTTGTACACACTAGAAGTCTTACCTCATCGAATGTAACTCGGATCATCATCTTCTATGATGTGTACCTCATCATCATCATCCATGATGAATCCATACCTCCTAGGTATCTTCTCAGACTATTCGATTTACGATTCGGTTGTGGTACAATAGGTCTATCTATAGGTTCCTCTTATTTGACTTATAGTGTTTTGTGGTTCTTGAACTCTTCAAGATCTATTATCCTCCCACTAGCCCCTTCAATGATAAACTCATTTATCTTAGAAGGCAGCGTGTTTCGCAACAAACACCTTTTGCTAACTAAGATTATAGAACATATACCCTAAACTTACTTTAGGATGTCCCACAAATCGACACTTGTCAAATCTTGTCCCAAGCTTATCCTTTGAAACCTTTTTCACATAAGTTGGACAACCCCTTATCTTAACATACTTAAGATTAGGAATCCTCCCTGTCCATAACTTTTATAGAGTCTTGGGCTGGATTTTGAGGTTACCTTTTCAAAGATATGCAGCCATTTCTAGGACATTATCCCAGAAGAATACTGGAATGTCGGTAAAATCATTATGGACTGCACCATGTCCAACAAGGTACGATTTTTCATTTAGATACATCAATCAATTATTGCGTATCAGGATGTGTCCATTATGAGAAAACCATTTGAGATGATCTAGAAACTTATTGCACAAGTATTTATTCCTTGATCTAATCAAAGAATCATAAAACTTTGTCAATTTGTTTCACTTCTGAATTCTTTGAACCTTTCAAATAATTCATACTTGTATTTCAACAAGTACATACATTCAACTCTTTGAATGATCATCTCCTTTTCTTATACTAATTTGTTCAATATGCAAAATTATTTTCATGTAAGTCAAGTTTACAAAATTTATTAAGTAATATTCCAGTTCTATACACAACATTATTATTATAAATAGAACAACAATTGTTCTTAATTATAATACCAAAGATTTCATTGTCCAACAATAAAATGGAATTAATGTTTCAACGAGAACTGGAATACAATAACAACTTATTGACTTAATAGATTTGCCCGTAGGCATTGCTAAACTATAAGTTTCTATAGCTAATGCAGCAACCTTTGCTTCATTTTCCACACATAGGATTACTTATCTTTGTTTAGCTTTCTACTTCTACTTGGTCCCTTCATAAATCTATATTTATGATAACCAAAGTCGTTATCCAATACCCAAGTAGAACCTTGACTTAAAGAAAAAAATTATTTTAAATCATGGACAAATTTGTATTTTAACCGAAACTTCACTAAGCTTCTTTGGTTAGCCACTGCAAGATGCTTCTTGCAGTTTCTTTCCAGTGTCCAGGCTTATTGTAGTGGAAGCAAACTCCTTTGCTATCCGTATCAGTTTTGTTCTTATTATCCTTTGTTTACGCCTTTCTATTTACCTTCTTTGAATCGTTCTTCTTTTCAGAAGATCCTTTGGCCCCTACCAGTAAGACTTGGTCTTTCTTGGTTGGAAAGTGACTCTCAACATTTTTCAACATGTTAAGCAAATTAGCAAAGCTGATATCTAGCTTGTTCATATGAAAAATTCACAACAATTGTGAAAGGAGTCCGGGAGTGAGTGCAAGATCAAATCTTGGCTCAACTCTCCATCCATGACAAAACCAGTTGTCCTAATTAATCAATCAAATTGATAATGTTAAGGACTTTTATCTATACTGTAGTGCCATTGGCCATTCTAGATCGGAAGAGCTCCTTAGATATCTGATATCTATCAGTCCTACTTTCCTCACCATCAACTACTTGATGTGCAGGAATATAGTAGGAGTATCCATAGTTTCAGGCTGACGCTAAAGCTTGTTACTCATGGATACGAGCATGATGCATTGAGCCAACTGTGCATCATCTTGCCACTTTCTAAAAGTAGCAATCTCTTCCTCAGAGGCATTGTATGCGCAACCATTGCGAGGATAGGCGATTAAGGACATAAGATAGCTTTTTCGGTAGTGAGAACTATTCTCAAATTCCTTAACTTATCCGTTTAATTCGGTCTGGTTAATTTAGCATCTAATATGCTTTGCAGTGATAGTAATTTAGACATTGTAAAATTCTGTAAATGAATTTGTAATTAACAACATTTTAACATACATTCTTTTATTAATTACCAAAATAATTTAGGTCTTGTTTTAAATTGGTATCTCCCACTATTTTCTTCAAACTATATTACCCTCACTTATATAGTTCGGCAAAATCTAATTAAAGATTTGCTAGTGAGAATAAGGATCCCATTTCAAATGTATATAGCCTTGTGGTGACACAACAAACTATATATAAATAAATAGGTAGACAACTTTTGTCAATTACATCAACTATGCAACTCCTTGTATTTTGCCTCTTAGATTATTTTGATCAAGTGGTGGCACATCCGAATCAAAATTATCCAAGTTAAGTCCGACCTAGCACTCCATATATTCAAAAAAGAAAAATATCATCCTTGTGGTGACACAACAAAACAATATTGTTCAATTTTCTTTATAAGCATCAAATGTGATAAATTAACATCTTAAATACTTAATACTTGCCTTGTGGTGACACAACAAACTCATATTAAATATTTAATACTCTATTAATTTTATCATGCTAGAAGGCGACGTTCGATATTCCAAATATCTTTGAACGCTTAGGACTTAATATAAAAATTGAGGGGTTTGTTATTAATTTGTCTCATCTTGTTTAGCGCATTTACATATATATATAAAATACGCGTATATTAATTAACATGCGAAGCATGTTTGCATAATATATAATATATATATAGTATAAGCATGCACATATAGAATACTATATTCTACCCGGATTGATTATGGACTTTTATTCTAGTTTGGTTCACTAGAGCCACCAAGTGAACCAAAAGGTCAAACCCTAGGGGTGCAAGAAATAATATTTAAATATAACTATTACATTTAAACCCGGGCTCTATTACAAACGGGTCTTCAAGCGCTTCTTGTCCCTTGATCTCTAATTCTTCAAAATAATTCTAAATATTCCTATTACAAAACTATTTAAAACAAATAGAAACCTTGATCAGCAGTCAAGGGGAAGTACATAGGAGAGAGATAGAATTTACATTAAGAAAAAATTAGAGAAGACGAGGTACGCAGACCCCATTTAATAAAACCCATACATTCATGCATCCAACTAAAATAAAATCCAATCGCATTGGTCAATAGTCCATAATCAATCCCATTTATTATCATACACATCACCATATGCATCAATAAATAACATTCATCTCATGAATAATAAACATTTAATATATATATTGATATCATTTAATGGGCAAATTTAGTTAGTATAAAATCTAATTTTGAATCAAAATAAACTCCTTTATTTTAATCCAAATTTAAATCAAAATAAAACTATTTTATTTTAATTTATCCAATTTTGAATAAAATAAACTATTTTATTTTAATCAAAATCTTTAATCAAAATAAACTCTTTTATTTTAATTAATTGTGGAATCCAATTCCATGTAAAAAAAAAATCTTTTATTAAAGGAAACACGGATATTCTTTCCTATTCACAAATAAACTCCTTTATTTTGAATAATATGAAATCCTATTTCATATCTAAATAAACTCCTTTATTTAAGGAAGTTAGGATTTTCTTTCCTATTCACAAATAAACTCTTTTATTTTGAATAATATGAAATCCTATTTCATATCTAAATAAACTCCTTTATTTAAGGAAAGATGGATTTACTTCCCTATTCACAAATAAACTCCTTTATTTTAGGAAAAATAAAATCCAATTTCAACTCCAATTAGTTATCATGGAATCCAATTCCAACTCTAATTAGTTAGCATGAAATTTAATTTTAAAATTAAAATAAACCTTTTTATTTTAAGATTAAAATAAACCTTTTATTTTAATATTAAAATAATTTTTATTTTAATTATAAAATAAAATATATATATATATATATTATATTATATATATATATATATATATATATATCCGTATATATATTAAAATATATATTATATATATATATATATATATATATATATATATAGAACCTTGACTTCGTTTGTTTCATTCCTTTTAATGACTTCCATGCAATCCATTCCATTTCGTGTTTTTTTTTTAATTATTAAGCATGTCAATTTCCGTGTTGTTGTTGCTTTTTTGTCTTTTATTATTCTTGCTGCTAATTTCCAAAAAAAAACGGCAACTTATTTTACAACACCTTGATGTTCCGGTTTTTTTTTATAAAAAGAATCAAGCATCACGGAAATCAAGGGATTTGGCAAATATATCTTTTTTGTTAAGCAACAAGAATCCTTTACCATGCATGCACTGCGAAATCATCATATTCCTAAAGAATTACAAGTGATAACCACTTGCTTCTGTGCACATGAAAAAAAAAAAAAACGTGAATCCTGTTGTTGCCTTAAAAAAAAAAATTCGGTCCTTTTATTTTTTTTTTTTCTTTATTTATTAAATTTTATACAATAAAATTATGCCCAATTAAATTGTTCTAAACACATATCAATATACATATCAAATCTGAACAATTAATAATTTGCATAAAAGTTTGGCTCTGATGCCACTGTTGGGTTTGTAATATTCATCAACGCAATCAAATTGCAAAATTAAGCGGAAGCGTGTAAAATCAGAGTTTAAAATATTTACAAACCATATACCCGGATCACCCTTTATGCACAATTATTAATTAAACGAAAAGATAAAGAATAAAATCATACCCTTGAAGATCGAGCTTCCTCAGGTACAAGTTCACCTCCAAATCCTTTCGCGTTCAACTTTAATCCACCGGGGTTTTGTTCCTTCCTTTGATCAACGTTAGCCACCCATGTGTTTGGCCTCTAGAGGTGATCCACCAAGGAAGAAGAAAATTCAAGAAGAAGGGTGGTTGGCTAAACCCTAGTTTTTCTATCTCTATAGAAAGGGTGTACTCTCCTAACAATTGGAATTATTACGTATGTTGAAAAAATCAACAAACCATACCACCCATAATAAGACTCCTCTTATTTATAGATGTGGGCAACCCACCTTAACAATTAAGGAATTGGGTTTTAATTAATTAATTCTTTTAATTAATTAAGCTCACTAATCTTATTAGGGATAATTAATTAAACTCCTTTAACTAATTTTCCTTCCTAATCCAATTAGGAATAAATGAGAGTACTTATATTAAATTAATTCCTAAACTCTTTTAGAAATTAAAATAATAATAATTGTAATAATATTAATAAGACTCCTCTTATTAATTTATATTTAATATTTCTAAAATATTAAATAATAAATATTAAGCTATTTAATTTATTCTATCACCATAGATTAAATTAAATATACATAATATATTATTACGATTATGCCATTTACTTCTTAAATAATTATTCTTCCTTTTATGGTGTGACCCTTTAGGTTCTCCATATTAAACCGGTTGTGAATAAATCAATTAGAACAATTCTAATCTTATTTAAATAAATAAATTAAACAATTAATTTATTTAAATAAATAATATTTATTCTACAATAGGATAAGCCTCCCTAGAGATCAACGACTTTCCGGATAATATAGATTTCAACATTAATCATAAAAGAACCTTTGAGTAAATAGTTACCGCACAATTCAATCCTTCCACCATACAATGTCCCAATTAAATATAAGACATGGAATTCTTTGTCAAGTCTTATTTTATTTAATTATATGTATTTCGATCCTTAAATGCACAACTCAAATAATGCAAATTAGAAACTCCTTTCTAATTTCATTACGCCTTTGCCAAGGACTCTTTGGGTTGTCTTTTTATCGAATCACATAGGACATTCTCTTCTTTTATTAGAAGTGGTAGATTCTTTATTGATCATACATTATCTCCATGTACAACTTATTATACCCAAGCATACCCTTTGATATACCCTAAGGGTCTTAAGGAATAAGTCAAAGTATAACTCATCATACACAAGATACTATGATGATCTCAAGTCCAAGGATTACTTGATTACTATCACTACAGGAATTCCTATTGATGCACAAATAAAACTCCATTAGGTATTCCTTAGCGAGCCACGTTCAGTGAACTTATTCTCTAATAAGCACCTACATACTTGCTTTAGTGTCTCCACACAAATGATCATGAGATCAATCATCCTCATCCAATGAGCAAGCAACGTATGTACCAATCTATCCGGATTCACTAATCCCCAATTTAGTAATCCAACGATTGGGAACTATTTTAGTTTTAAGCTTTCTAAGAATTTAGATCTCATTAGAATGATCATCATCATTATTCTAAAAGCATTGCTTAAAACTATGGGTTTATCACATATTATAAAACAGCATCATGTAGATAATTAAAAGCCTTTAATAAATTAATACTTTTTATTAATAAATGAATAAGATTGTTTACAAAGTATATGCTTTATCATCAAACATGATTGGCTTGTGTGCATACTACTTTCAGCTTTTACCCATGCATCTTTCATTCTCACTCGTTCAGTTATTTCTTCTTTCAGCTGCTCCTTGACGTTTGAATTCTCAGATTCCAGCTTTAATATCGTATACTCTGCAAAAGAGTGCTTCTGTTCAACCATCGCACATCGGGTAATACAATTTTGAATTATTGCATCCCTTTGTTCTACGACCGCTTGCCATTCTTCAGTCTGCTCTTCTAACTCATGAATACGATTTTGCAATTCTACATTTTGATCAATAAGTTCTTCTAATAAATCATCCTCGGGTTCCTCTTCTTCCTCACTCTCTGTTGCTACCTTTGCGACTAGCTTGAGTGCAAATTTTAATTCCTCAATCACCACATGGATATCTCTAATCACATTATCTTGGTTGCTGATTAGAGGTGTCTCCATGGTCTCATGTGCTCCATTGCTATTCTCAACATTTTTTGGATGCCATTTTCAAACACCGTCACAAAACAAGGGTTAATTGACATATCACATATTATCCCTATACTCAATGACCAATATTAAATACCAAATAAACTTAGGTAGGTCATACTAACGAAGGAATTCCCGTCTCCCCCTCCTAGTTCTTGTCTCACATCTCACCAGGATCATATTCCTAAGCTTTGATACCAACCGTGACGCCCCAAAATTAGGTATACGTCACCCATCTTGGGTGGCCAGATACATGGTACAAAATTCAAATACAACTTAATAATACAATTGTCGTGTAAAATACGATAAAACATATGTTGTGAGTTTTAATACAAATATTGTCATCTAGACAATATCCACACTCAATGGAGTCCCCATTACATTTATTATTACACTATTTCATAGAATAGTGAGGACTACTAATACACCATCTAGGACCATCACTCTGTTCCCCGACTAGTCCCAACTACGTTCTCATTTCCTGAAGAGAACTATGAAAGCGAAAAGGGTGAGCTCAACTAGCCCAAAGAAGAAATATTATGACTAAGATAATGCGAATAAATTATCATTAGCCTTCACAAAGATAACAACCGATAGAATAAAATAGACAACAAGTTTTAGATCAAAAATTCAGTGGAATAAGCAATCCATTAGAAGAGTCAAGTAGAGAAATAAAATCTACTATCTTCTATGATTTAAAAGGTTTTTCATCACTTTTATCGCTGAAACTCAGCTTAATAAATAATCCACATCATTAAATCATCCCCGCACTACTGTGCCAAGAATATTCTCTTTAGTATCACGAATTAATTATCCATGCACTACGGGCCAAAGATAATCGTGTATTCATTAGTATCACGACCACAAATTTTCCATGCACTACGGGCCAAAGATAATCGTATTCATTTAGTATCACGACCACAAATTATCCATGCACTACGGGCCAAAGATAATCGTGTATTCATCAACTGGTCCCGATCATGCCATAAAACAATTCATCTTTGCACTACGGCCAAAGAGAATCCATAGCCATAATCATACCAAAAACTGTCCATCAATGCACTACGGGCTAATGAGGATTTTTTCCACATCATTTGTAACATTACGGTCATGATTACACCGAATAATCCCTGGTCATAATCATACCAAGTCCATCTATGCAATACAGGCCACAGATGACTTTCAACAAAATATAAACATGAGGATGATGACAATGATATAAGAATTCAATAAAACAAGTTCAAGAATTAATTTATCCAGGAATTAATAACGTCTAAATTGTCAACATGATACTTCTTTGTAGAGTAAAATTCAAGAATGCTCAGAAGAATATTTCCATGAAAAGATACTGGATGAAGGGCAAATATCAAGGATATTCCACTAATTTCATGGAGTATAGAAGTTAAAACTTTAAACCAACTGGGTATAATAACGAATGGAATAACAAAAGAAATCACCACGTGTATGCGGTACTTTGCATAGACAAAGTTATTCCACGAGAATAATAATAACGGAACCCGGTCAAAGTAAATTGCACCGAAGCGGGATGTTCCAATGTAATAATAATAAAGAGCGGAACTAGGTCCGACGTAAAACGCATGCATGTGATGATATTCCAATGTAATAATAATAAAGAATGGAACCAGTCCAACAGCGAAACGCATGCATACATGATATTCGGCGAATAATAAATAATGGAACTGTGTCAAAGCGTAAACGCAGAGACGAGGATATTCCACGTGAATATTAAAGAACGGAATATTAAAAGAATTTCACCATGTATGCGGTATCAGATAAAGCAAAGTTATTCAATGTAATAATAAGAATGGAATAACAATGACTCTCTTCATGAATATGAAAGAATAATACCCCTTACGAGTACAACAAATAATATTCCCTACCTTTAGAAAAACTGAATACTGGAGTAGTGAAGTAACAGAATACTTTTTTTCTTTCTCTCTATAATTTCTCTCTCTAGAGTTTCATTGAATTTGGAAGAAATAATGAAGGAATGAGCTTCTATTTATAGGAGAATAGATTGAATAGTAACTAATTCATGAACGGTCCAGATTGATTTACTATGCAGTATTAATAAAAATAATATATATTATATATATTACGTTTATATAACATGATGTCTTTGCAAATTCACGGATCAAAGTTGTGATAACACACTAATGCAAATTTCAAACAACCAACCAATAGGATCAAAACAAAAATAAAATATAATACATATATATATATATATATATATATATATAAACATATATATATATATATATATATATATATAAACACATGCTATATATATATATATATAATATTACAACACCCATCAACTTTTCCACCACCGAAAATTAATTTATAATAAAACAACCAACATTAATTATCAACCCATCAACTTTTCCACCAAAACCCACTCCTCTATATGTAACTTCCTCTCACCTCAATTTTAAAATGGGTTTTCAACACACACATATGGCCCCCACATGTGGGCTCCACCTTTAAATAATTTTCTATCAATTATTTTGAAAAATGGGTAAATAGTGTAAGACCCCAAATTATTAATAAATGAAATTTATTTTCCTCTATTTATTATTTTGAAATAGTAAGGGTTGATTTGATTAATGTGGATAGTTATGGGTAAAATACATAAATATTTCGAATAAGCAAGTGGTTATAAAATATTCATTATTATTGTTGGGAATATTCGTTTGGTCGTGGAATATTCGATCATGTCGGGAATATTCTTACTGACGGTGTGCGGTCTTTTGTGGGCCCCATAACGGAAAGTGATTGGATGAAGAAAACGACAAATATAAGTTGTTTATAAATAATTGGCGTAGTTATTACCAGAATTATTGTTGGAATACCCGTGGTTAAAAACACTAATACTGGCGTTGTTGAGCAAAAAGCTTTGCGGTATTGCACCAATTATTGATTCTTACGTAAGAAGGCACTACTCAATAATTGTTACAAAGAATTACTATTCAAATTATTTTATTTTATTGATTCAATAATTCTTTGCATTGATATTTTATATTACCGTTGTTTCAATAAATTGTCATTACATAGTATTTTCAATTATCGAAGCAATAATTCATATTATCTGAATAATATTATTAGATAACATTATTGGCAATGTCTAGAAAGTTACATCTAAGGAGAGGTTTGGTCACCTAAATTGCGGCACCAAACGAGAGAGATCCTTATTGGAAAGCCCCTCTTTCTGAACTACTGGTTGCAAGATCTTGTGATTCTGTAATATTATTTGGGAATAATTAATTATTGATTTATATGATGAGGAAAATATTGATTTTATGTGGATATAGATGGAGAAATTTTTAATGTGATAATTGTTGAAAATTAATATTTTATCTTTTTCGATAAAATAATTCATTTAAATATATTATTTTAATAATATATTAACGGTGATATTTTTATAATGAATGTGGGATGTATGAGTATATGAGGAGGAAGAGTATTTTTGTGGCATTAAATGTTTAACACATATTTTGTGTGTTGGTGGACACAATTATTAATCAAATTTGATTATAGCTTTGTGTAAAATCGCTTCGTTTATGGATTTCGATCAATTTTGCATTTGGAATTTGGAAAAACTTTCTTACGCAAAGTTGTAGAGAATTGAATTTCCTATAAAAATTCGCGAGATTTGAATTTTCTGATAAAAAGGCTATTTGTTATGAATTATTGAAGTTTCAAGCTCCAAAATAATTAATTTTGAAGTTTTAAATAATTTTTTACAAAAACGTTTTTTTGCATGTGTGAGGCATGTGTTGAATTGCTGAATTTCAGATTCAAAGGTGTGCGTGAAATTATATATATATATATATATATATATATATATATAAATATATATTAATATTTTAATAAATTTTTCGCTTTGGTGTTCTAAGCAATTTCTATAAATAGGATGCTTAGGTTAGAATTGAAAATCACACGTAAAGCTGAAGTTTTCTCTCTATATTATCGAGCGTATTCTTGTGAGTATTTTGAGTATACTTTGAGTATTGGTATACGGTCTGCAAGTTCAAGTCATAGCTTTATATCAAAGGTGTTTCAACTAGAAGTATTGTCTTTCGAGGTAAGGGATGTTATTTTATTCGAAAATGATATTATTTCTTCAATATCATTATGCCGAAATATTGGTTGGAAATTTTTATCAAATTTGGAACTTTTTCATGTCGGGGTTACTATTCATGAGTTACTATTCACGAGTTACTATTCATGAGTTACTATTCACGAGTTACTATTCACGAGTACTATTCACGAAGCGTGAAGATGTTTTTTTATGAAATTTCTATCTTTTGGTGTCGGAGTTACTATTCACGTATACGGCACTATTCACGAATACGACACTATTCACCGAAAAATGAAATTTCTTCTTTTTGTCCAAAATATCTATTATGGATACTAGCTTTGATTGTATCCATGTTTTGATCATTCTTGAATTTTACTCCACACTGATTACTTATGAAGTATTTTTGAACTTGGATTGTTTAAAATACGAATCCTTAATATTTGTTCTTTTGTTTCACTGGATTCGTTTTCTTTGAAATATTTTTCGTCATCCTCAGTCCTAAATGATGATATTATGAATATCTTTGGCACGTAGAAGTGCAAAGATGAATGATTTCTTGATGAATATCTTTGGCCCGTAGTGCAAAGATGAACAGGTGTTGAGATGAACATGACCAACTGATTAATATCTTTGGCCCGTAGTGCAAAGATGAACAGGTGTTTAGATGAACATGACCAACTGATGAATATCTTTGGCCTGTAGTGCAAAGATGAATATTTGATTCAGATATATATTAATTGATATTACAGGATAAAAGATAGACGATGAACTTTTACTTTTAAATTCATACATAGAAGATAGTAGTTTGCATTCTCTACTTAACTCTTCTAATGAATTGTTGTTTCATTGCGAATTGTTGATTTAAAACCTGGTTGTCTATTGTATTCTATTAGATTTTTCCTGTTGGAGACTAACGATAATTTGTTGTATATTATCTTAGTCATAATATTCTTTTATTGGGCTAGTTGAGCTCACCCTTTTCCTTGTTGTTCCATTTTTCTTCTCGGGGAGGCGAGAATGTAGCGAGTACTAGTCGGGGTATGGAATGAAGGTTCTAGAGAGAGTTGTTTAGTAGTCCTCACCATTTTTGTAAAATAATGTATCAATAATTATGATGGGGATTTATTTGCGTGTGGATATTATCTAGATGGCAATATCTGTATTTACACTCACAGTTTATATGTTGTAATAATAAAGTTGTAGTTATTTCTGTACCATGTATTTGGCGACTCAGAATGGGTTGGATGGAATGGACCTATTTTGGGGGAGTCACAGTTGGTATCAGAGCTTAGGGATATGATCTCTGGCGGAGATCGGGGAATAGAACTAGGAGGGGAGAGATGAGTAAATCCTTCGCTAGTGTGTCCTACCTAAGCTTATTTGTTAGTTGGTTAGTATATAGGGATATTATGTGATATATTGATTTCCTTAATTAACCCTTGTTTTATGACAGTATTTGAGAATGTCGATCGAGAATATTAATGATGGAGTAAATGAGATCGTGGAGATGCTCAGATTTTACCAACGAGGAGAACGTAACACAGTGGCAAGGTACCTCCTGTGAACAACACCATCGAAGAGATGATGAACGAGGGATGTTTAGATGCTTCTTGCAGTTCATGCAAAATCGACGAGGAGACTCGTGTTCAAAATCTGAGGAGGAAATGATAGCAATTCACGGGTGGTCACAATGACCAAGCAGTTCAAAGAGTTGGGACCACTAGAATTCGGGAAAGCCGGATCCGATTAAAAGGAGGCGTGGGTCAAAACAAATTACCAAGATATTCGATGTCTTGGGATGCACGGAGAACAGAAAGTTCCATTCGCTACTTTTATGTTAAGAAACGAGGCAGATTCTTGGTGGGAATTGTGAAGCGTATCCATCCACCGACACAAAGATGTATCGTGGGAGACGTTTCAGAAATAGTTCAATGACAAGTACTTCCCTGAAAGTATTCCTCATATGAAGGAAGTGGAGTTTATTAGACTGAAGCAGAATAACATGACGGTGTCCCAGTACGAGGCGAAGTTCGCTGAGTTATCCAGGTTTTCACCTCATTTGATGGACAGTTGTTGGCATGATCATGACTATTGATGAATACACAAATATCCTTGGCCCGTAGTGCATGGAATTTGTGGTCGTGACCCTAATGAATATCCTTGGCTGTAGTGTAGGGATGATGTGGATTATTTATTAAGCTGAGTCTCAGCGATAAAAGTGATGAAAAACTTTTAAATCATAAAAGATAGTAGATTCTATTCTCTACTGACTCTTTTAATGGATTGCTTGATCCTTACTGATTAAACTTGATGTCTATTGTATTTTATCGGTTTAACATTGTTGGAGGCTAATGATAATTTATTTTGCATTATCTTAGTCATAATATTTCTTCTTTGGGCTAGTTGAGCTCACCCTTTCTTTCACTTTGTTCTCTTTGAAATGAGAGAACGAATGGGACTAGTCGGGGGGAACGGAGTGATGGTCCGAGATGGTGTCTTAGTAGTCCTCACTATTCTATAAAATAGTGTGATAATAAATGTAACGAGGACTATATTTGAGAATGGATATTGTCTAGAAGACAATATTTGTATTTAAACTCACAGCATATGTTTGGTCGTATTATACACGACTGCTGTATTATTAGTTTGTATTTGAATTTTGTACCATGTATTGACGACTCAAGATGGGTAATATATACCTAATTTTGGGGGCGTCACAGTTGGTATCAAAGCTTAGGGATATGATCCCTGGCTAAGATGTGAGACAAGAACTAGGAGGGGAGAGACAGGGAATTCCTTCGCTAGTATGACCTACCTAAGTTTATGTGGTATTTATTTGGTCGGTTAGAGTATAGGGATAATATGTGATTTGTTAATTAACCTTTGTTTTGTGGCAGTGTTTGAAAATGGCATCCGAGAATGTTGAGAACAGCAATGGAGCACAGGAGACCGTTGAGTCTCCACAGATCAATAATCAGGACAATGTGCAACAGGATGGCGATAATCCTCCTGTAAACAATAACACTGATCAATTGATGAACGATGGTACGTTTAGGAGCTTTTTAGAATTCATGCAACACCAAACGAGAGAGACTCGTGTCCAAAATGCAGGTAGAAACACTGATAACTCTCGGACGGTCACCGCTAAGCAGTTTAAGGAGCAATTCATGCAACAACGAAGCGAAGGCAGCTCCTGTCCATAATACAGGTGGAAACAATGGCAACCCACGATTGGTCACCGCTAAGCGGTTCAAGGAGCTGGGACCACCGGAGTTTTGGGAGAGCCAGAACCACTTAAAGCGGGAGACGTGGTTAAAGTAAATCACCAAGATATTTGATGTCTTGGGATGCTCCGATGAAAAAAAGGTTCCCTTTTCCACCTTCATGTTGCGAGGAGAGGCGGATTACTGGTGGGAATCTGTAAAACGTACCCAGCCTGACACACTCAAAATGTCTTGGGAGAAGTTCCAAGAGCTGTTCAATGATAAGTACTTTCCCGAAAGAATTCGTCACATGAAGGAGGTGGAATTTATCAAGTTGGAGCAAAACAATATGACCGTGTCGCAATACGAGGCTAAGTTTGCGGAGTTATCCCGGTTTGCATCCCATTTGGTCGATAATGAGGAGAGAATGACGCGAATGTTTCTGCGAGGTTTGAAACCCAATATACGTCAATATCTCATTTCTCACAAACTTTGTTTATATTCAGATGTTGTGAATAGGGCTCAGTTATTGGAGCGCGATAATGAGTCAGCACAACCAAAAGGCAATGACCAACAACACGATAATAATAATACCGGTGGCAACGGTCATCGGAACAACGATAACCATCGTGGGGGATATTATCATACCAAGAATGGTAACCATTTCGGTGGTAATCATGGCCAAGATAATAAGAATGGGCATTTTAAGAAGAGAAGGTTCAACAATGACGTGAAGATGTCGGCACCAGCACCCGTTTCAAAGGAAGAAGAACGCCCATCAGTCGTATGTTTCAAATGCGGACAAGAGGGACACATCCGTCCAAATTGTACGCAGCAATCCAAAGCGTGTTTTAATTGCGGAAGAGAAGGTCACCTAGCTCGATTTTGTCGTATGGTGAAGTCAAGTCCAACTGGGATAGTGATGTCAAAGGATGTCCCAGACATGCCAAAGCCGGTAGTTTAAGAAAGAGCATTTTTTTTGTCGTGACGAGGAACCTGAATAAAATTTTCACGGGTAAGTTAATCATAAATTCTTGCGAAGTTTATACCGTGTTAGATACCGGTTCTACTCACTCTTTTATTTCACCTAGTTGTGTTCAATGTTTGTACTTAACTCTAGAGAAGTTAAACTTTGATTTATCTATTGAAACTCTGTTGGGAGAAACCTTCGTTACCTCCACTGTTTATAAATTTTGTTTGATTCATATCGATACCCTCACGTTACCTGTCGATCTTATCTCCTTGAAAATACTTGCCTTTGATGTAATTTTTGGAAACGATTGGTTAACTACTCATCATTTTTTTCGTAAGGTTTTTAGCTTTCATACTCCTAACCAACCTGTTATGCGAATTCAAAGTAACCAAACCACTAAAGTCAATCATTGTCATATCAAGCCATAAGAAAGAGCCCGATCCTTTCATTGTTGACTTCCTCGTGTGGAATGCACCGAAGCCAGACTTTCTCTACTTGACTCTTCTAATGGATTGCTTATTCCGCTGCAGTTAAACTGGTTGTCTATTATATTTTATCAGTTTAACATTGTTGAAGGCTAGTTTTCTACAATTAAAATAAACTGAATAAGTGTTTATGCATGTACTATACTTTGGAACTTAATTAGAAACTCGTTCGACAAATATGAGTGAATGTCGAACAGTAGTCCCCATATTCAAATAATAAAATAAAATATATTTAATGAAGTAATATATGATAATGTAATAAAAAATAAAATAATTAAATTAAAATTAAATAAAATATATTATAGCTAACTAAATTAACATAAAATAATTAAAATAAACTAAGTAGCATTTACTTAGATTTCTACATATATGTACTATACTTTACAACTTAGAAACTCATTTGACAAGTAGGACTGAATGTCGAATAGTAGCCCCAGTATTCAAATAATAGCATTTACTTAGTTTTCTATTCGTAAAATAAACTAAGTAGTATTTGCTTAATTTGTCACAATCTTCAATAAACTCAATATATACATGTGCATGTAGTATAGGTTGGAGTTTAGAAACCCGTTTGACATTCACTCATTAGAAGTGAATGTTAATTCACGGGATACTTTTTTTGAGGATTTTTCAGCTGATGTTTCTACATGTTCTCCGAGTGTCAAACCACTTTCTAGGGTTCTAACAGTTTTTGAAAACTTGACTTTTAATGCATTTTGATGTTAT
This sequence comes from Panax quinquefolius, assembly GCA_020205615.1. Classification (NCBI taxonomy): domain Eukaryota; kingdom Viridiplantae; phylum Streptophyta; class Magnoliopsida; order Apiales; family Araliaceae; genus Panax; species Panax quinquefolius. The sequence goes on from CM035158.1 coordinate 33,218,989, forward strand.
AGATCTATGGTATATCACCATAGATCATCATAAAACATCATATAACATGTATTAAAACACATAAACACAAACACATCTTAAGCATACAAGATCAAAGTAGGGTTAGTGTTTATACCTCTTAATTTCCAATCTTTGATCTAAGCTCTTCTCTACTGATCTTGATGATCTAGGGACTCTTTTAGGGACTGATACACTTAAGGTTTTCGTTGTTTTAGTAAGAGAGAGTTGGTGAGAGCTTGAGAGCAAAAGGTTTAAGTTTTATGAATTTTCTCTCTCCAAAATCATTTAAAACTTAGATAAAATGTTTCTAAGTTATGCTAGGTGTCCATTTGGATAGGATTGCTCAGATTTTAAGGCTCTTTGCCAATACCTAACATTGGTGAGTCACCACATTCTAGAATTCACTTAACTTAAGTTTTAAGTTAAGGGGTATTTTGGTCTTTTCACCACTAAAAGGGTAATTTTGTAATTTCCCTTATAAATTTAAGGGTATTCTAGTTAATTAACATCACTTCCCTTAATTCTCACCATTAGGGTTTTGATAATTCCAATTAGGGCTTCTTAATTAGGGTTTAGGGTTCTTGAATTTAAAATTAGGGTTTCCCGACTTTTGATTAGGGTTCCTAGCTACACGTTAGGGTTTCAAATCTTGAGATTAGGGTTTTTAATCTCTTATTAGGGTTTACTAACATTATTCCCTACTCGATCAATCACTGATCAAAATTCTACACCGTACAAGCACATACTCAACGATACAGTTATAATAACTATATTTTCTATCGAATCCCTATCCGGAATTAGGGTCAGGGTTTCTATTATCATTAAGCACAACTCTACTCTTAATTATCAGTCAATACACAAATTGACCACTACTCACGACTCGTATCACAGATACACAGCACAATATTAATATTCAATATTAATATTAAATAAAAAAAATTATTCGTAAATTTTGGATTATTCGAAATCCCGGGTTATTACATTCACTCCCCCTTAAAAGGATTCCGTCCTCGGAATCACCGCTTTCTTACTCTCTACAATCTTTTAAAGTTGTATCTTCAATTCATTTTTATCAACACAATATTAATTTATGTCTCATATTGTAACCTGTGATTTGGATCTATAAAAGAAAATAATTCACTGCTTATATCACCAATATTTCTCACGTAATATAATTATTAAGCGAAATTATTACCTATTGCCACCACCTGGGCAGCCACTGAATCTTGAGCCGTCATATTAAATGCACGGGCTGCTAATCTACTTGGTTGAGCAGGTTCTTTAATCGCCAAGGTTCCGCTACCGGTTCCTTTGTTGGCACTCCACTTCTCCCTATTCCTTTTCGGACAATCCCGAACTAGATGATCCTTCGATCCACAGGCATAACAACTTTGTATCTTCTTCGGATTGGGACAATTGGATGACATGTGTCCCTCTTGTCCACAGATATAACGAACTCCCTTCTTCTTCAGACAAAATCCTGGATGATTCTTTCCACTGTTCGCACAAGGCTCTCCTCCTTTCTTATTCCCTTCTTTCTTATTTATCGGACTGGGTATTCTCGCTCCACTTTCTCATATTTGAATTACTACCACCACTGCTTCCTTCATCATTTGTATTCTTCTTCACCTGATTATAACGGGATACAGCTTCGCTTCCCCCTTCAGCAATTATAGCCTTTTCCAGCAAAGCCGCGAACGTATTGATTTGCAATACAGCTACTTTATTGTATATACCCGACTTCAATCCATTCTCAAACCTTCTCGCCTTCCGTAGCTCCGTATCCAAAGTTCTAAGAACTTAACCTCCATCCGAGCTTGCATACTCGGTGAAAAATAGTTCTCAAAGAACAACTCCTTGAATCTTGTCCAATTCACCACAGCTGTACCATCTCTCTCCTTATTAGTCTCCCACCAATAATTGGCTTCTCCCTTCATTAAATAAGTTGCAAAAGCTGTGTTTTGCTCTTCTGCCACTCTTGCAATAATAAATGCTTTCTCCATTTCTTTTACCCAAGTTTGGGCTTCAATCAGATCCGTGGTTCCCTTAAATTCTGGCGGTCCTACTGCTTTAAAGTCCTTAAAGTTAGTCAATATATTGACCTCCTTCATTATTCACAAACTACTCTTCTCTTTGATTTCGATTATGTCGTCTAGGCGGCATTATCTGATTTGAATAAAAATCCTATATTAATTCAATTTCTCTACACAAACTCTTATTCATCACACATTAAGAATTTAACACAAAGTTCTCATATAATCGCATATTTATTCAAATAGCACACAGTACATATAGTACTTAACATATACAACTATCCCTTTTTCATAGGATTAACAACACAACTTTAAACAAAAGTTGTAATTCTCCATTCACATATAACTATTCCTAGTTAATCAAACTTACCACACCTAGGGGTTCAGGAACTTGCCACAATTATATGAGTTTATGAACTTACCCTAGTCAGACCTTTGACGTCCATTCACTGAGGGGTTCAAAACAGCTCATATAATTATGAGTCATGAACTTACCATAAGTATGAGTTTTAAGAACTCACAAATTAATCTTAATCTTTTATTCAGTTAGAAAATAAAGATTTTATTCATACAAACGTATATGTTTACATATGTTTACACATCGTTCTCAAAATTACAACACTTAATATCATACATTATCAGAAGATACTATCGCTTATACTTAAGCTATCTACCTTCAACTCCCTTCACCATTCTTCTTCTTACCAGGAAACTTGTTAGATCCATGACCCGTTCTTCCATATGAAAAACACTTCCTCATATACAGCTTAGGACAATGTTGGGAAACATTTCCTTCCTGCTTACAATTAAAGCACACATTCTTCCACATCATGCATTCTCCCAAGTGAGTCTTTCCACACTTGCTACAGACTTTCTTCTTCTTTGGGTTTGAATTTTTAGAGTTATCACTGTCGTGATCCCTCTTTCTCTTATTCTTGCCTTTCCGCTTGGTTATTCCCTCTGACGATACACCACCTTCGGTCTTCATCCTTTCCACCTGCGTCTTCAACTCATTCCTTTCTTCAGTCATCTCGCGTCATGCTTGCTCCATTTTCCACAACTCCTCCAAGAGAAATACTATACTCCAAAGTTCTTGTACTTCTGCAGATTCTTGACCTTGTTCTCCAACTTTAGTCTTATTCTCTTTCTCCACCTTAGCTTCTTCGGACTCCGCCTCTTCATCACCACTCAGATACATTTCGGGATAATCGTCATGATCACTCCCAAGATTAAGCATAGGTTCATCTTTTCCCACCTTCTCAACTGATTCGCTTTGCGTTGGCACCTCGGCTATCGGCACTGGTGCAACAGCCACTAGTATCTCTGTACTCATTTCATCTTCTCCCGACATCCTACGGTCAGTTTGAACAGCTTGATTAGTACTTTAGTAGTACAAACTTCCCACACTATATGTCCACATATCTCACTATCAATGCGCTTCGGCAATCCCTCACTTAGTACTCTAAATGAGTATTCTATTTCGCTTATGGTTATAATCCTTGGGTTTTCCCCACCCCGCTTAAGGTTTATAACCTATAGCTCTGCTAACTACAACTTGTGACACTCTGGTCACCACAACTTTGATACCAACCTGTGACACCCCCAAATCCGGGTTACCTGACTCCCGAGTTTGGTGCTCACGATCCATAATATAAATAACATCTAACTACCCATTAAATTATGAATAGACATATAAACCACATTAACTGATATAGTTAATACATTCATCCCAGGTTATCTAACCTTTATATTACAAACATACCCTTTTGATATACAAAAAGGGTTTACAAATACAACATAACATATATGTTAAACGCAACTATCACAGCATAGGACCTTTGCCTTTTATCTTCACAGCTCCTCTGGCTTCTTCGTCCCTAGCTGAAATGTTTTATTTAGCAAGGGTGAGCAACAAATTTTCCCTGCAAGTTAAGATATACAATAAATGTATCAGGATTAAGACAACAAACTATCTAATTCAATAGAATGACTACAAAGTTCGGGGAACTTTGAAATAGCTGAACAATTTGTTCTTCTCTAACTAACCCTCTCGTAACCTATGCAACAAATGAACGAAAGTATATAATGCTTTCAAAATTTCAACGATATTCTAATGAATAATCAAGAATCAATCCTACGCAATAGCAAAGTGGAATGTTTTCCAGATTTATGTTGAGTGGTCACACAAGACCTTGAACTTTTCCGCTATAGTAGATATCAAAGATTTACTTTGATATATACACAGGTGTATTGGATAACCATAAAGATTAAATCATACTCCTCTGCAAGTATAACAAGTGATCAGCTTTATTATACTCCATATTATGCATAATGTCACGCCCCCAAAATAGGTATACATCATCCATCTTGGGTCGCCAGAAAATACACTACTAACAACTTCATTTATACAATTGTCATGCAAAATACGACGACAAGTATACTGTGAGTTTTAATACAAATGTATGTAACTCTCATGGTGCCTCGACCACAACCTTACAATGGTACGTTATATAAAAGTACATTCAAAAACTGTTTTTGAAATTAAAATCTTTGGGAAATGCTCAAGGAAACCTTCGTACATAGGAGGCCATGAATCTAAGTTATGATAGATATCATATGTCCAGAGAATTATCCTTGGTTGACCCAATAGACCCCAAAGAAAAATGAGATGATTACTATCATGTTCCTTCCAATGGTGAGTCTTCTCTTGACATATAACTATCTCCACTGTCTCCAAGTGAAAATTATATTTCAAATAAACTCCCAGATCATATAGGTAGTGCTCGTAGATATACTCAGCAAGTGGATGTGCACAACCCTGTCTTATGATAACACGAGGTTGTATGTCATTAGACATCTTTTATGATAGTGGCAAAACACCCTTCCAAAGTTAGGTTAACCTCACCCTATTCGGTTCACCAAAATTAAATATCAAATGATGTATACAATATGACACACTTATCAAAAGTTCTCAATAAAATTAGTTCCATACTATTTAGGGAGAACCTTAACAGCTATAGACCACCGTTCTATTCCCCTGTTATCCCCGCTCGACTCGGCAACACTCTTATTACCTGAAAGGAATTGTGAAGCAAAAGAGTGAGCACAACTAGCCCAGTAAAGAATATCATTACTAAATATAGTTAAATTATCAATAGCCTTCGTCAATAATAAATCAGAGATTTAGAACATATGGTAGATGATAAAACTTTTCAACCATAGTTGCAGCGGAACGAACAATCCATTAAAAGAGTCAAATAGACCATCAGGTCCATTATCTTCTCCATGTTAAAAGTCCTCCGATAATGTTTTATCCCTGTAACATCAATCTACAATTCCTGTCCACAATTATATGAATAACTCATAATCATAATTGTGATTCTGAATTCCTTTTCGCACCTGTGATTTAAGATAATTTACATCACCTATCTTCACTTGAAACATCAAAAATCATGGTTATACCAAATCACAATTCCTGCTCATAATCATACTAATACATTCATCTTTGCACTACGGCCTAAGATATACAACTGTATAACCAATAATCAACAATTCATCTTTGCACTACAGGCCAAAGATATACAATTGTAAAATAAATAATGCTGAGACTCAGCTTAATAGTATCACGATCATGAATTATCCATGCACTACGGGCTAAGGATATTCGTGTTTTCCATTACGGTTATGATTATACCGAATAATCCCTGGTCATAATCATACCAAGTCCATCTATGCACTACGGGCCAAAGATGACTTTTACCACATCATTTATAACATTACTGTCATGATTATACCGAATAATCCCTGGTCATAATCATACCAAGTCCATCTATGCACTACAGGCCACATATGACTTTCAACACAACACAAGCATGAGAATGATGACAATGATATAAGCATTAATCAAATAAAAACAAGGATAAATATTAAAGACTTTAAATTTATCCAATTATTATCAATCACTTAATAAACTCATAATCTAATATTATTAATATTATAAAAATATTTTAATCACTTCTTAAACTTATAAATAATTTATTTCAATTGTTTACATTTTACAAAATAATGCATTTAATCATTCAAAATGCTATACTCATAAGATTTCATCACCAATGATCAAATCCCTTATCAAAAATCAGATATACCCTATATAGGATTTTCAAGCCATAAAATCCTATTTTCCAACTTTGTTACTTCACATAACATATTTAACTCATTTACTCATAACTAGATCATTTTCATAAAAAATACCAAATCAGTCTAAAAAATATTTCTTTTCAGGGATTTAGCAGAATATAGTCCCATATTGAACATATATTTTTCTCAGAATTTTTAAAATTCATTTACTATTTTTCAAAAATCAATTTCTAATTAATTCCTTAAGAAATTAGCTACCTCAAGTTTAACTCAAGAAATTCCCAAATCTGGGCAGGATCTTAGACATGTTAATGTGATCTTCCAGTTTAAATTTCATGGTCATGGGAGTTATAGAACTCCGATTATAGCGTTTTTTGTCGGAAAAACCTAAATATTGAAATAGTCATAACTTGCTTATTTTAAGTCGGAATGAGCTCATTTTTGGACAGGAGGTACTTTATACCATATATTTCCATGTCCCAAAAGTCCGGAATTTTTTTCACAATTTAAGTGGCCAAAAATGCACTTTTAAATTTCTGGGCAGTAGCTTTTTGGAAAATTTCAGTTTTTGACTCCTTTGCTAAAATCAGTCCACACGAAAATCTACAACACCTTTTCCAGTGATTCCACTTGGAAAAGTTAGAAAACTCATAGATCTAACTCTAGAATTTAACCACACTCAAAAATTCGAAATATAATAAGAGATGTGATCAATTGAATTTCATGTTCCATTTTTACCAAAATCTGATTTTTCAATCCTTTGTGATTTCTAAGAAACTTTCATGTTTTCACATAATAACCAACATAACTCATCATATCACTTAATAATACTATATATACCCATGATTTTCATCAATCTAATGCTTTTATTATGACTTTTATCATAATCAACAGTCCAATGCTAATATTATGACTTTCATCATAATCCACGTAAACAGATCATTTCCACAATTTAATAAGGAATGAAAATAAGGGATCATTCACCATGCATATGGTAATCCACATAGACAGGTTATTCCAACAGAATAATAAAGAATGGAATAATAGAAGAATTCACCATGCATGCGATAAGTTATGTCAGACGCAAGTTATTCTCTACGTAATAATAAAGAACGGAACCGAGTCAAAGTAAATTCGCACCGAAAGGATATTCCAACATAATAATAAAGAATGGAATAACAATGTAAATCACCATGCATGTGATAGGCCGCATGCATGTGTTATTCCAACAAAATAATAATTAATGGAACTGTGTCAAAGGTAATACGCACAAGCGTGATATTAAAACGTAAGAATAAATAATGGAACTAGGTCCGGCGTAAATGCACGTAATGTGATATTCTATTGTAATAATAATGAATGGAATAATAGAAAATTTTTACCATGTATGCGGTACTTCGCATATACAGGTTATTCCAACATAATAATAAAGAATGGAATAACAGAAGAATTTCACCATGTATGCGGTACCTCGCATAAACAGGTTATTCTAACATATTAATAAGGAATGGAATAATAGAAGAATTTCACCATGTATGCAGTACTTCGTATAGACAGGTTATTCCAACATAATAATAAAGAATGGAATAACAAAAGAATTTCACCAAGTATAGGGGAGTCCGCGTATACAGGTTATTCCAACAGAATAATAAAGAATGGAATAACAGAAGTTCTCTTCATGAATACGAAAGAAATAATACCCTTACGGTATAACAAATAATATCCCTTACCTTATAAAGATGAGTACTCTGATGGGTAGGGTGGGGATATACTTGAAGAAAACTTGCACTACGCTCAAAGTTTTCTTAAACTCTAAAGAAATACGCTTAAGATTATAGAAGAAGAATTCTCTCTAGAGTTTTAGTGAATTCATAAGAAATAATGAAGGAATGAGCTTCTATTTATAGGAGAATGGACTGAATAGTAACTAATTCCTGAACGGTCCAGATTGATTTACTTTTAAATGGACGGTCCAGATTGGTTTGCTATAAAATATTCTAATAAAACAAAATCTTTTAAATAAAATATAATATATTCTATTTATAATCTAATAAAATGAATAACTTTATAAAAGTATTCTATTTTATATAAAAAGATTTTACTATGCAAATACTATGCTGGTACTATGCAAATACTATGCATAATAAAATATAATATAATATAATTATTGTCTAATAAAACAAATAACTTTATAAAAGTATTTTATTTTATATAAAAGATTTTATTATGCAAAATACTACGATAATGTAATATAATATATTTTATTTATAGTCTATTAAAACGTAATAACTTTATAAAAGTATTCTATTTTATATAAAAAGCTTTTCTGTTTTATTACATTAATAATACTAATAAAACAAAACTTCATCATCATTATTATAATTCACACTATTAATCGACCAGGTCGTTCCCAGGAAAGAGGGGGCTTTCCAATAAGGATTTCTTCCTATTAGTATGCAACTAGGTGACCAAACCTCTCCTTGGTAGAACTTCTTGACATCGTTAATATTGCAAATAATAATATTAATAACTTTGTTATCTCAATATTGATTTAATAATATAAAAAAATATCGACAATAATTGAATCAAACTAAGTGACTTCTCACGTAAGCATTAATAATCAATACTGTGTGCTACTATGCAACCACGCTTATTTTACCACCGATTATTTTATGACAACTTGCTTACTTTGAAAAATTTTCAAATGTCGCCCTTAACTTTAAACTTTTATCAATTTAACTATTCACCAAAATAGAAAAAATAGAATACTTTTATTTCATAAAATTCGGAGTCTCACACATAATACTTAAACATAGTGCACAGTAGTCGAATATACAACCAATAAAATGTTCCCTTTATATAAAAGGTTGTTCTTCTCAGTCTAAGAATCAAGATTTTGATTTAACAACGAAATACTGTGATTTAGAATTCTAATTACTTCTCCTCTCTTTTCTTCTCGAACATATCAGGTTTTAACAAATGTTCGTCTTGCCAGAACAAATGGGCTAAGACATTTCTCAACACGACTTAACAATAGACATAAATTATCTGCAATATTTACAATCAATAATAGCTTCTACGGATATGAATTGCCAATAGTAGATATTCTACAAGTATATTCTCATAATCAATAATTCAATTTGAATTAATAAGCATGCACTAACTGCGAATAATCAACAATAAATCCCTGGACGTGGTATAATTAGCAATAATTAATCACCATAAAAATTGAATGAATATAACTCAAGGTTAAGTTAGGAAACTTACCTTCCGCATTGATTACTGCTACACAATATACTTATCTGCTTTCACAAGACCTATATTCACAATATTGGTCTTACAATAAGCACAATATGTCACAACACATAATACTATTATACACAGTCAATTTTTCTCCTAGGCACATTAGCACATAATCGCATTAGTGTTTATAACCTGTATAAACACTTCTCAACTCTAAGTAGTTCTATTCGGTTGGACCCTGGAATTACATTCTCGTATCTTTGGTCACCCTATCCGACAATTAACACTTGTATTGTCAATTAAACTCAGTCTCTAAGCTTAAATATTATTTTAGATAAGTCAAATATCATTTATAATATTTTTCGGAAGCTTTTAATAATTTTCTAACAATTATTATATTTTATAATAATTTTTCAAACACTGAAATCATTTTTAAATAATTTAAATATCAAATAAATCCACAATCATTAATATTTAATAATATTAAAATATTAATGACATACTTGTCAAAATATTAAAGTTATTTATAATAACCTAAAATATTTTTAAATCATTAATATTCTACTTAAATGATTTTTAAAGTAATTAAAATCATTTTTAAATCATCACCATTAATATTTAAATATTAATGAAATTATCATCAAAATATTAAAAGTCATTAATTATAACTTAAAATATTTTTATATAACTTTTCTCATTTTAAATGATTTTAAAATCAATAAAACCATTTTATCATCATTTATTTAATTTAATAATTAAATAAATCTAATATCATTAATAATAAGTTATTAATGAGAATTCTCAAAAATATTGAAAATTATATTTTATAATTTAAAATATTTTTAACACTTTATTCTTATTTAAAATAATTTTTAATTCAATAAAACCATTTTAAATCATTTATTTAATTTAATAATTAAAAAAATATATCATCATTAATACTAAATTATTAATTAAAATTCTCCAAAAATATTAAAAGTTACATTTTATAACTCAAAATATTTTTAAATAATTTATTCTTATTTAAAATGATTTTAATATATTAAAATCATTTTCTATAATTTATTTAATACACTAATTAAATAAATTATATATCATTAATATTCAATTAAATATAAATATTAATGAAAAATATCCCAAATAGGCAAAAAAATTATTTTCATAATTTAAAATAATTTTTAAAACCATTTTGATAATTTTTATAATTTATTTCTATTTTTAAATAATTTCCTAAATTCAAAATTAAAATTAATAGCAACCGTCATTTATAGGTCTTTAGATACACTTCTTGTTGCCTTTGGTGCTCTTGGCTCAAGAACACTGACAAAGTCAGTGTTCAAGGGGTTATGTTTGACCGACCTTAAGACTTAGGTTTTGTAGTAGGAACGTAATACTACATTTATCAATCACTAAATTGGCCATAACACTTCTCAACAAGGAGATCAGAACCTCTAAAATCACTGACAACATGTTCCTGGGTTTTCTGGGTTTTCCAGAAACCCAGGCAGTTTGAGGGTCCAGTTTCATGCTTGATTATTTTGGTGTTCTGGTTATCAAACAAGTGGTTTCTTGGTGCATACCTCTAGTACTCATACCAAGGAACAATTACATAACAATAACTAAGTTTAACAACAACAACATCACCAGATATGATCTGGTCAAACCCTGTCAGAGGGCTTGCTCATGCGATTTCTGAAAATTCCAGAAAACTGCTAACGTGGTCGAGTAGACCACTTTGACCACCCACTTTGCTCAACAGATTTGTTGTTTCAGGGACCTAGAGGCATGGGTTTAAAGTCCATCTAGTAGGCTACAATTTTATTACAACAACACCATTATATCGATTAACATCTGACAGATCAAGACTTTAGAAATACCTGTCAGACACGATTTGCAGACTTTTTGGGTTACCCAGAAAGTGTTGGTCATGCTCAGTCAACTCTGTTTGACCATCAATAAAATGAAATCTGGACATGTAATGGTTGTGATTTCACTTCCAGATTACAGTCCTTATGTCATACAACAGGTCCAAAACATAAAACAAACCAAAACAATAACAGAGAAAGATTTGTGGTCACTGACATATGGTTGTCAGACCACTTTCTAGGGTTCTAACTGTTTTTGAAAACATGACTTTTAATGCATTTTGATGCTATAGATCTATGTTATATAACCATAAATCATCATAAAACATCATATAACATGTTTTAAAACACATAAACACAAACATATCTTAATCATACAAGATCAAAGTAGGGTTAGGGTTTATACCTCTTAATTTCCAATCTTTGATCTAAGCTCTTCTCTACTGATCTTGATTATCTAGGGACACATTTGGGGACTAATACACTTAAGGTTTTCATTGTTTTAGTGTGAGAGAGAGTTGGTGAGAGCTTGAGAGCAAAATGTTTAATTTTATGAATTTTCTCTCTCCAAAATCATTTAAAACTTAGATGCAATGTTTCTAAGTTATGCTAGGTGTCCATTTGGATAGGATTGCTGAGATTTTAAGGCTCTTTGTCAATACCTAACATTGGTGAGTCACCACATTCTAGAATTCACTTAACTTAGGTTTTAAGTTAAGGGGTATTTTGGTCTTTTCACTACTAAAAGGGTAATTTTGTAATTTCCCTTATAAATTTAAGGGTATTCTAGTTAATTAACATCACTTCCCTTAAATCTCACCATTAGGGTTTGCTAATTAGGGTTTAGGGTTCTCGAATTTAAAATTATGCTTTTTCGGCTTTCGATTAGGGTTCCTAACTACACGTTAAGGTTTTAAATCTTGAGATTAGGGTTTCTAATCTCTCATTAGGGTTTACTAACATTATTCCCTACTCGATCAATCATTGATCAAATTTCTACACAGTACAAGCACATACTCAACGATACAATTATAATAACTATATTTTCTATCGAATCCCTATCCAGACTTAGGGTTAGGGTTTTTATTCTCATTAAGCGCAACTCTACTCTTAATTATCAGTCAATACACAAATTGACCACTACTCAAGACTCGTATTACAGATACACAGCACAATATTAACATTCAATATTAATATTAAATATTAAAAAAATTATTCATAAATTTTGGATTATTTGAAATCCCGGGTTATTACAAACACCAATCCATAAAAGATGCAATTAACTAGGCTTCTCACAAATAGAAGTACTAGCGACCATCTGTGGTGCGGTAAATCTTAGAGAGGAAAAGTCACACTCCTCTCCACATTTCCATACAGAAACCAGTCCCAAGACACCAAAGATGGTAGAGATACATACAGATCAATGATCCGTTCTGAGAGATCCTGTGATGGCTCAATGTCCACATATCAAGGATGAGTTTTGTTGGGTAAAATCTAATTACGCACAACACGCAAGTGTGACCCCCCCAAAATAGGTATACATCACCCATCTTGGGTCACCAAATACATGGTACAAAAATATAAAATATAACTTAATAATACAATTGTCGTGTAACATACGACAAAACATAAGTTGAGAGTTTAAACAAGTATATTGCCTTCTAGACAATATTCACTCTCAATGGAGTCCTCATTACATTTATTGTCACACTATTTAACAGAATAGTGAGGACTACTAATGCTATCATCTGTCCGACCAAATCACCCCTTTCCCAGACTTCGTCCCGCCTATATTCTCATTTCCTGAAGAGAACAGTGAGAGAAAGGGTGAGCTCAACTAGCCCAGTAAGAAATATTATGACTAAGATAATGTAGAATAAATTATCGTTAGTCTTCAACAATGTTAAACTAATAAAATACAATAGACATCAAGTTTAACTGCAACGGAACAAGCAATCCTTTAGAAAAGTCAAGTAGAGAATAAAATCTACTATCTTCTATGATTTAAAAAGGTTTTTCATCAATTTTTATCGCATCATCGAATCATCCCTGCTCTACGGGCCAAGGACATTTATTAAATCATCAATGGTCATGACTATACCGAATAATCCCTGGTCATAATCATACCAAGTCCATCTCTGTATGTAAGCTAAAGATATACAACAATAAAACAAATAATCAACAATCTATCTTTGCACGTAAGCCAAAGATATACAATTCAATAATCAACAGTCCATCTTCGCACGTAAGCTAAAGATAACTTTCATCACCATATAAGCATGAGGATGATGACAATGATATAAGCATTAATCAAATTAAAACAAGGATAAATATTAAAGACTTTAAATTTATCCAAATATTATCAACCACTCATAATCTAATATTATTAATATCATAACAATATTTTAATCACCTCTAAACTTATAAACAATTTATTTCAATTGTTTACGCTTTACCAAATAATGCATTTAATCATTCAAAGAATGCCATAATCATAAGATTTCATCACCAATGATCAAATCCCTTATCAACAATTTACATATACCTTATATAGGATTTCCAAGCCATAAAATCCTATTTTCCAACTTTGTTACTTCACATAACATATTTAACTCATATGTTCGTAACTAAACTATTTTCATAAAAAATACTAAATCAGTCCCAAAAATATTTCTTTTCTGGGATTTAGCAAAATATAGTCCCATAATGAACATATATTTTTCTCGGAATTTTTAAAATTCATTTACTATTTTTCAAAAATCAATTTCCAATTAATTCTTTAAGAAATTAGCTACCTCAAGTTTAACTCCAAAAATTCCCAAATCTTGGCAGGATCTTACACATGTTAACGTGAGTCTCCAGTTTAAATTTCATGGTCATCGGAGTTATAGAACTCCGGTTATAGCATTTTTCGTCGAAAAAACCTAAATATTGAAATGGTCATAACTTGCTCATGCATGTGGTAATCCACTTATACAGGTTATTCCAACAGAATAATAAAGAATGGAATAATAGAAGAATTTCACCATGTATGCGATACTTCGCATAAATAGGTTATTCCAACATAATAATAAAGAATGGAATAACAGAAGAATTTCACCATGTATACTGAGATTGTGATAAACAAGTTATTCTAACATAATAATGAAGAATGGAATAACAACTCTTACGAGTATTGAAAGAAAGTAATTCTCTTCATGAATACGAAAGAATAATGCCCCTTACAGGTACAACAAATAATATCCCTTACCTCAAAAGAAGACTGGATACTGGAATAGTGAGGGAGCATACTTCTCTTCTTCTTTCTCTCTATAATTTCTCTCTATAATAATGGCTCTAAAGCTTTAGTGAATTGGTGAGAAATAAAGGAAGAATGAGCTTCTATTTATAGAAAAACATAGTTTCGATAATTGCACATTTTGGGGCTCGAAAAATTACAGTACAATACCTCCAACTTTCTTTCATTTATAATTCAGTCATCCAAGTATTATCAAACTTGCACCACCTCCCCTAATAATAAATCATGTGAATCAATAGTAAATCATGTGACTCAATAGTTCTAAACATGTGAAAAAATTAATTACAGTAAAATACCTCCATCTATACCTCCATTTTTAACTTAGTCATGCAAGTATCATCAATCCTGCACCAACTCCCCTAATAGTATAAGAATGTGATTCAATTGTACACACATGTGAACAAATAGTTATATGAGCATGTGAATTAGTAGCAATTAATTGCTCATTTACCCGATTAATTACCCGGTTTATCAATATAACCCCTAGACATCAATTATCATCGGAATAGATGTCGATTTCAACTAACACCAATAATCCCAACACAATGAAACTATCAAATTCATCTTTAATCAACACGAACTTATTCATCATTAATATCATAACTCACAATATTTAACAACCAGGTCGTTCCCAGGAAAGAGGGGGCTCTCCAATAAGGATTTCTCCCTATTGACGCGCAATTAGGTGACCAAACCTCTCCTTGACAGAACTTCTAGACATTGTAAATATTGCAATTTAATAATATGAACAACTTTGTCGTCTCAATTATTGATTTAATAATATATCATATTATGCAGATGATACTGTGACAATAACCGAATCAATAATATGAGAGATATGATGCGCAGAATTATCGTAGTAATAATTGAGTATAACCGAGTGAATTCTCACGTAAGCATCAATAACCAATCATCGTGTGCTACTATGCAACCACGCCAGACATCGCATTACTTTTACTACTGAGTAGTTCAACAGTTTTAACGGTAAAACTTCCGCCGTTATTTTTATAAAAAGATAATTATGTAGCTTTCTAAATACGACAATACTTCCGTTGTGGGTTCACCAATGATTGTGCCGTCGTACGGATATTCCCCGACAAAACGAATATTCCCCGACCAATCGAACATTATATAACAACTTGCATACTTTGCAAAATTCATAAATACTACCCACACCTATGACATTATATCAAATCCACACCATAATATTTAAAAAAATATTTCGAGAAATTTAAATCTTTATTCATAAAAATTGGGGTCTTACAGCAAGTATACGTGGTCAACAAGTAATAAAGTGAAAGTAGAGTATCATTCCCACAAGAAATTAGTTAATAAAAATCACCAAGTGCTAACCCGTAACCAACTCAATCTTATTTAAACGAATGAATTTCAAATTATAAAATTAAATTATTATTAAATTCCACTAGTTAAATTAAGATTATGGAGATTTAAGATCACAAATTCACTTATTGCTTCATTTAAGCTAACACACTTCTCATCAATTTATTTTCTATCATGAATTATTAATCAAGAACACTAAAGAAGATAAAAACACCTCTCGATGCATAATACCCATACTCACTTAAATCCACAGATGATAGAATTAAGTAAGACACCCTAATTAACTAATCCACTATATCTCTATGTGAATTAAAATTAAAAAGGATTTAAAGCACAAGTTCTCTATAAGATTACATATGGCGTAAAGGAATATCTCTATCCTAAACATGAATCATGAATTCCATCTATGCAGAAATCACAAACACATGCTATTATGATCAGATCTAAATCTAAACTTCATCCCTCGAGTTCATATAGATTATCACGGTAATTGATGGCCAATCAATTAAACAATTAAGTCCAAAATACAATAGACAATCCTCACAATAGAACATAATAATTGATAACAAAGCATATTAAAATAAACTACACAATAAGATCTATTGTAATCTCAACCAAAGAATTAGTTCATTGAATTAAAACTAAGAATCCATAATTGAATACACATTAAAAGACAATGATAGAAGAAGATGAGAAGATAAAATCTATTTTCTGTAGATTTGATGCTCTCTCCTTCCTCCTACTTTGAATCTTCAATGGTCTCCAAGTTGCTTCAATCTCCAAAAACTCTTTAGAACTAGTGTTTTGATCTAATTTACTCTAATCTAATCTAATGGAATCTTCCTTCTCTTTTATCTCCCCTCTAATCTTTCTTATTCTTCTCCTTTTATAAGCCTTTCTACATGTCTTTAAGTCCTCTTAGAAGTCCTTGAGTCAATTGGATCGAAACAATCCTTCCCGAACTCAAATTTAGACAAAACTGGCTTTTCTACGCATACCCCCGCCCCGGTGGGGGTCCTAAGGCTTAAAGGGCCAGCCCCGACGGACTATGCTACTGTTTTGCAGCTGGTATGCCCGCCCCGATGGGGGTCCATTTCCCGTCACAGTGTCCTCTGGCAAAGCGGCCATAACTTTTGATCTGGGAAGAGTTATTGGGCCCGCGACCTATCAAATTGAAGCTATCGACGAACTCTACAACTTTAGTTCTTTGAGATTTGAGAAATTCTGGCCGGAATAAATCCAAATAGAGCTTTAACTAGATGTTGTGTAAATTGCAAACATGAGAACTCTTAGCTTTGATCTTCGTTGATAAAAAGGCCATAACTCTCGCATCCGAACTTCGATTGGGATGATTCAAAATGTTCCAAAAAGCTAAGAAGAAGCTCTAAAGTATAATCAAAGTTTCAAGCCAAGAACATGCATCCAACTTGGTGTTAAAAGTCATTCAATCTTCCCTTCTTGCATTTACTTGCATATTTTGGTCCAAAAGATGTCCGAAATGCTTTTCTTTGCGTTTTCCTTGCTTTTCCTTACCAATAGTCGCTCATACAGCTCCCAAACATATAACTTACAAAATGAACACAAAATGCATAAAAAGTAACTAAGACATATGAATATAAGCAACTAATTCAAGTAACAGATACCGGATGAAAGGTATAAAATCTACTTATCAAATACCCCCAAACTTAAACCGTTGCTTGTCCCCAAGCAACACAACATAATGCAATGCAATGCAATGAAATGCAACTAATCTATATGCCTACGAATCCAGCAGTATTGGTAGAATCAAATCTATTCACTCGGCCTTAGAGCAATCAAGCAAACAAGACAATACTTCATATCAAAACCAATCAACAATTTTCTAGTCAATCATCAAGTCTTAAACTGTTATTACTGGTATAGTGCGTGTGTGCTCAACAACCATGCTAATTGATATAAAGTCAAATTTAACACATAATAGATCTCTTTAAAGGCATCATACAGTGAAAACTCACAAATTCACGAACAAGCTAGATCCAACTAAAGTCAAACATCCACCAAGTTCAAGAGTCCAATCAGAGATACTTATATTTTACTTTTCATTACGGGGGCTTTTTGCTCTTTTTCCGTTTTATTATTTTTTTTACTTTCTTTTATTTTTTAACCATGACTATGCAATGTCTTATTCCATTAGGCTAACAGTGCTACCCCTTAGCGAGCTTTCGACCAACAACTCCCAAACCATATAAGACCTTAGGGTGCTAGGTGTAAAGACACTCCCTCGGGCGTACTTGCTCAAGTAACAAAGGCCTCGAAACAAAACTAGCCACGGTATTTTTTTTCATCATTTTTTTAAAGCTAATTTATCCCAAATTTTTTCTCCAAACTTAAGTTTTTTGTCTAAATTTAGCCATCTCCGCCTATTCATATCTTTCATTCATTCAAACTAATATTATCCTTAAGAAGTCCATTATGTATCAATTTAAACTTAATCAGTCAACAAAGTTGTTTCTAACATGCTAACCTTGATTATACCAGTTTCAAACAGGAAAAGATTCAATTCATAACAAGAAATCACATCTAAGCTCTAATAATTAGTACTATACTTGTCTACTCAATTCCAATTTCATCATTGGCCAAAATAAACTGAACTATCTAACAGCTGGAATCATGCAAGATGAACATAGTAACTAACTATTATTCTTGAATTTTTTATTTAATTTTCTTTATTTTTTTTATTTTTTTAATAATGAACTTAAACTAAATTAACAACATTTTCAAAATAATATAACATAAACATGAAACTAAACATGAAATAAAGAACTAAACTAAACTCCCCCAAACTTAGCAATTACAATGTCCTCATTGTAAGAATATAGTGATAAGTAGAAGAGAACTTCCCTGTAATCAGCTAAGCGTGAAGTGATGGCGGAGATGGCGGCGACGATCATTTTCCTTTCCATTGAACCTCTAATACCTGCAATAAAGAGAGATAACATGGATTATAATAGCACTTTGGAATATAACGTGATTCCTATCTACTAAATAAACTAGGAAAGCATATAAATAAAAAAATAAAAAATAAAGAATTCTTGGGTTGCCTCCCAGTTAGCGCTTGAATTACAGTCTTTCTGCCTGACTTTGTCTGGTCAACGCTATCCAATTCCTCGTCGATAATTAAGGAACCCTCCATCCATCGAAAATAATGTAGCTTTTGGTAGGTTCCCATTTGTGATAGCCATTGCATTAAAGTCACCTAACATGCTTTGATTTGGTATGATCTCATTTAAGAACGTCCAACATCTAGGTCTTTTCTCCATTGTGTCTGGGAATAGATTCTGGCATTGAGGCTTTTCCAACACAAATGGTTCTTCATCTTTCTCATCCCACCCCTTGCACCATGGCTTCGAAGTTGTACTTGCGCTTATGTCATAAAGAGCTTCGCCGACGACATGACTACCAAGTGGGCATGATTTTGCAAATCTGACAGACTCTTTGATCTTTGGTGGAGACCCATTTAGATCTTCGTCGACCTCTATTTCATTATCCCCAATTGTCTCCACACTTCCGATATCTTCTGGCTCATCCAGTCGCAGATTTGGTTCGGGTTCTCTGTCAATTTCGTCATCCATGTCATAAAGCCAAGTGTTTGGAGGAAGGTTACTTACGGCTTTGGTCATTTGCTCTATCTGATCCACAAGATTTTGAATTGATATCTCTTGATTATGAATTAACCGCTCTTGATTAATCCTTCTCTCCTCATTTGATGCTATAAACTTGGATAACAATTCCTCCAATCTCGAATTATCTGTCTCCATTTTGGAATCCATGTACTGAGGACCATGAGTTGAAGTGGTGATGAGTTAATCCAACCGATGCTAAAAATTGTGGCTCGATATTTATTGACTCATCATCATCTCCTCTTGGTTTGCTATGACCTTTGACAGTAATTCCTCCAACTTTGACTTTTCTTCTTTTAATAAAGGTTGATATGAGAATTCCGGCGTGTATGTTGGATTTGGAGTAGAGTATTGGTCTTGATAGTTGTAGCTCCATGAAGAATCCGGGTGATACCCCCAAACTTGATGATAATTATCAGATGAATATTGGTTGAGGTATTCACCACCATGTTGTCCCGGCCCAAAACTAACGGTGCATCGATGACTCGGATGGTTGCCAGCACAATAGCCACACGTAACTGCCATCCTTCGACTCCGTTGGGCTGCGATAACCTCCAACGTCTTTGAATTTGCCTCAATTTGTACTGACTCTACAAAAAATTGATAAGTGGTATATTTACCTACTTATTGAATATCAATTCATGCGAATTGTGCCCATCTCAAGTACATTTTATTGTGTTTTAGTTGCATTTCACGTTATTTTGCATTGCATTTATTTAAAACTCCTTTTGGTGAATAAGTGCAGGAATCGGCTTAATTTTGGTGGTATTAGAAGGCACGTGGCTAATAGATGCGTGAAGGTGAGGCACAAACGAAGATGTGCATGGCATAGAGGTACAATGAAGCATGGAGACCAAGCATGGAGCAAGAGGATAGCATCAAAGAACAAATAGCAGCAGTAGTATAACAGAAGCCAAAAACCAGAACCAGAACAAGAACCTGCAGAGTGCAAGCTATGCGCGCCGACGCGATGTAACAACTCTGGGAGCGCAGACCATCGAAAATACCCTACGGCATAATGATGACCTCATCGCAAGTTTTGCGGCCATGAAAGGTGACAAGTGCAAGGGACGGCGCGCCGCACGAGAGGTATTTGGAGAGGGCACATATTTCGTAAGTCTCGCGCGCCATGAGACGAGTATAGCCGGAGAGGCGTTATGGCATATGGCCCGGCGTCGATCTTTGTGATTTTGTTTTAATTTTAATTTTTAATTAAATGATTTGTAATTGGTTTTTAAACGATTCTGACTGGTGTCTGACGTACACTTGAGAATTTTGAGCGTATTTTCATCATAGTAACTAAGGTTTACACCTTGGGAGAGATGCCAACGTAGAACAAAGCCAAAACGTCTTCTTCTCTAATTCTTCTTGGGATTCTCTGTCATTGTGGATTTCTATTATTATCTACTGGATTTCTATGAGGATTTAAGCGTTTATCATTGGTTTTTATTCAGCGATTGGGTTTGATCGTTCTATCTTTCTTATTTCAATTGTTGTTTATTGATCATGTTTAGCGTTGATCCCATAATTGCTTTTGGTTCAGTCATGAACTATACTCCATTATGGGATTCTAACGGATTTTAATATGTAGTTTGGTTGCACGCTTAAATGCTAGGGTTGTTTTGCATATCATATGGGATATTTATCATGATTGTTTTACATGTATGAATGCTTGATCACCATTCGTCTTAGTATTTGTATGGAATTGACAATGAACATGCAAGTATGGATTGTAATCATGATAACACGCGAGTATGGGGCTATTGTATATGGCTTGCGTATTTTTTGAACCAGATAGACATATACTGTTTCACCGTATGAGCTAGAATAAGGGCTTGTGCTTAAAATCAATATAATTGCAATTTCACATAGACATATAGTGATTTTGGTTGTATTGGTGATTACATGGAGTCTAACATCTATAGATGCTGTGTAAGTAGGTTATAGTGCATTGAAAAATGGTTATAACTCTATTTGTGCTCTTGGCTATTTTTCTATGATATGTGAACACTTCTTGCATGAAATATTAAATGAAGTTAGGGTCCCATTATTTCCAGATTATATTTATTCTATTTGTATTCTTATTTTTAGTTGTTATTCACAATTAGTTTAATTCAACAGTTTTAGTCATTAGTCTAAGCATATAAGTACGGTGAGTTAATTGATGCATGATAGTTTAAATTTAATAACTATCTCTGTGGGATCGATACTCTACTTACTCTATATTACTTGTTTACACATGTATGATTGCATGAGTTAGAGCTCTTTTATTAGAACTATAAAAGAGGCAACAAAAATGTATTAAGTCCATCAATCCCTGTTTCCCTTGGTTGAGTCATGTTCGTGTATGGCCATTGATACGCAAAGTCATCCATGATACCTGAAAAGAGAGAAAAATAGGAAGAGAATTAAATAAAGAGAAAAAAAATGTTCAAATTAAGACTAATTTGATTTAAGCTAATATTGACAAAAAATATTAAACTAATTCCCCGGTAACGGCGCCAAAAACTTTTTGGGTAAAATCTAATTACGCACAACACGCACGTATACGTGGTTAACAAGTAATAAAGTGAAAGTAGAGTATCGTTCCCACGAGGAATTAGTTAATAAAAATAACCAAGTACTAACCCGTAACCAACTCAATCTTATTTAAACGAATGAATTTTAAATTATAAAATTAAATTACTATTAAATTCCACTAGTTAAATTAAGATTATGGATATTTAAGATCACAACTTCACTTATTGCTTCATTTAAGTTAACACGCTTCTCATCAATTTATTTTCTATCCTGAATTGTTAATCAAGAGCACTAAAGTACATAAAACCACCTCTCGGTGCATAATACTTATACTCACTTAAATCCACAGATGATAGAATTAAGCAAGACACCCTGATTAACTAATCCACTATATCTCTATGTGAATTACAATTAAAAAGGATTTAAAGCACAAGTTCTCTATAAGATTACATATGGCGTAAAGGTATATCTCTATCCTAAACATGATCATGAATTCCATCTATGCATAAATAGCAAACACATGCTATTATGATCAGATCTAAATCTAAACTTCATCTCTCGAGATCATATAGATTATCACGGTAATTGATGGCCAATTAATTAAAAAATTTAGTCCAAAACACAATAAACAATCCTCATAATAGAACATAATAATTGATGACAAATCATATTAAAATAAACTACACAATAAGATCCATTGTAATCTCAACCAAAGAATTAGTTCATTGAATTAAAACTAAGAATCCACAATTGAATACACATTAAAAGACAATGATAGAAGAAGATGAGAAGATAGAATCTATTGTCTGTAGATTGGATGCTCTCTCCTTCCTCCTACTTTAAATCTTCAATGGTCTCCAAGTTGCTTCAATCTTCAAAAACTCTTTAGAACTAGTGTTTTGATCTAATTTACTCTAATCTAATCTAATGGAATCTTCCTTCTCTTTTATCTCCCCTCTAATCCTTCTTATTATCCTCCTTTTATAAGCCTTTTTATATGTCTTTAAGTCCTCTTGGAAGTCCTTGAGTCAATTGGATCGAAACAAACCTTCCCGAACTCAAATTTGAACAAAAACTATCTTTTCTGGGCATACCCCCGCCCCGACGAGGATCCTAAGGCTTAAAAGGCCCGCCCCGGCGGGCTATGCTACTGTTTTGCAGCTGGTATGCCCGCCCTAGTGGGGGTCCATTTCCCGCCACAGTGTCCTTTCAAATCGAAGCTATCGACGAGCTCGCGACTATAACGTTTGATCCAGGAGGAGTTATGGAGCCCGCGACCTATCAAATCGAAGCTATCGACGAGCTCTACAACTTTCATTCTTTGAGATTTAAGAATTTCTAGCCGGAACAAAATCGAAATAGAGCTTGAAGTAGATGATGTGTAAATTGCAAACATGAGAACTCTTAGCTTTGATCTTCGTTGATAAAAAGGCCATAACTCTCGCATCCGAACTCTAATTGGGATGATTCAAAATGTTCCGAAAAGCTAAGAAGAAGCTCTACAGTATAATCTAAGTTCCAAGCCAAAACATGCATCCAACTTGGTGTTAAAAGTCATTCAATCTTCCCTTCTTGCATTTACTTGCATATTTTGGTCCAAAAGATGTCCGAATTGCTTTCCTTTGCATTTTCCTTGCTTTTCCTTACCAATAGTCACTCACACCACCCCCAAACATATAACCTACAAAATGAACATAAAATGCATGAAAAGTAACTAAGACACATGAATATAAGCAACTAATTCAAGTAACAGATACCAGATAAGTAGGTATAAAATCTACTTATCAAGTTCAGAATGCATCAAGATCACAAGCGCTGAAGAAACAGTCAAATATCAAGCAAGTATCAAGGCACAACTGAAAGGGAAGTAAATCAAAATATATTTCTCTGTCATATATAATACTGTTTGATACATACATATGTGTTGTACATGATAAAATGGTTAAGCTAGTCTGTGTAGGAAAATACAAAGCTATCTACGGATCTGTGTGTATGCGGACTATCAGATCTAACATAGCATCCCTCTCTGAAGAAGGAGGCAAATCTGCAAGCTCCTGCTCAATGGTATCTACACGAGCTAGCAGATCCGAGGCTAACTGCATGGTGGCATGATGCTCATCAATATATGCACTCATATCGGCAAGGATGCCAGTCGTATGGGATCTCATTAAAGCACTGTCTGCAATGGCCATATCCCTGGAAGATAGGGCAGCATCCCGCTCTATAATCAATGTATCTCTGGCTGATCTAGCCTCGTCCCTCTCTAATAGAGCGGCGTCTCTCCCATCAAGAGCTGTCAACATCGAGGCCCTAGCCTGATCTCTCTCATAGGTCATTAGATGTAGGCTCTGCTCCAAATACTGTGCTGAATACTGAATAACAGTGGCACTCAGGGTTGGAGAATCCATCACAAATGCTGGAAACCCAGCAGTCAAATCCTCCTCGATGGGAATATCAGCCTCCTCCATAGGCTCCTCATCGTCGAATCGCCTCTCTGCCTGACTGTGGATACTACCACACCAGATCAGATCTCAGATCCATCCATCTTTGAATACTCTGCAGAATAACCCAGATGATTGACATAAAACTTAGCTAGCTCTCGCTGATCCCAACAAGCATACAACCTGGATCATCCTCTCATCGATAAGCGGCATGAAGCGAAGTCTTTGACTTGCCCCTCAAATGGATAGAAATCTCGAATCGTCAAACCGACACACATCATGGCCAGTGGGTGGTAGGTGATCATCCCTCTCAAACCAGCTAAAGGAAGATAATCCATGCCCGGAGCATGAGTAATGAAGCTGTAGGGTGAACTAAGCCCTGTACACGGCAGTATAGTAAACAGATCTCCAATCCCTACTAGGAAAGCTGACCAAGATGCAGGATCTGTACACTCCACAGACTAAAAGGAGTATGACATCGCTATATCATGGGTGAAACAATACCCATGCCGTCTAAATGTGCCAATCGGTCTCAAGTGTGACATAAACCACATGTATAGCATGACTGAGCTACCTGTGAACACTCCTGCCGGATAAGTGTAACAATATGTGGCCGACCTCATAGTATCTGCCATAATCATTGGTATAATGGTGTGACCCTCCCTGAGAGTTCTCACTGCCATAATGACCCCTATGTCCAACTCATCCATATACCGTGGCATGTAAACATATGACAGTACACATAATAGCAGTACATCCACTCTAGCTGAACGCCAATGATCCTCCAGCGCGGTAAAATCCCCAAAATGCCGTGCATAACTATCCTCAGAGCCAAATCTGTCAAACAGAAAACGTTGGGATATAACGTGGCCAGATGTGATCTCATACCACCCTACGCCTCAATCCGGTGAGGGTCATGAACTGCCTACTCATGTCTCAAATAGCCATGTGCACACAAGGTCGTCAATGGCAAAGATCGTTAACCCCCAGATACTCCTCCAGTAGGAGTCAACTCCTAGGTCCCAAATCGGAAAACTCCGCCTCCGATACCCAAAGGTGCTCAAAGATGCCCTCCATTTAATCCTATGGAACACTGAAATATCAACAGGGTCATAGTATGCTGCAACAAATGATCTATAGTCACCATGTTTGATGGTGACATGCTATCATACCACGATCGCATACCCGATGCCACCAAAAATGGTGGGGTATGATCAATACGGCTAACTGTCGAAGAAGACATCTGTACATGCCGTGTCATAAGACCATCCAGGTGTCAATGTTGAATATCTCTGGACATATATACATATGCATAACATAATAATATGGCAAAACTAATGATTTAGCCACCGAAGTTGGCACGTTTTATTGAATACCCGATTGAACTTTTAATTTTTCAAATTAACTCACTGAACTAATTTTTATTTTCAAATTGGATCATTCCGTTAAAAAAAGCTGACAGACGTTAAGTTTTTATCAATGTGGCACTGACGTGGCAAAAAAATAAAAAAATGTTGCTTATGTGGCAAAAAAAATCAAAAACAGATATTTAAAAAAAATGAACATTTTAAAGTTTTAAAAATAACAAAAAAATAATAAAATAAAACAAAAACAAAAAATCAAAATATCTTTAAAATATCAAAACATAATTTTTTTAAAAACATAATTTGTTAAAAAATAGAATTTTATCAAAAATGTAATTTTTAAAAAAAGAATTTTAAAATGATTTTTTTAAAAATAGATTTTTAAAAAAGCAGATTTTTTTTAAAAAAATGTAATTTTTTTAAAAATGTAATTTTTAAAAAGAATACTTTTTTAAAAGCAGATTTTTTAAAAATGCGATTTTTTAAAAAAAAATAGAATTTTTTAAAAATAGAATTTTTAAAAACAAGATATTTTAAAAAATAGAATTTTATTTTTTAAAAGTTATGTTTTAAAAAACACCGATTTAAAAAGTTACATTTTTTTAAAATTACATTTTATTAAAAAAATTCTATTTTTTTTAAAAAATCAGCTTTTAAAAAATTATATTTTATAGAATTCTGTTTTTTTTAAATCTATTTTTTTAAAAAAATATGTTTTTCACAAAATTCTATTTTTTTTAAAAAAAATCTGTTTTTTAAAAAAATCTGTTTTTTTAAAAAAATCTGTTTTTAAAAAAATTCTAATTTTTTTAAAAATATCTGTTTTAAAATTCTATTTTTTTTTAAAAAGTAACACGCTCGTGGATAGGTGTGTAAACCTAACACGCTCACAAGACGCAAACATAGAAGCTTCTCACAGGCCCAAAACTGCCAACACAAAGGCAAACATCTGCTGTCAGTCAACGCTCTTAACCTGTACATGGAAAAAGACGAGAAATACTCCCCAGCAAAAATGGGTAGAATCCTAATCAAGCCTCGGTCAAACCCTGCGATTGCATGCGCATTACCTTGAGGAAGTAGTGTTGGTCGATTTCGCAATCAATAAACACGCACAAGTATACGCGGTCAACAAGTAATATAGAATGATAAGAGAGTTGTCGAACCCACGAGGACAGAGACTTAAAAGGACACAATTACTAAGGCAAGTCATTACTAATCTTATCTAAACAAGTAAAACAAGTGATTGGTTAAGCTATTTCATCAAGACTATAAAATTAAGAGAAGTAGATGTACTAGGAAGTCGAGATAGGATTACAACTCCCCTAATGTGTCGCCTAATCTACTAACTCTCCTTAATACAAACGAATCAAGGAATGACCAACCGAGAACAGTAATACGCATAAGCTTCTGTCGAAGGCCAAATGCATATCCCTAACCAGCTAGAACACAATATGTCTATTGGTGACACTAACTAGGTCAAGGTAATTAAGCTAAGTCTCAAGGTCACACGAGGCAAATAAGGATATGTCTATCCTATAAGCATATTATGCACACATTCCAAAGTCATGGTCATAACGGGTGTTGCTGTATTTAACGATAGACAACAACATCCATTTATCAATTTCCGTCACTATCAATACCAATTCCTTTATCAAGCAATCAGACATTAAGTACAAAATATAACAACCCATTCCAAAATGATTCATTATATAAAATAAGAGAGAAAGTCGAATAAGCTAATCATAAGGTTACATTGCAATCCTAAAAATGGAGTTAGTTCATAACCATGGTACTAACATGCATTTTTAATATATTACACATTATCAGAAAAATACAAAGGAATGGGATATTTGCATTTTTAATATATTACACATTATCAGAAAAATAAGGAATGTTCTTCCTCCAAATCTTCTCATCATGTGTAAAACTCTAAGTGGTATGTGGGATGCAATAACTTTTCTTCCATTCACGAGCTTCTTTCTCTTCTAGAAAAATAAAATACTGGAAATGAATACTAGTCTAAGCTATAATAAAATCTATCTGATATCTCTGATGTCCCCGGCTCCCTTAAATTCAGGCTGCGCTTTCTATTTATATCATCCCCTCTTTCTTCTAGGTCATTTAAAGAGTGCATACTATTTGGGAACCGGAGCTCGCACTGCGGCGCGATCCTAAGCATTGTGATTGGCGCTGGGGCGCGAACAGTGGCACTGGGGCGCGAATGGTTGGCGCCGGGGCACAACTTTCCACTGCCTTGGAGCTTCTTTCGGCGTTGCGGCGCGGATGCATGAACTAGGAGTGACGTCGGGGCTCCATTTAACAGAAGGGTCGAAAGTAGGGTGGCGCTGAGGCGCCAAGTATGGCGATGGGGCGCCACTTTCCAGTGTCAAAACATAAGAAAGCTAAAAACATCTGCAAAGCCAGACTGAAGAGAACTACACAAATAAATAATAAAATAACTTTACAAGCTATCCAAAAGATTGAAAATAGGCCACAAATTAAGTAACAAAAGGTCTAATTCGCGGGTATGAAACCCACTCATCAAATATCCCCAAACTTAAGCTATTTCTTGTCCTCAAGGAAACTATCAGACAACCATATCCTATAATATTCACTAATACAAGATACGATTGAACACCAAAACTATCAACTAAAATTAAGGCCACTAAGAGAAATCATAAACATGTTCTTAAGACAGGGTAAGACGCGTGCATATAAGGGCATAGAGTCTACAACAAATACAAGAGACTGTAATTGATCCACTTAGTGTGTGTGTGTGAAGACCACATATCTAAACTAGCCATAACCCAAATTAAGATCATACAGTCGACCGTGATAACTAATAGGCAACCAAGCAACTCATATACATAATAAGTGATAAGACAAGATGCAAAAGCATGAAAGGCTCAAAAGTTCTACCAATATTAATTTAATATTTTTTACCAATATTAATTTCAATCAAATTAGTCTTAATTTAAACATTTTTATTTTTATTTTAATTTTTATTTTTAATTCTCTTTCTATATTTCTCTCTTTTTAGGTACCATGGTTGACTTTGCGTATCAATGGCCATGCACGAACATGACTCAACCAAGGGAAGCGGAGATTGACAGACTCGAGAAACTTTCTGCATTGTCAGAACAGATGGAGACACTTTCGAGGATGTTTGAAGCTTTTAAAGCTCAACGTCGTCAAAGTGTGGCAGTTACTTATGATTATTGTGCTGGAAATCATATGAGTCATCAATGCGCCATCAGTTTTGAGCCGGTACAGTAGAGTAGCGATTATCCCAACAGTTATGTCTGTAAGACCCCGAAAATTTTTTAAATAAAAAGGAATTTCCTTTATTTATTATTTTGAAATAGTAAGGGTTGATTTGATTAATGTGGATAGTTAAGGGTTAAATACGCAAATATTTCAAAATAAGCAAGTGGTTATAAAATATTCATTGTTGTTTGGGAATATTCGTTTGGTCGTGGAATATTCAGATCGCTTGGGAATATTAAATGCACGACAGTAGCTGTGACCATGTGTGGGCCCTATAACTAAAAGCGATTGGATGAGGAAAGCGACAAAGTTTGGGTGGTTATAAATAACGGCATAGTTATTACTGTTAAGATTGTTGGAATACCCGTTGGTTAAAATACAAAGAATACGCGTGGTTGCATGAAAGAAGACACTGCGGATTGCATGAGTGATTGTTGAATTATTGATCCTTACGTAAGAAGGCACTACTCAATAATTATTACGATGAGTTATCGTTCAATAGTTTATTTTATTGATTCAATAATTGTTGCGTTGGTATTTTATATTATTGTTGTTTCAATAATTGTCACCGCATGTATTTCCCATTATCGGATCAATAATTCATATTATTTGAATAATATTATTAGATAACATTATTGGCAATGTCTAGAAAGTTCTCGTCTAAGGAGAGGTTTGGTCACCTAATTGCGGCGCTACCAAAGAAGAGAGAGATCCTTATTGGAAAGCCCCTCTTCCTCGGAACTATTTGTCATTATAATTGTGGATTCGTAATATTATTTGTGAATAATTAATTATTGATTCATATGATAAAGAAATATTTATTTTATGTGGATATAAATGATGGATTTATTTATGTGGTTATTAATGAAGGAATTAATGTTGAGGTGTTTTATCGGTATTTTATCTGATTGGAGGTGTAAAAATCAAATCGGGGGTTTTGAGATATATCATGGGGTTATAATTTTTAATTAACCAGTTGGATTGTGGTAATTTTGGGTATGTTATACATACATAAGTTGAGTATATGTCCACAAATTTTGAACCGTTAAAATGCACGAATGATTTGTTATGAATTTTAAGAGGTGTCCGATTCGAAATCGGGGTTATAATTGATTTTGGTGGAAAATTCTAGAATTAAGTGGGCCCCACTTGTGGTTGGTGAAGAAATGTGCTGAATTTTATTTCAAATGTGGTGGGTGGCAATAGTAGCGAGGTAAAGCCATCAGTAGCAGTGTCAAGTCTCGCTTGGTGGGCTAACATTTTCCTATAAATAGAGGGCTAAGTTAGAATTGAAAATCACACCGTAAATAAAGTTTTCTCTTTTCTCTCTATATTATTGAGCGTATTTTGTAAGTATTTAGATACTTTGAGAGTTCTTTGTTCAAGACAAGTTTCATTCAAAGATCACTTCTTGAACCTTTCCTTCCAAGAAATCGATTCTTTGAGGTAAGGGATGTTATTTTCTTCTTAAATGATATTAATTCTTCAATATCATTATCTTTGAAATATTGGTTGGTACTTTTTATCAAATTTGGAACTTTTTCATGTCTGGGTTACTATTCATGAGTTACTATTCACGAGTTACTATTCATGAGTTACTATTCACGAGTTACTATTCACGAGTACTATTCATGAAGCGTGAAGATGTTTTTTGTGGAAATTCTATCTTTGGGTGTTTGAGTTACTATTCACGATACCAAGACTATTCACGATATCTGGCACTATTCACGAATATAAGCACTATTCACCTAAAATGAAAATTTTTTTTTTCGTCTAAAATATCTATTCGGATACTAGCTTTGATTGTATCCATGTTTTGATCATTCTTGAATTTTACACCACTATGATTATTTTGAGGTATTTTTGGACGTGGATAAAACCAAGTATGAATCCTTAATCCTTAATCCTTGTCATTTTGTTTCCTTTGGATTCGTTCTTTAAAAATATTTTCATCATCCTCGGTCTTAAATGATGATATTATTGAATATCTTTGGCTCAGTAGTGAAAAGATGAATGATTTTGAAGAATATCTTTGGCACAGTAGTGCAAAGATGAAAGGGTGTTTAAATGAACATGACCGATCGATGAATATCTTTGGCACAGTAGTGCAAAGATGAGCGGTGTTTAAATGAACACGACTAGGATCGATGAATATCTTTGGCCTTTAGTGCAAAGATGAGCAGTGTTGAGATGAATATGACCGATTGATGAATATCTTTGGCTCTGTAGTGCAAAGATGAATATTTGATTTGAGATGAATATTGATTGATGTTACAGGATAAAATATTGATGATGGATCGTTAAATTCATAGATTATAGTAGATTTCATTCTCTACGTAACTCTTCTATGAATTATTATTTCACGCTGTAATATTGATCCGAAACTTGTTGTGCTCATTGTATTCTATCGATTTTTCCTCGTTGGAGACTAACGATAATTTGTTGTATATTATCTTAGTCATAACATTATTTTATCGGGCTAGTTGAGCTCACCCTTTTCCTTGTTGTTCCATTTTTCTTCTCGTGGAGGCGAGAATGAAATAGTACTAGTGTCGGGGTATGGAATGAAGGTTCTAGAGAGAGTTGTTTAGTAGTCCTCACCATTATTGTAAAATAATGTATCAATAAATGTGATGAGGATTTATTTGAGTATAAATATTGTCTAGAAGATAATATTTGTATTTAAACTCACAGTTTTATTGTTGTGATAATAAAGTTGTAGTTGTTTACGTACCATGTATTTGGCATACTCGAGAATGGGTTGGATGGAATGGACCTATTTTGGGGTCGTCGCGGTTGGTATCGTAGCTTAGGATATGATCTCCATGAGATCGGGGAATAGAACTAGGAGGGGAGAGACGAGTAAATCCTTCGCTAGTGTGTCCTACCTAAGCTTATTTGTTAGTTGGTCAGTATATAGGGATATTATGTGATTGATTTCCTTAATTAACCCTTGTTTTATGACAAAGAATTGAGAATGTCGATCGAGAATATTAATAGTGGTGTAAATGAGACCGTGGAGATGCCTCAGTACTTAACAACGAGGAGAACGCAACAACAGTGGCAATGTACCTCCTGTGAATAACACCACCGAAAGCGAGATGATGAACGAGGGATGTTTAGAAGCTTTTTAGTTCATGCAAAATCGCACGAGGAGACTCGTGTTCAAAATCTGAGGAGGAAATGATAGTAATTCACGGGTTGTCACAAACAAGCGATTCAAAGAGTTGGGACCACGAATTTAAGGGAAAACCAGATCCGATCATGGCGGAAACATGGGTCAAGCAAATTACCAAGATATTCGATGTCTTGGGATGCACAGAGAACAGAAGGTTCCATTCGCCACCTTTATGTTCCGTGGCGAAGCGGAACTCATGGTGGGAGTTCGTGAAGCGTACTCCATCCACCGCACTCAAAGATGTCATGGGAGACGTTTGAAGCAGTTCAATGACAAGTACTTCCACGAAAGTATTCATCATATGAAGGAAGTGGAGTTTATTAGACTAGAGCGTAATAACATGACGCGGTGTCCCAAAGACGAGGCGAAGTTCGCGGAGTTATCGAGTTTGCACCTCATTTGGTGGAGAATGAGGAACGATGACGCGGATGTTTCGAGAGGTTTGAAACCGGCGATACGTCAAGATCTCATTTCTCATAAATTTTCTCTCTATTCGAGATGTTGTCAATGGGGCTCGGTTGTTAGAGCGAGATAACGAGTACGTTCAACCGAGGGACCATAACCAAGATCATATCAAGATAGCGATCATCGTAATAACGATAACCGGCGGAGAAAGAAGAATACGGACAAGGGCGGTAACCACTTCGGTGGTAATCATGGCCATGAAAATAGAAGAAGCGAAAGTCGGGAGGAGATTTTAAAAGAGGAGATTCAACAACGACCATGTGAAGACGTCGGCGCCGAAGAGTAATGGTTCCAAGGAGGAGAAAGACCATCGGTCGTATGTTACAAATCATGGGAAAGAGGGACATATCACCCAAAGCGCCCACAGCAGTTTAAGGTATGCTATAATTGTGGAAAAGAAGGACATATCGCCGAGATTAGACGATATCGAAACCCATCCAATGGAATGGTGACTCAAAAGGATGTCCGAGAAAAGTCAAAGTCAACGATTCGGAAGAGCGTTTGTCGTGGTGGGTCAAAATACGAGGAACCCGAACGGTTATACAGGTTAGTTAATTATAAATTCTTCATAAGTTTATACCTTACTAGATACCGGTTCTACCCATTCTTTTATCTCTTGCTTGCGCTCAACGTTTGAACTTGACTACGGAGAAATTAGACTTTGACCTATTTATGGAGAATCTGTTAGGAGAAACTTTCATTACATCTCGTTGTTTAGAAATCTTGTTTGATTCAGTTGGCACTATCACATTACACCGTTAACCTTATTTCTATAGAGATATTTGCTTTTGATGTGATTTTAAGGTTAACTACTCATCATGCCAAATTGATTGCTTTTGTAAGGTTGTTAGTTTTCATATTCCTAAGCAACCTGTTATTCGAATTCAAGCAATCAAACCATTGTAATCAAACATTTTCATATCAAGCCATGAAGTCATTCAAGTTTTCTTAGTCCATGTTATGGATTTGAATAAAGACACGTCAGATTTGAATAATATTCTTGTTGTTATTGATTTTTCCCGACGTATTTCTCAAGAATTTCTTCGCTTACTCCCAAAGATCGATATTAAATTTTGTATCGACTTTGAACCCCAGACAAAAACTCATTTCTAAAATCTCATATCGAATGGCTCCTATTGAACTTCAGGAGTTAAAAATTCAACTATAGAATTTGGTACATGAGCCTTTATCTTGTGACTTCCTTTGTGGAATTCACCTAAGCCAGACTCTCTGTAAGGGACGTCATATTCGTGCGATAGTAAACTGATAGGTGTCATTGTGACGTGCTATCCAAGGTTGGGATATGAGTCACAGTTGAGAGCAACCTAAGTCAGTAATCGAAATGCGTAGTTTTCTAGGCTTAGTTGGTTATTATCGGAGATACGTTGAAGGATATTCTCGAATCTCTATTCCATTAACGTAGCTAACTCGTAGAGATACAAAATTCGAATGGAGCAAGGAATGTGGGAAGAGCTTCGAAGAACTCAAGAGGAGACTCATTTCAGCACATGTTCTGACCATGCCATCCTGGAAAAGCGAACGTGGTAGGCGGCGTGTTGAGTAGAAGATCGTATACAAGCACTGAGTACAATATTGTCAAAGACTCATTTCAGTATAATATACAAATAATAGAGATGGAGATGAAAACTCTAGGTACCCACGTGATGATATACAGTGCACGTGATGATATCTGAGTATAATCGACTTTAATCGATAAAGTTAAAGCATTCAAGCTACACACCGAGCCGATGAATTTGAAGAAGGAGGTGCAAGAAGTTGTTATTTCAAAAGCGAGAATCGGTGAGGTGAGGAAAGCTCAAACCTTCGATTTATTAATCCATTTGAAATTCTCGATCGAATAGGAACCGTGGCCTATAGACTCGCTTTTACCACCAAGTATGGCGTGTTCATAACGTTTTTCACGTATCGATGTTACGTAAATATGTGAAAGACCCGAACCACGTTATAGAGTTAGAACCGGACGAGATAGCCGAAGACTTAACGTATGAGGAGGTACCTATCAAGATTTTGGATAGGAAGGAGCATGTCCCTACGCATGAAAGGTCATACCACAAGTTAAAGTTTTGTGGAGGAATCATGCTATAGAGAGAAATGACACAGGAATTGGAAACGGAAATGAAAGCGAGGTATCCACATCTTTTCAAAACACCAGTACGTCGACGTCAATTTCGAGGACTTAAATTTCATAAGGACGGGAGGTTGTAAGACCGAAAATTTTTTAAATAAAAGGAATTTCCTTTATTTATTATTTTGAAATAGTAAGGGTTGATTTGATTAATGTGGATAATTAAGGGTTAAATACATAAATATTTCAAAATAAGCAAGTGGTTATAAAATATTCATTGTTGTTTGGGAATATTCGTTTGGTCGTGGAATATTCAGATCGCTTGGGAATATTCGTGACGACGGCAAGCAACCATGTGTGGGCCCCATAACTAAAAGCGATTGGATGAGGAAAGCGACAAAGTTTGGGTGGTTATAAATAACGGCATAGTTATTTACTGTTAAGATTGTTGGAATACCCTGGTGGTTAAAATACGATGAATGGCGTGGTTGCATAAAGAATATTACCAGATTGCATAATGATTGTTGAATTATTGATCCTTACGTAAGAAGGCACTACTCAATAATTATTACGGTGAGTTCTTGCTCAATAGTTTATTTTATTGATTCAATAATTCTTTGCGTTGGTATTTTATATTATCTTTGTTTCAATAATTGTCACCGCACGGTATTTCCCATTATCGGATCAATAATTCATATTATTTGAATAATATTATTAGATAACATTATTGGCAATGTCTAGAAAGTTACGCTCTAAGGAGAGGTTTGGTCACCTAATTGCGCCGCCAAGAATGAGAGATCCTTATTGAAAGCCCCTCTTTCTGAGAACTACTGGTTGGTTATAATTGTGATTCGTAATATTATTTGTGAATAATTAATTATTGATTCATATGATAAAGAAATATTTATTTTATGTGGATATAAATGATGGATTTATTTATGTGGTTATTAATGAAGGAATTAATGTTGAGGTGTTTTATCGGTATTTTATCTGATTGGAGGTGTTAAAAATCAAATCGGGGGTTTTGAGATATATGCGGGGTTATAATTTTTAATTCGACCGTTGGATTGTGGTA
Organism: Panax quinquefolius; assembly: GCA_020205615.1. Classification (NCBI taxonomy): domain Eukaryota; kingdom Viridiplantae; phylum Streptophyta; class Magnoliopsida; order Apiales; family Araliaceae; genus Panax; species Panax quinquefolius. The sequence continues at coordinate 33,254,961 of CM035158.1, forward strand.
ATTTTTGGGTATGTTATACATACATAAGTTGAGTATATGTCCACAAATTTTGAACCGAATTAAAATGCACCTAATGATTTGTTATGAATTTTAAGAGGTGTCCGATTCTAAATCGGGGTTATAATTGATTTTGGTGGAAAATTCTAGAATTAAGTGGGCCCCACTTGTGGTTGGTGAAGAAATGTGCTGAATTTTATTTCAAATGTGGTGGGTGGCAATAGTAGCGAGGTAAAGCCATCGTGTAGTGGTGTCAAGTCCGCTTTACGGGCTAACATTTTCCTATAAATAGAGGGCTAAGTTAGAATTGAAAATCACACCGTAAATAAAGTTTTTCTCTTTTCTCTCTATATTATTGAGCGTATTTTGTAAGTATTTAGATACTTTGAGAGTTCTTTGTCAAAGACAAGTTTCATTCAAAGATCACTTGACCTTTCCTTCCGAAATAATCGATTCTTTGAGGTAAGGGATGTTATTTTCTTCTTAAATGATATTAATTCTTCAATATCATTATCTTTGAAATATTGGTTGGTACTTTTTATCAAATTTGGAACTTTTTCATGTCGGGGTTACTATTCATGAGTTACTATTCACGAGTTACTATTCATGAGTTACTATTCACGAGTTACTATTCACGAGTACTATTCATGAAGCGTGAAGATGTTTTTTTGTGGAAATTCTATCTTTGGGTGTTTGAGTTACTATTCACGATATCTCAAGACTATTCACGATACTCTGACTATTCACGAATACGGCACTATTCACCTAAAAATGAAAATTTTTCTTTTCGTCTAAAATATCTATTCTGGATACTAGCTTTGATTGTATCCATGTTTTGATCATTCTTGAATTTTACACCACTATGATTATTTTTGAGGTATTTTTGGACGTGGATAAAACCAAGTATGAATCCTTAATCCTTAATCCTTGTCATTTTGTTTCACTGGATTCGTTCTTTAAAAATATTTTCATCATCCTCGGTCTTAAATGATGATATTATTGAATATCTTTGGCACAGTAGTGCAAAGATGAATGATTCTGAAGAATATCTTTGGCTGTAGAAAAAAGATGAGCGGTGTTTAAATGAACATGATCGTGATGAATATCTTTGGCACTCAGAGTGCAAAGATGAGCAGTGTTTAAATGAACATGACCGATCGATGAATATCTTTGGCCTTTAGTGCAAAGATGAGCAGTGTTGAGATGAACATGACCGATTGATGAATATCTTTGGCACAGTAGTGCAAAGATGAATATTTGATTTGAGATGAATATTGATTGATGTTACAGGATAAAATATTGATGATGGACTGTTAAATTCATAGATTATAGTAGATTTCATTCTCACGTAACTCTTCTATGAATTATTATTTCATTGCTGAATATTGATCTCGAAACTTGTTGTCTATTGTATTCTATCGATTTTTCCTGTTGGAGACTAACGATAATTTGTTGTATATTATCTTAGTCATAACATTATTCTTGGGCTAGTTGAGCTCACCCTTTTCCTTGTTGTTCCATTTTTCTTCTCGGGAGGCGAGAAATGTAGCGAGTACTAGTCGGGGTATGGAATGAAGGTTCTAGAGAGAGTTGTTTAGTAGTCCTCACCATTATTGTAAAATAATGTATCAATAAATGTGATGAGGATTTATTTGAGTATAAATATTGTCTAGAAGATAATATTTGTATTTAAACTCTGATTTTATTGTTGTGATAATAAAGTTGTAGTTGTTTCTGTACCATGTATTTGGCGACTCAGAATGGGTTGGATGGAATGGACCTATTTTGGGGTCGTCACAATGTCTATCCCAAAAACTATCATCATGATTAGGGGTATCACCCGGATTTTTCATGGAGTAACAATCAAGATCAATTTTATGCTCCAAGTCCAACATACCCACCGGATTTCTCGTGTCCACCTCCACTACAACAGGAAGAACATTCAAATTGGGAGGAAGCCTTGGAGAAATTTATTAAAGCTTCTGAAAAGAAATACGAGGAACATGAAAAGAAATTTAATCAAATGGAGCTGAGTAGACAAAGTCAGAATGCATCGATCAAGAATCTGGAAAATCAATTGGGGTAGATAGCACATGTGTTAAACAATCGTCCTCAATACACTTGGCTCTATGACATGAATTCAGAGATTGATGGTGAGCCAGAACCAAATCTGCAACCGGATGTGCCAAATGATATAGATGTTGAAAGAGAGGAAAGACTTGGGGACCAAGAAAAAGAGATCGACAAAGATCTAACTTAGAGTACCAACGAAGATGAGCCAATTTCATTAGTATCCCATGTGCCTCCTCCACCAAAGTTCAAGAATCCGGGCAGTTTTGTAAAACCATGCCCAATTGGAAGTCATGTCGTTGGCAAAGCTCTTGGTGACGTAAGATCTAGTACAGTTGTGGAGTCATGGTGGGATGAAAAGGAGAAGATAGAGGAAGATTCCATTATGTTTATTAAGCTTCAATGCCCTAATCTGATCATCGACATAATGGAGGAAACACCTAGTGGTTTGCCATTCTTAATGGGGATCCTATCTACAAAGATCATGCTAGGTGACTTCAATTCAAGGGTTTTTGCTAATGGGAACCTCCCAAAAGAGACATTGCTTCTGATGGATGAAGGGTTCCTCAATTTTCGTAGAGGAATTGGATAGAGAATTGAAGAAGTCAGGCTGAGACTATAAAACAAGCGCTTATTGGGAGGCAACCTAAGTTCAATTTTTATTTTTAGTTTTTATTAAGTTTTATATTAGTAGTTTTGAATTTTCATTTATTTAGGATTTAATAAAATTGCTTCTATCATGGTTTTATAGGTTATTCAAGTCAAATTCAAGTGTGGTGCCCAATTTGTTCCATGTGCTTAGCCTATTCTCCAAACTTAGCGGATAAGGAGGAAGATTGCTATATTTTCAGGGAAGTCCTCTACTTTAATTTTTTCTATTATAGCCATTGAGGACAATGTCTAGTTTAAGTTTGGGGGCATTTTAGAGTAGTACTTCATATATTTAGTTATCTGCATAGTTGTTTTTTTTATGTGTTAGCATTATGTTTTTTTTAGGTTGCATATAATACATGGTATTTTTTTTTTTGCATCTTCATATATGTGTCATGTAGTATAATTGCATTTTTTTTTGCATGAATCTATGTGATAGGTTGGTGTGGTCTTAGCTTTCTACTATGATAAGATTGGTATTAAATGTTAACTTGAGCAGTGTTGATAATTGATGATGAGTTCTAATTTTAATCATGATGATAATGAGAGCACTGTCTAAAACTTATGTAACCGGTTAGCACTTAAAGTTTAACTGTTTTAATCCACTTGGTTCAAGGGTTTCATAATTTGTTTCTGAGGGAAAATCTTTGTTAAAATTTAAGGAAATTAGTGAACTGGCGGTAAAGGTTGGAATGAGGTAAAAGCTTGAGTTTGGGGGAATCTATGGGATATATATACTAAAAAAAATTGATGAAAAGAAAAAAAATAGAAAATCCAGAAAAAAGAAAAAAAAAAGAAAAGAGATGATGAAAAAAATAAAAAAAAAAAAGAAGAGAAAAATCGTGGTTAGTTTTGTTTCAGGGCCTTTGTTACTTGAGCAAGCACGCCCGAAGGGGTGCCTTAAAACCTAGCGCCCTAAGGTCTTATATGGTCTGGGAGTCGTTGGTTGAAAGCTCTCTAAGGGGTGGCACTGTTAGCCTAATGGAATGAGACATTGCACAGCCATGAAAAAAAAACAAAACACGAGAAAGAGCAAAAATGCCCTCGTGGTTGAATAAAAGTATAAATAAATCCTGTATTTACCCTTAGATTTGGTAATTGCTTAGTTTTAACTGGAGTTGTCATGTTCACGAAAGTAATTGAATTGGAACTGAAATTTTCCTTCTAAGAAGTTTGTTATGTGATTATCTTGAACTATGGTTGGATACAATGGTTAACACGCACACACGCACAACATGGGTGATGACAGGTTAGGGTTGACCAATTGGTTAGAGTTATGGATTTTGAATTGATTGGATATATTGTTTGAGTACCAATGGTATCTTTGAGGCCTGTTGCTATATATCATACTGATTTATTACTCGGTTCATAGGTATATTAGGAAGTAGATTATGCATATGCATTCATTTAGTTGAGTTATTTTATTTATTTTTAGTTCTTTTGTGTTTTTGCTTGAGGACAAGCAAAGGTTAAAGTTTGGGGGTATTTGATGAGTGAGTTTTATACCCATGAATTGGATACAGTCGGGCTTAATTTATTGTTGTTCTCAAGTCTTTTAGAATATTTTTTATGTGTTTATGTCTATTCATGCATGTTTTACATTTTTTTGTAGGATTTGGGACAAAAGTTACTTGGATCGACGTTCGGGGTGGCTAGATTCACGTTTTCGGCTTGTCATTTACACAGCAATCACTTCAGAGTCAATTTAACTATAGCTCTGGACATTATTTCGAAATACTCAAAGAATGAAAGTTGTATATCTACTTTTTCTCTTTCTAGAATATCTTAAATCATCGAAATCGGAGTTCGGACGAAGAGGTTATGGCCATTTTCCCAAAGGATATCGGAGCAGAAAATGTCAGACAAAGTTACAGCGCCGGGGCGCCTATTTTAGGTTTAAATGTGGCCAAGGCGCTTATAAAGGCGATGTTCGAGCATCGTGCCCAAATATTTGGGGTCTTTGGGAAGGGCTTGGTGATGGCATGGACGCGTTTTGGGCGAATTTTGACACCTTTTTGACTCCAAATTGGATTGAGTTTGTTCCTAAACTAAAAATTGGACTTGTAACCTATAAATATATGATGTAAGGCATAAAATAAAGGGAGATTACATAGCTTAGCCTAGATTAAATACTCCTTTAGATTAGAACATAACCCTAGTTCTTATTAGTTTTGGAGATTGAAGCAACTTGGAGACCATTGAAGATTCAAAGGAGGAGCGAAAGAGGAGTCTCAAGGCTACTGACAATAGATTATATTCTCTTCTCTTCTCTTACTTTTATCTTTTAATGTCTATTCAATTGTGGATTCTTGATTTTAATTCATTAATTATGAACTAACCCTTTCATTAAGATTTCAATTGAACTTTTTATGATTATGAATTGATTATTTGATTTATTCTAATTATTTATGTTGAAGTGAATTGTTCATCTTGCTTTGTGCTTATTGATTAATTATCCGATCAATTAATTACCTTGTTACTCTAGAAGGAATTGAGAAAGGAATTCTCTGGTTAGAATCGGGCATGGTGACATGTGACTTAGTTATTTTGCACAGTGAATAATTAGGTTTGTGAATAGAATGAGAATATCTATTTGCCGCATGTAACACATAAAGAATTGGGATTGTAACGAGTTTAATTCAATTGTTTTGCATAAAGATATAGCAAAATTTATCTAGGTTAAATAGAAGGCAATTGATCACTCGAGAGAGGGCTTTTGGCATTTGAGAATTCCTGTTAACAATTTAGTAAACATAATAATTGGGATAATTGGATAATCGGTTTATAGTTCATAATTGGGGATATTGGAGTCTTAGCCTTTATTTATTTGAATTCATTTATAAAGTAACCTAGTTTTAATTAGTTAATTTAGTTTTCTTAATTAGAAAATTCACAATTTGCTATTGTTTAAATAAAATTGATTTGGTTAAGAGTTAGTAATTGATAATTTTTATTAAATAATTCCTCGTGGGAACGATACTCTACTTTCACTTTATTACTTGTTGACCATGTATACTTGCATGTATTCATTTATTGCAAAATCGATCAACAGTCGTGCACTATAATGTCCACTTGAACTTGCAGAACTTCAATCCGAGCATCAGAGCGAGGTATATCTGACCTTCTTCAGACTGCTTGTGTCGAGAGTTACATAATGACATGGATTAGAGGTTGTACGAAGTCAGGAAGAGGGGTCTATGCCCATGGTCTTCAAGCTTTAAATTCTATCCAAAGTACTGTCACACGTAATAGTCACTCGGGATTGTAACTCCTCGGTTCTTGTGGGACATTATTGGATGTATGTATGTATGAAGTGTTGAGACGACGTGCCATTTGTCGAAGGAACAAGATGACGTTTGACTCCTCGCCGGGGTTATTGCTGGTTTGAGTTGAAAGTAGACGTTGCTCAGGGTTACAACTGAGATTGGACTACTTGTTGGTATACCGCGATATCATCTTGTTGACGTGGTAAGATGACGTTGTGGATCGCCACCGAGGTTATCGCCATTTAAGCTTTTAAAGCGAGCGTTGCTCGAGGTTACATCCCGAGATTGGACCGCCGCTTGTTTATATGTCTCACCGTCATCTGCATGGATGTTCACGTCGCCGTTGTTATCTCCGGGTTTGAGGTGTGTGTGCCTTGACAGGATGTTGGTGGTTGAAGCTGATTGCATATGTTTGAAACAAGCATTTCCAGGGTTATCGCCGGAACTACAATGGCATCTCTTGGGGCTATCACCAAGGATGGGGTTGCTACTCCCAGTGTTTCTCTGGGACTGGAACTGAGCGTCACGGTGTTATCGCGGAGACAGAACTGTCCTCTTCGGTGTTATTGTCGGTCCTTTGATCTGCATATCTCGGGGTTATCTCTGAGATTGGAAATAACATTCTGGTGTGTGTTTTGGGTTTTGAGATGACGTTCCCGGGTTGTGTTCCGGGTTGGAACTGAACTTTTGGTAGTATCTGGAATGGATGTAAGCTGTCTTGCAGGGTTATCTCCAAAAGACGAATCTACCCTCCTCCAATGCTAGTAATAGGAGTGCAGAAAATTTCGAGTGTCTATAGATGCCCCTCTTTATCATATTCATGCAATGCAAGGCATGGATAGGATAAAGAATACTAGACACTTGAAATGTAAGCAAGATAAACATGATGCTACATGCAGAAACATGATGCAAATGCATGTAGAATGCATGACTGATTGTCTGGTAATCCTGCTGGGATGACAATCAGTGATGGCTTGGACATGCGATCCAAGTTTCCAAGGATGTTGACGTTGGGGCTATCACCAAAGTCCTGAATCCTAGACACTGGCTTATACTCCATAGAGGTACCTCTTATGTGGAAGAGATCTGTGGGGATAAAGGCTTTGTCTATTTGAGTATGTGTATAACATATTCCCTCATACTGTCGGAGTTACTGCAAACAGTGTTGTCCCTGCCAGGGTTGCCTGACCTTTGTTGATGTGTGTATCACCGGATAGATCCCTGTTGGGTGCATTGTCAAGGCTGCTTGACCTTCATTGATGTATGTGTCAATGGTAACATTGCGTTATGACCCTTGCTGGAGAAGGTTGTGTCGATGGGTTTACTTGCCATCGGCTAACATGACGTCAAGGCTACTTGACCTTTATTGATGTGTGTATCAATGGTTACATTGCGTTGTAACCCTTGACGGGGACACGTAGATGTTTTAAGGATGCACATTATGACCCCCGCCGGGGATATGTAGATGTTTGATAACTTCGGCGTTGTAACCCTCGCCGGGGATATGTAGATGCTTGATAACTTCGGCGTTGTAACCCCCGCTGGGGATATGTCAGGGTTGCCTGACACTCATTGACGGCATCAGACCTTTGTGGGGTATTGTCGACATGATCTGTGAAAGCTGAGCTCATTGGTATAGTATACCCTGCATTCAGGTGAATACCTTTGAGACGACGGGAGTTTAACTCTGACCGACAAGAAACCAGGATTTCAGGCTATTCCGCTCAATCGCGTAGCATTTTTATTCTTGATTTGGCCTTTTTAGCTTCTGAGACCTCCTTTGCAACTCTAACTGGAGTGATCCGGAGGTGTGGGACCCATGGAGCGGGGCCGCAAGTGTACCTGCAAGATTCCTTTCTTCACAGATGGAGGATGGGAGCTCTATTTAGGAGAGCTGCTATTAAGAGAACTACAGGAGAGATTCGTGTACCGATCTTGCCTCCTTCCAGGCGTTGACATCCGTCATTGACATCCCATTGATTGGGATTGACGGTTTTATATTATTAGAGGGTCCCTATTCTCAGGAGATATTCCAGCATTGGTGGATCCCTCGTACGATTGGAGCTCAGACCCGCGCCACACAGTTTATGGGGGATATGGTTCCAAGATCCGTGATAATGATGGATTGGCTAGCCTGTGTCAGAGATCAGACTCATGTGACATAGATTAACAGATTGACTCGACAACTGGACCAGTCACATCTTTGCATTCGGCATTTTGGCAGAGATCCTGCAGAGGTAGATACTTTTGATCTTTCCAGCTCTGGCGCTGATCCCTCTGGTGACCCATATGGTTTTCTAAGACACATGATCCTCCTCAGATTTACTGATATCCCTATAGATAGAGATCTAGTGACTCAGGAGGACTTACATCAGGTAGACAGGATCGATGATGTAGACATCGACACTCTTGACTTTTTCTGATGTATTTCTTGCTATCTCTTTTGATAGGCCTCTGTTGTATGTTGGGTAGCTTCGCCCCATTTCCCAGTATTTTGGCTGTACAGAGATGTATTAGATGATGATATACTTAGGAATGTATGTACAATTTTCCATTCCCTATATCATATTTCCATCTATTGTATCATGCATGTTATTATGTTATGCATATGTATGTATGTCCAAAGATATTCAACATTGACCCCTGGATGGTCTTATGACACTACCGTCTGAGATGTCTTCTTCGACAGTTAGCCGTATTGATCATACCCCACCATTTGTGGTGGTAGCTGGTATGCGATCATGGTATGATAGTATATCACCATCAGACATGGTGATTGTAGATGATTTGCTGTAGCATACTATGACCCTGTTGATGTTTCAGGTTCCTCTAGGATTTGTAGAGGGCATGCTAGAGCACTAGGTACCGGACAGACAGGTTTTCCGATTTGGGACCCGTAAGTTGACTCCTACTTTGGAGGAGTATGTACGGTTGACAATGCTGCCGCTGGACAGACCTTGCGTGCATATGGCTATTGGAGACATGAGCAGACAGTTCATGACCCTCATCGAATTGAGACGTAGAGTGGTCCAGGATAAGATTACATCCGGCCATGTGATATCCTAGTGTTTCTTGTTTGACAGGTTTGGCTCTGAGGACAGCTATGCACGACATTCCGGGGATTTCACCACACCGGAAGACCATTGGCATTCAGCCAGAGTAGATGTACTGCTTCTATATGTATTGTCATACGTTTACATGTCGCGGTACATGGATGAGCTAGATATCGGCATCATTATGGCAGTGAGAGCTCTCAAGGAGGGTCGTACCATTGTACCGATGATTATCGCAGAGACCTTGAGGTCAGCTACATACTGCTGCACTTATCCGGCAGAAGTGTTTATAGGTAGCTCGGTCATGCTGTATGTGTGGTTTATGTCACACTTGAGACTGATTGGCACATTTAGACATCATGGATTTTGTTTCACCCATGACATAGCCATGACGTATTCCTTCCAGCCTACGGAGTGTACGAATGCTGCATCCTGGTCCGTTTTCCTGGCAGGGCTTAGATATCCATTTGATATATTGCCGTGTTCAGGGCTCAGCTCACCCTACAGCTTCATTACTCATGCTCCGGGCATAGATTATCTCCTCCGGGTTGGATTGAGGGCATGATCACCGACCACCCATCGCCGTGATGTGTCGGTTTGACCGATTTTAATTTTCATTCGTATGAGGGGCAAGTGAGTCGCTAAGGCGTCACCGTTTGTCGTCACGGAGGATAGATCCAGGTTGTATGCCTGTTGGGATCAGCGAGAGCTGGCTGAGTTTTTTGTTAGTCATCCAGGTTGTTCTGCAGAGTATTCCGCATGGATAGAGACAGAGGCTACATCGGCTGCGGTAGTATCCACGGTGCAGAAGACTGATTCTGACGATGAGGAGCCTATAGAGGAGGTTGTTATTCCAACCGATGATTTGACTGCTGGGCTGCTAGCATTTGTGATGGATTCTCCCACCCCGAGTGCCACTATTACCCAGTATTTGGCACATCATTTGGAGCAGAGCTTACATCTGATGACCTATGCTAGAGATTAGGCTAGGGTCAAGATGTTGACAGCTCTTGATGAGAGAGATACTGCTCTGTTAGAAAGGGAAGACGCTAGATCAGCCAGGGATGCATTAATAGTGGAGCGGGATGCCGCCTTATCTGCTAGGGATGTGGCCATTACAGATAGTACTTCAGTTAGATCCCAGATGACTGTCAGTCTGACCGACATGAGTGCTTACATTGATGAGCATTATGCCACCATGCAGTTAGCCTCTGATCTGCTAGCTCATGTAGATACCCTTGGGTAGGAGCTTGCAGTGCTTCCTCCGTCTTCAGAGAGGGATGCTATGTTAGATCTGATAGTTCGCATGTATACAAATCTATAGATAGCTTTGTATTTTCCTACACAGACTAGCTTAGCCATTTTGTCATGTACAGCACAGATGTATATATCAAACAGTATTATGTAGGGCAGGGAAATATATTTTGATTCACTCTCCTTTTAGTTATGTCTTGATACTTGCTTAATGTTTGCCTGTTTCTCCAGGGCCTTGTGATCTTGATGCATTCTGAACTTATCCTTGATAGATGAACATTGAGACGTTGTAAGATCTCTCAAAACTGATCATTGATTTCTGTGAATCCCTACCATCTTTTGTGTCTTGGGACTCGTATCTGTATGGAATATGGAGAGGAGGGTGATTTCATCCTCTCTAAGATTAACCGCACCACAGATGGTCGCCAGTTCTTCTATTTGTGAGAAGCCTAGTTAAATCCATCTCTTATGGGTTGGTATTGCTCTTTGAGGCACGATCGCAGCTTAGATGGTCACCGAATCTTCTATTTGTGAGAAGAGGTTGGGTAATTCCATCCCTTTGATCTGAAACTGATGAAATGGGGCAATTTAAAGATTGATCCCAGTACCATGTGATAAGTACGTTGTTCTGGTAGGGGTTAGACTGCACCATGAATGGCTGCCTACGTACTCCTATTAAAGAGGAGATCAAGTTTACGTAGTTCAAACCTAATGTGGGAGGTTCAACGCTGAATGCAGAAGGTAGAAGGGTGTAGAAATATTTTTGTTATTTTTGTTGTTTTGTAGAGAAAGGGTAGAAATTTTTTGTTGTTTTTCTTTATTGCGACCGGGCCATATAGCATATGGTTGCTTACGTACCCCCGGGAATCAGGGAGATCAGGTCGACGTAGTTCACCCCTCAAGACGAATTGAAGGCGAAGAGAAGTGTAATCCCATGTGCAGGCTATACTGCGGGGAGAAGAAAGTTTAATCCCATAATGGGGACAAACAGCAAGTGTGTAAAAAGTTTGATCCCGTCTTCAGGACAAACTGCAGGTGTGAAAGGTTCAATCCCGTCTTCAGGATAATCGAAATTGAGAAAGGTTCAATCCCGTCTTCAGGATAACCGAAACTGTATGGAAGGTTTGGAATGAGGTAAAACCAGGTTGCTGGATTGAAGTGTATGTTTGCCTGAGGGGCAGAAGAGCATGTAAAAGGGTGAAAGGGTTCAAAACCGGAATGATTGGTGATTTGGTGATCAAAACCAGGATGTTTGTTTGATGGTAACTTCAGACATAGTACCGTTTCACGGCGTCCGAGTTAATAAGTTGTGGAAATTCATCGCTATCCATTTCCTGTAATCTGAGAGCACCTCCTGTCAATACTTCTTTGACAACAAATGGGCCTTCCCAGTTAGGAGCGAATTTTCCCTTAGACTAATCTTGGTTGTCAATGATCTTCTTCAAAACCAAGTCATGTTGTTTAAATTGCCATAGTCGGACTTCTCTGTTGTAGGATCGTGCGATCCTTTGTTGATATAACTGACCATGGAAGATTGTCGCGGTTGTCCTTTCATCTATCAGAGATAATTGGTGACACCTGTCTTGTACCTATAGGTCTCCATCCAACTGAGCATCCATCAATACTCTGAGGGATTCCATTTCCACTTCTATGGGGAGCACTGCTTCTATCCCATAGACTAATGAGTAGGGGGTTGCCCTAGTGGAAGTTCGCATAGAAGTTCTGTAGGCTAATAAAGTCAGATGCAAAAGGTCAGGCCATCCTTTGTGATTGGTGGACATTTTCTGCAATGATCTTTTTCATGTTTTTATTAGCCGCTTCAATAGCACCATTCATCTTTGGACGATAGATGACGGAGTTGAGGTGTTTGATGTGGAATTTTCTGCATAACTCCTCCATCATTTTATTGTTGAGGTTCTTAGCATTGTTTGACACAATGACCTCTGGTTGTCCATATCGACACATGACATTGTTTTTGATGAAAGAAATGATAACTTCTTTAGTAACCCTGGGGAAGGATGCTGCTTCTACCCATTTGGTGAAGTAGTCGATCATGGTGAATATGAATCGATGTCCATTACTGGCTTTGGGCTCGATGGGCCTGATCACGTCCATTCCCCACATTGAGAAGGGCTATGGTGAACTCATATTGTGGAGTTCCCTTGGAGGGGCGTGGATAGCATTCCCATGAATCTAGCATTGATAGCACCTCTTGACGTGATCATCACAGTCAGCTTTAAGTGTAAGCCAATAATGTCCCATTCTGAGAATTTTCTTGACAAGTAAGGGTCCGCTCATGTGAGGGCCGCATACTCCACCATGGATCTCATCCATGAGTCGCTGAGCTTGGTCTTTGTCCAGACATCTAAGGAGACCTAATCCTGCATCTCTTTTGTAGAGTGCATCTCCGCTTAGGTAGAATTTCATAGCAAATTGATGAATCCACCTCTTCTCAGTTAGGCTCGCCTTAGCGGGTGTAGATCTATCTCGCAGATATTCCTTGATGTGCTGATACCAAGTATTGAGGATGGGAGGTGGCTCATCCGATGCTTCTCCAACATAATTCCTATAGACTGGGGCTTTTTGCAGAGCAAACATAATGCTTGGCATGTTTTCCTTGTCAGGTATGTATACCAAGGAGGCCAACATTGCTAATGCATTTGCAAAATTATTCTTATTACGAGGAATGTGTAGGAAGGAGATTTCTTCGAACTCCAAAGCCATCTGTAAAACTTGTCGATGGTAAGGCAACAAATGCAATTCTTTGGTTTGATAGATTCCTGTGGATTGTTTGATTACCAATTCGGAATCCCCAAAGACAGTTAACCGCCTGATGCCCATTGAATGGGAAAGTTTTAGCCCCATGATATAGCCTTCATACTCAGTTGTGTTGTTGGTGCTGACAAACTACAATTTGACTGTGACGGGATACTGCTCCCCCGTAACGGATATTAGGATTGCTCATTTCTCGAGCCTTCAGATAATGACTCCATCAAAATACATTCTCCACGTTTGGCATGTATTGTCATCGATGTCAGAGTTGAATTGTCATTACTCATTCGTCAGGGAGGTATGTTTCTAAGGGTTTGTAATCCCCTACAGGTGCGGCGGCCAGTTGATCCGCAATTTCTTGACCTTTAACAGACTTTTGCATCACATAGACGATGTCAAATTGTTGTAGGATAAACTGCCATCTGGACAGTCGACAATTCAGTATGGGTTTGCTGAACACATACTTGAGAGGATCCACGTAGGATATGAGATGGGTTGTGTGACCATGGAGGTAATGTTGTAACCTCATGGAAGCCCATGCTAAAGCACAACAAGTCTTCTCAATCAGAGTGTACTTGTGTTCACTGATGCCGAATCTTTTGCTGAGGTAATAGATAGCTCGTTCTTGGCCTCTATTGTCTGTTTGCCCCAACATGAAGCCCATAGCATTGTTATTTATGGACAGGAACATGAATAGGGGAACATCATCCCTGGGAGGTACCAAAACAGGACCGTTAATTAGTTGCTCTTTGATTGTGAGGAAGGCTTTCTGATACTCATCGTTCCATTTCATGGAGGAGTTCTTCTTTAACCGCTTGAAGATTGGCTCACAGATTGCTGTGAGTTAAGAAATGAATCTGCTAATGAAGTTGATCCTTCCCAAAAATCCTTGTATTTACTTTTTTGTCTGAGGAATGGGCATTTCTTTGATGGCCTGGATTTTGGTAGGATCCAGTTCAATCCTTTTGTGGCTGACTAGGAAGCCTAGCAACTTGCCTAACTTAACACCAAAGGGGCACTTGGCGGGATTCAACTTCAAGTTGTAATTACGCAACCTGTTGAAAAGTTTTGTGAGATGGTCCAAGTGGTCCTCCTCCTTCAGGGATTTGACAATGATGTCATCCACGTAGATCTCTATCTCTTTGTGCATTAAATCATGGAAAAGAGCCATCATAGCTTCACCGATAGGTTGCTCTGGCGTTGATGAGGCCGAATGACAATATGCCTCGTAACAAAAGGTTCCCCAAAGAGTGATGAAAGCGGTTTTCTCACGATCTTCCTCAACAACCATAATTTGATGGTACCCATAAAGCAATCAAAGAAAGGAGTACATGCCGATTGAAGCGTTATTGTCGATAAGAATGTGGATAAAGGGCACGAGAAAGCTATCTTTAAGGCAAGCTTTGTTCAAATCTCGATAATCCATAAACTCGCACCTTTCCCCTGGTTTGAAGCACGGAACAATGTTGGATATCCACTCCGGATATGTAGACACCATGATGATGCCAGCTTGAAATTGTTTCACAATTTCTTCTTTAACTTTTAAACTCCATTCAGGCTTCAATCGCCTGAGTTTTTGTCTAACTGGCTTGAATCCTTCTTTAATGGGAAGGCGATGAAGAACAATGTCAGTGGACAAACCCACCATGTCTTCATGAGACCATGTAAACACAGCTTGGAATTGGGTTAATAGTGCAACCATGTCATTCCGTTGATTTATGGGAAGGTCTGAACCAATCTGGATTAGCTTAGGGTTGTCTAAGGTTCCGAGATTGAAAAGAGTGGTTTGATCAAGATTGGGTTTGGGTTTGTCTGCGACCCATTCCTTAATCTCTTGAGGTGTCTCAATGTCTTCTTGGATGTCCATCAAGTCTGAGTCTAACTTTGCATCAAAGTTACAGCCCTTGTGGAGAGAAGGCACCTCATCAGCAAGTACATGCACATCTAAATTCAGAGTCCTGAAACAAAAGATGTTTTCACTTAATATATGCAACTGTTCGATTATACAAAGGTGTTAGTATGTACATGATAAAATAACTGCTATTGCTGTAAAGGAAAGCAAGCAATTAAAGTTATCTACAGGACAGAGGGATTTTCTTACTATTTTACCCTCGTCAACCAATGCATGGAGTGCTGCTCCAATTGTCGAGGGCAAAGTCCTGAAGGACTGCAATGATGGATGGATCGTCCTTCTCCTCCTTCTCCCGAATGATAACCATAACATCTAGGCAATCATCGTCTGGGGTGTATCTATTGGTATGTTCATCATGAACAATGACGCAAATGCCTGCCATCATCAAGGCAAGGTCATGTTTACGTTTCCGTTCCTTTTCTTCCACTTCGGGATTAGGAATCAGCACCTCTTTTGCTTTGATTGGCACTTTGGTTTTGAAACAAAGATAGGCTGCATGACATGGGTGGCACCTTTCTTTGGAGATTGCATTAACTCATGAGGTAAAGGTATAGAAAATCGTCGTGCGACGGAAGCTTAAAGAACCTGCTCGTGCTTATGAGGATTCCTGTGACTGGAACTAGTAGAATAGCCTAGCCCGGCTGTTCTAATTTGACTGGACATTTGAATAGGGTGCTTAATACCCTACTTAACTTTACCGAGCCCTTGTCCAGGTTGATGACCCAATAACATCATTTCTTGAGTGGCCGACATAACCTCGGCAGAAATCTTGGGTACGGGAAGTGGCGCTCCCATAGAATGGTATTTGTATTACTCACTTCCAAAGTATGGAAACTGGTCGGTTCAACTTCTGAATTGATGCTGATAATTGGTAGAATTCCTTGTTCAGGACAATCCGGCTCAGCGTTGACAGTGACTAGACTTTTGTTGATGATGTATTTGAGTTGTTGATGTAGTGTGGATGGAACAGCTCCAGTCATGTGTATCCATGGTCTCCCCAATAGAAGGTTGTATCCTGAATCTATCTTGAGGATGTGGAAGGATACATTGAATGTATTTGGACCAATCTCAATTGGCAATTCAATCTTTCCGACGGCATTTCGTTGGGATCCATCAAAAGCTCGGATGACCGTATGGCTGCTTTGGATCCGCTTAAGATTGATATTCATTTTTACCAAGGTGGCATAAGGACAGATATTTAGAGATGAGCCTCCATCTATCAATACTCCTACTAGCATATACCCGAAAGATAACACTGCGATGTGCAATGGCTTGCAATGACCGGTCCCTTTGGGAGGTATATCATCATCAATGAAGGATATCACATTGCTGTTGAAAATATGATCAACCAAATGTTAAAATTTTTCCACGTTCACTGATTTTGGCAAGTAGGCTTCTTCTAAAACCTTCAACAAGATCTTCTGATGATTCTCAGAAGAGAAAACCAAATCCAGTATTGAAATCTGGTGTGGAGCTTCTCGCAAGCTTAAAACCACTTTGGCTTCATTCTGACCCATAGTACGGAGGAATTTTTCAATCTTCTCCATGGGAAATTTCCCCTTTGCTTCGTAAGTAGGTTTGATAACCCGTTGAGGAAGGTACAGTGGATTTTCTTTTAACACTGTAGCAGTAGTATGAGATGTGGATCCTTCAGCTTCTCTATAATTCCATAGAACTTTGTGCAAGCTGACAACAGGATGTTGTGGTCTGCAAGGTAAAGGAATTGGCTCCGGTGCGGCCACTTTCAAAGGATTGTCAGCTCATTTGAGTTGAATTGGTTGTATGGGAAATACTTTAACAGTCTCATAATTCACTTCGGAGATAACTGCTACTAATCCCTTCCATTGGGTAGGGCATGCATTCCCACCCTTGAGTTGCACAGTGTAATCATCTGCTATTTGCAGGACACCGTTATCAATAAGATTATGAATAAGATGGCGGAGTGCCCGACATTCTTCTGTGCTGTGACCGCAAGAATGTGAATGATATTGACACATTTCATCAGGATTGAACCGCCCTGAGCGAGGATTGATGGGAGGGAGAAGGAATGTGATTCTTCCTTCATTGATCAACATTTGAAGTATCTCCTCCATAGACTGACCCAGATAGGTGAATTCCCTTTGATTGGCAAAATCCTGACAGGCTTTAGTACTTGCTCACTTTGCAACCTTATCCTACATAGCTTCGCTTTCTAAAGGTGTTGATGGAGTATTTATAACAAATGGAAGGAGATGTGCATGCTCCTGCCTGATTAATTGGCGTGTGACTTGATGTTGATGGGTCACCAATTCTGCCAATTGCTCAATTTGTTTGGAAAGAGCTTTCATCTTTCGTTCCATGGTAAACTAGAACTTTTCATAATCCCATTTGTCAACACCGTCTTTGATGGGTTGGGACAATTCGCCATTGGAACCTTGTACAGTGCTCCAACTGATCATGTTGACCACTTCTTCTTTGTGTTGAGGAAGAGGGTTGTCTTGAACATAGGGTTGATCTGGTTTGGTCACTGCAATCTCACCATTATTTATCAGATCCTGAATCTTATGTTTCAAGGCCCAACAATCTTAAGTATCATGTCCGGGTTGTGACGCCCCCAAAATTAGGTATACGTCACCCATCTTGGGTCACCACTTACATGGTACATAAATTCAAATACAACTTACTAATATAGCTGTAGGTATGCAATCGACATAAAGCGTGAGTTTGAATACAAATATTGTCTACTAGATATTATACAAACTCAAAAGGAGTCCTCATTACAACTATTATCACACTATTTCACGAGAATAGTGAGGACTACTAAAGCTATCCTCCGGACCATTACTTCATTCCCCGACTCGTCCCAAACCTATGTTCTCATTTCAAGAGAAAACGGTGAAAGAAAGGGTGAGCTCAACTAGCCCAAGAAGAAATATTATGACTAAGATAATGCAGAATAAATTATCATTAGCCTTCAACAATGTTAAAAGCGATAAAATACAATAGACAACCGGTTTAACTGCTGCAGTGAATAAGCAATCCATTAAAAGAGTCAAGTAGAGAATAAAGTCTACTATCTTTTAGGTTTTAAAAGTTTTCATTAATTTTTATCATTTGAGACTCGACTTAATAAATAAACCACCACATCTAATCATCCACGTACCACGGTCAAGGATTTTCATCAAATTATCAATGGTCATGACTATACTAAAGAATCACCCCCGGTCATAATCATACCAAAACTATCCATCAACGCATTACAGCCACCGAGGACTTTTGTCACATCATTTATATCAAGTCATGATTATCCGAATGATCCTCGGTCATAATCATACTAAGTTCATCTATGCACGTAAGCCAAAGATAACATAATATAACATGAGGATGATGACAATGACATAATAATTCAATAAAACAAGTTCAAGAATTATTTAATCCATGAATTATTAACGTCCAAATTATCAACATGATCTTTGTTTTCGTAGAGTAAAATTCAAGAATGATCGGAAGAATATTTCCATGAAAAGATCTTTGGATGAAACGCAAATATCAAGGATATTCTACTAATTTCATGGAGTATAGAAGTCAAAGTTTTAACCAATTTGGGTATAATAAAGAATGGAATAACAAAAGAAATCACCGTGCATGCGGTGCCTTGCGCAGGCGAGTTATTCCAACATAATAATAATAACGGAACCGAAGTCGGGTGAAATTCACACTGCAAGCGAGGATGTTCCAATGAATAATAAAGATGGAACCGATCCGGTGTAAAACACACAGATAGGATATTCAATGAGAATGATAAAGGCGGAACCGGTCGGTGTAAAAACACCTGCATGTGATGTTCCAGCGAATAATAATAAAAAGCGGAACCGGTCGGGTGTAAAACACATGAGCAGGATGTTCCAAGCAGAATAATAATAAAGAGGCGGAACCGGTAGGTGTAAAACAAAATGATGGATGTTCCAATGAGAATAATAGAAGAATGTCACCAAGTATAGGGTAAACCAGCATATACAAGGTTATTCCAATGAGAATAATAAGCAATGGAATAACATAAGGATTTCACCAAGTATAGGGTATCTGGCGTATACTGAAGTTATGTATAGGGTATGCCACTTTTACGGAGTTATTCCAGCAGAATAATAGTGAATGGAATAATGAAGTTCTCTTCAAGAAGAAAGAATAACACCCTTACAAGTAAAAAAGAACTGAATATAGAAGTAGTGAAGTAGCGAGAATACTCTTCTTCTTTCTATAACTTTCTCTCTATAGCTTCTCTCTATAATTTCTCTCTACAGAGTTTCAATGAATTCGTAAGAAAATAATGAAGGAATGAGCTTCTATTTATAGAAAAATGGAATGCATAGTAACTAATCCATGAGCGGTCAGATTGATTTACTTTAATCGACGGTCCATATTTAAAGAAAAATCTTTTAAATAAAATATAATATATTCTATTTATATAAAAACATTTTACTATGCAAACACTTTATGCAATACTATGCAAAACACTATGCAAAACACTATGCAACACTATGCATAATAAAATATAATATATTCTATTTATAGAATAACTTTAATAAAGTATTCTATTTTATATAAAAAGATGTTTACATTTTATTACGTTAATAATACTGAATAAAACAAAACGTCATTATCATTATAATAATTCATATTATTAATCGACAATAATGGAATCAAATGAGTGACTTCTCACATAAGCATCGATAATCAACACCGTGTGCTACTATGCAACCACACGTATTCATCGTACTTTTACTACCGAGAGTAGTTCAGCGGTAACCACGGTAAAACTTCCGCCGTTATTTCAATAAAATATTTTTGTCGCGTTTTCTCAATCCAAACAATAATTACATTAATGGGGTCCACCTGATGATTGAGTAGTTATACGAATATTTCCTCGCTAAATCAAATATTCCCAGACCAATCGAATATAATATAACCACTTGCATACTTTGCAAAATTTATAAATACTACCCACAACTATAATATTATCTCAAATTCACACCATAATATAAAAAAATTATTTTGACAAAATTTAAATCTTTATTGATAAAATCTGGGGTCTCACAATCTCCCCTCCTTATGGAATTTCGCCCTCGAAATTAGGAATGCGATACTGATATGATAAAGAGATGAGGATACCTTGAATACCTTTATCGTTTAAAATATTAAATTCATCTTTGAAATCGCCAAAGCTATTTATTAACAATTCATCTTTGCACTACAAGCTAAAGATATACAACTGTAAAACCAATAATGCTAAGACGCAGCTTAATAGTATCACGACCACGAATTATCCATGCACCACTGGCCAATGATATTCGTGTTTTCAATTATGGTTATGATTATACCAAACAATCCCTGGTCATAATCATACCAAGTCCATCTATGCACGTAAGCCACAGATGACTTTGAACGCATCCATGAATTAATATTTCATTCTTTGAGACTCGATTTCAATAATTAATCCACATCATCGAATCATCCTCGCACTACTGAAAGGCGAGGATATTCATTAGTATCACGACCACAAATTATCCATGCACTACTACCAAAGATAATTGTGTTTTCATTAATATCGCGACCACAAATTATCCATGCACTCTGACGCCAAAGATAATTGTGTTTTCAATTACGGTTATGATTATCTTAGAACAATCCGTGGTCATAATCATACCAAGTTCATCTATGCACTTCTGAGCCGCAGATGACTTTCAACATAATATAAACATGAGGATAATGATATAAAGAATCAATCAAATGAGATAAAGGATAAATATTAAACATTTATAATATAATTTATCCAGGATTCAAGAATATCCCCATGTTATCAATCATTTAATAATCTCATAATCTAATAACATTAATATTATAACAATATTTTAATCACTTCTTAAATTTATAAACAATTTATCTTAATTGTTTACACTTTACCATATAATGCATTTAATCATTCAAAAATGTCATACTCATAAGATATCATCACCAATTATCAAATCCCTCATCAAAAAAATATGTATATACTCTATATAGGATTCTCTAGCCATAAAATCCTATTTTCAACTTTGTTACTTCACATAACATATTTAACTCATATGTTCGTAACTAAACTATTTTCATGAAAAATACCAAATCAGCCCCAAAAATATTTCTTTTCTGGGATTTAGCATAATATAGTCCCATGATGAAAATATATTTTTCTCGGAATTTTTAAAATTCATTTACTATTTTTCAAAAATCAATTTCCAATAAATTCCTTAAGAAATTAGCTACCTCAAGTTTAACTCCAAAAATTCTCAAATCTTGGCAGGACCTCACACATGTTAACGTGAGCTTCTAGTTTAAATTTCATGGTCATCGGAGTTATAGAACTCCGGTTATAGCGTTTTTCGTCGGAAAAACCTAAATATTGAAATAGTCATAACTTGCTCATTTTAAGTCAGAATGAGCTCATTTTTGGACAGGAGGTACTTTATACCATATAATTTCATGTCCCAAAAGGCCAGAATTTTTCTCATAATTTAAGTGGCCGAAACAGTCCCTTAAAGTTTCTGGGCAGTAGCATTTTTGAAATTTACAGCTTTGACCTCCTTTGCTAAAATCAGTCCACACAAAAATCTACAACACCTTTTCCAGTAATTCCACTTGGATTAGTTAGGTAACTCATAGATCTAACTCTAGGACTTGACCACATTCAAAAATTCAAAATATAATAGGAGATATGGTCAATTTAATTTCATGTTACATTTTTCACTAAAATCTGATTTTCAACTCTTTGTGATTTCTAAGAAACTTTCATGTTTTTACGTACTAACCAACATAACTCATCATAAAACTTACTAATACTTCATATACCCATGATTTTCATTATTCCAATGCTTTTATTATGACTTTCATCATAAACCACGTAAACAGATCCTTTTAGTTAAAGAAATATTTGAGGGTTTAAGAAATGAGTTTTTTTTTTTTTTTTTTTGTACTGGGGTCAATACAAAATTCGATTTCACGTTCTAGGGTAGGCTAGGAAGTCTTCAAGAATACGCCAAGAAATTTATTAATGATAGAAATATCATTCAAAATTGTTACTCTCGTCCAAGACTTGGATAGTACGTTACATTGATACCAACTGTGACTTTCATCCCAACTTTGGATAGCACATCACAATGACACCTTACATAAATGTATAATCAAAAACTGTTTTAGAAATTAGAATCTTTGGGAAGTGCTCAAGGAAACCTTCGTACATGGGAGGCCATGCTTCTAGGTTATAATAGATATCATATGGCCGTTGAATTATCCTTGGTTTACCTAATAGACCCCAAAGAAAAATGAGAAGATTACTATCATATTCTTCCCAATGGTGAGTCTTCTCTTGATTTATCACTATCTCCACTGTCTCAAATTGAGAATTATACTTCAAACAAACACCAAGATCATATAGGTAGTGCTCGTAAATATACTCAGAAAGTGGATGAGCACATCCCTGTCTTATGATGACACGAGGTTGTATGTCATTAGACATCTTGTATGATAGTGGCAAAACACTCTTTCAACGTTGGGTTCGACTCACCCTAGTTGATTCACCAAATATAACTATTAAATGATGACCACCGTTCTATTCCACTGTTACCCCCGCTCGACTTAGCTACACTCTTATTACCTGAAAGGAATTGTGAAGCAAAAGGGTTAACTAATATATCAAATATTATCCCTATACTCTGATCGACCAATTAAATAACAAATAATCTTAGGTAGGTCATACTAGCGAAGGAATTCCCCGTCTCTCCCCTCCTAGTTCTTATCTCACATCTCAGCCAGGGATCATATCCCTAAGCTCTGATACCAACTGTGACTTTCATCCCAACTTTGGATAGCACGTCACAATGACACCTTACATAAATGTATAATCAAAAACTGTTTTAGAAATTAGAATCTTTGGGAAGTGCTCAAGGAAACCTTCGTACATGGGAGGCCATGCTTCTAGGTTATAATAGATATCATATGGCCACAGAATTATCCTTGGTTTACCTAATAGACCCCAAAGAAAAATGAGAAGATTACTATCATATTCTTCCCAATGGTGAGTCTTCTCTTGATTTATCACTATCTCCACTGTCTCAAATTGAGAATTATACTTCAAACAAACACCAAGATCATATAGGTAGTGCTCGTAAATATACTCAGAAAGTGGATGAGCACATCCCTGTCTTATGATGACACGAGGTTGTATGTCATTAGACATCTTGTATGATAGTGGCAAAACACTCTTTCAACGTTGGGTTCGACTCACCCTAGTTGATTCACCAAATATAACTATTAAATGATGACCACCGTTCTATTCCATCGTTTTTTTACCCCGCTCGACTTAGCTACACTCTTATTACCTGAAAGGAATTGTGAAGCAAAAGGGTTAACTAATATATCAAATATTATCCCTATACTCTGATCGACCAATTAAATAACAAATAATCTTAGGTAGGTCATACTAGCGAAGAATTCCCGTCTCTCCCTCCTAGTTCTTATCTCACATCTCACTTGGGGATCATATCCTAAGCTCTCGATACTAATGTGACGACGGACACCAACTTGTGTCAAGACCTCACATTGGTACCTATCACTTGCCAATAGAAAGAGCAGGCGCCCCTACGGAGAATCGGCGGTGCATCCCCCATCAACAGGAAGTCACCCAATGAGAGGCTCGGGGCTCTTCACACTTATGGGCTCGATACCAAGCTGTGACGCCCCAAAATTAGTATATCGTCACCCATCTTGGGTCACCACTTACATGGTACATAAATTCAAATACAACTTACTAATATAAGCGCCGTGTGCAATACGACATAAAGCGTGAGTTTGAATACAAATATTGTCTACTAGATATTATACAAACTCAAAAGGAGTCCTCATTACAACTATTATCACACTATTTCACGAATAGTGAGGACTACTAAAGCTATCCTCGGACCATTACTTCATTCCCCAGGACTCGTCCCGGCTATGTTCTCATTTCTCAAGAGAACGGTGAAAGAAAGGGTGAGCTCAACTAGCCCCCGAAGAAATATTATGACTAAGATAATGCGAATAAATTATCATTAGCCTTCAACGAGTGTTAAGCGATAAAATACAATAGACAACCGGTTTAAGCTGCAATGGAATAAGCAATCCATTAAAAGAGTCAAGTAGAGAATAAAGTCTACTATCTTTTAGGTTTAAAAAGTTTTCATTAATTTTTATCATTTGAGACTCGACAATAAATAAACCACCACATCTAATCATCCACTACCCACGGTCAAGGATTTTCATCAAATTATCAATGGTCATGACTATCTTAGAATCACCCCCCGGTCATAATCATACCAAAAACTATCCATCATCGCATTATGTGCCACCGAGGACTTTTGTCACATCATTTATATCAAGTCATGATTATACAAGAATGATCCTCGGTCATAATCATACTAAGTTCATCTATGCATGCGTAAGCCAAAGATAACATAATATAACATGAGGATGATGACAATGACATAATAATTCAATAAAACAAGTTCAAGAATTATTTAATCCATGAATTATTAACGTCCAAATTGTCAACATGAATCTGTTTCGTAGAGTAAAATTCAAGAATGATCAGAAGAATATTTCCATGAAAAGATACTGGATGAAACGCAAATATCAAGGATATTCTACTAATTTCATGGAGTATAGAAGTCAAAGTTTTAACCAACTGGGTATAATAAAGAATGGAATAACAAAAGAAATCACCATGCATGCGGTACTTCGCATAGACAGGTTATTCCAACATAATAATAATAACGGAACCGGTCGAATTGAAATTCACACCGCAAGACAGGATGTTCAACCAGAATAATAAAGATGGAACCGGATCCGGTGTAAAACACATGATAGGATATTCAGCAAGAATGATAAAGAGCGGAACCGGTCGGTGTAAAACACACATGCGATGGATGTTCCAGCGAGAATAATAATAAAAAGCGGAACCCGGTCCGGTGTAAAACACCATGACGGGATGTTCCAAGAATAATAATAAAGCGGAACCGGTAGGTGTAAAACACACTGATGAGGATGTTCAGCAGAATAATAGAAGAATGTCACCAAGTATAGGGTAAGCCAGCGTATCTGAGTTATTCAGCGAGAATAATAAGCAATGGAATAACATAAGGATTTCACCAAGTATAGGGTATGCCGCGTGTCACGAGTTATGTATAGGGTATGCCACTTTTACAAAAGTTATTCCAACAGAATAATAGTGAATGGAATAATGAAGTTCTCTTCAAGAAGAAAGAATAACACCCCTACAAGTAAAAGAAATGAATATAGAAGTAGTGAAGTAGCGAATACTCTTCTTCTTTCTATAACTTTCTCTCTATAGCTTCTCTCTATAATTTTCTCTCTAGAGTTTCAATGAATTCGTAAGAAAATAATGAAGGAATGAGCTTCTATTTATAGAAAAATGGAATGCATAGTAACTAATCCATGAACGGTCAGATTGATTTACTTTAATCGACGGTCCATATTTAAAGAAAAATCTTTTAAATAAAATATAATATATTCTATTTATATAAAAACATTTTACTATGCAAACACTATGCAATACTATGCAAAAACTTATATGCAAAACACTATGCAACACTATGCATAATAAAATATAATATATTCTATTTATAGAATAACTTTAATAAAGTATTCTATTTTATATAAAAAGATGTTTTATTTTTATTACGTTAATAATCTGAATAAAACAAAAGCGTCATTATCGCTATAATAATTCATATTATTAATCGACAATAATGGAATCAAACCGAGTGACTTCTCACATAAGCATCAATAATCAACACCAGTGTGCTACTATGCAACCACACGTATTCTTGTACTTTTACTAATGAGTAGTTCAACAAGAACTACGGTAAAACTTCCGCCGTTATTTCAATAAAATATTTTTGTCGTTTTCTCAATCCGACAATAATTACATTGTAGGGTCCACCAATGATTGAGTAGTTGTACGAATATTCCCTCGCTAAATCAAATATTCCCCGACCAATCGAATATAATATAACCACTTGCATACTTTGCAAAATTTATAAATACTACCCACAACTATAATATTATCTCAAATTCACACCATAATATAAAAAATTATTTTGACAAAATTTAAATCTTTATTGATAAAATCTGGGGTCTCACACGGGTGCCCTGACATGATAAGCACACTTCCGAGTAGCATTAAAACCCCTGCCTTTAGGGTTGGCTGATGGAAGAAGATGTGTAATTTTCTTCTGAGCAGTCAGAAGAGCAAGAATGTTCTCGAGCGAATTCCCTAAGGGTGTGAATGTTCGAGGTCGCTTTACTTCTCCACTTTTAGGCAATGGAGGGTTTGAAGATTGTGCTAGAAAAGGGGAGTAGTTTTTCCTATGCATAGGCATGTTTGGATTGCCTTTTTGTCCTTGTAGTATCAAGGAAACAACCTCCTCTTTCTTTTTATGGACCCTCCGGGGGTTGTTTCCATAAGATCCGGACTGGATGTGCTAAGCAACAGCTTTAAGAGCGGCTAGGTCTTGAATTTTACCGGACTTCAATCCCATCTCAGCCATCTCGCCGTGTTTTATCATTTCAGAGAATGGTTTGCCAATACCAGCTAGAACTCTCTCATAGAAATGGGCTTCCTGTACATCTATGAATGTCATGACCATTTCTGACTCTGTCATGGAAGGAATAACTTGAGCAGCAAGGCGCCTCCACCTTTGAGCATACTCTCTAAATGACTCATTAGACTATTTCTTGACCTTGGTGATTTGGTACCGGTCTCGAGCCATCTGAGATTGAAAATTGTATTGAGTGAGGAAGGCGTGAGCTAGCTCTTCCGAGCTATGGATCTTAGAGTTGTCTAATCTGGTATACCATGAACGGGCTTCTCCAGTCAGACTTTTCTGAAACAGCTGCATTTTGAGCTTTTCATTCTCCGCATAAGATCCGAGTTCTCCATGAACACCTTTAAATGTGTGTAAGGATCCCCTAATCCGTCATACTTTTCAAAATCAGGGATCTTGAATTTCTCTGGATATTGAACACCAGGAAATATGCAAAGGTCTGTATATAAAACACTACCATGGGTTCCAATCCCTTTGAGAACGCGAATGGTTTCCTCCATTTGAAGGAACTTCTTTCTGATGTCACCGGTGTCTAGATCTCCTTTGAGATGGGTGTTTTCAAGGTCTTTGTTGGTTGTATCCAACTGATGTTCTGGAATTGTTTTTTCCAGACCTTGAACTCCCCCTTATGTAGAGGATTCTGTATGTGTAGGTATCTTCGTACCCTGAGTGGACTGGTGTAATTCTTTTAGTAGAACAGCCAAGTCTGTGATTTGTTTACTCAATCCGTCAAATTCTTCTCAGGAAATAGGATTAGACTATTCGGAAGAGGACATGATTGGTCAGAAGCTCATGACCTTTTTTTGATTTTAATAAGATGTAACAGCCCAATTGCTTCCCTACAAAAGACTTACGTAGTTTAATATTAGGGTAATATAAATGTTATCATAACATGTCCATTTTTGGAATTTATCCTGCAAAATCGATTTGTTAATTAATAACATGTCATGCATGCACAGATATTCTTCATATTTTCCATTACATATGGATGGACATGGAATAAAATTACAAGTAAATGCTTTTACAAGTAATTGAAAATGGAAAGCATGAAGAAACTTTCCTCCGCGTTTGGTTTATCATAGGTTGACCTATCCTAGGGTTTCTCTCGAGGCTTTTCGGCATGAAGGTTCCCAGATCATCGCAATCTACTTGACGGAAGTTAATCAAATTCGTTCAACTGGAGCGAATGAAGAGTCTTTGCCTTTCCTAAACCCCGGGAAATTATTCTTCCCACGAGTCTAGTAATCAAACACCGATAGGATAACCTCCTGGTGGAGGGACCACACAACATACATTCACATACAACGTGTCTTACCGTTTATGCAAAATGATGACATGTGCGAAGCACTAATATCACAGATAGATATTTAGCAGTGCAGTAATAAAAATGCATTCGTACACATTTATCATAAATGTAAATGCAACATTCACACACAAGCATATAACAAATTTGAAAAGCTTGTAATAGCGGCTTAAGCCCTCTTACTAGAATCCCCAGCAGAGTCGCCACCTGTCGACGTCGGGATTTTTGAGTGTCCCTTTTCATTACTTGTTCTGTGGTGTTCTCATGTTCATGTGGGATTTGTTTGAAAAAACAAGTGAAAAAGGTCCGACATGTATAATGTCGACAATTTGACTTTATGAGTCGCCAGTTGGTGTATTTAACTGGTTGCACCAACGCAACTGAAAAGGTTTGCACATTGACCCAGTGTTTTGACACTGCTAAACGGGTCTGTGAAACCAAGATTCATTTTGGGTCCGGGGGCTTGATTATGTGGAGGGAAGGTGTTAGGCACCCCCCGAAATCCGTGTTACCATGGTGACCGCCACTTCTCAAAGAAATTGTTATATGAATGTGTGTGTTTGTGTGTGTGTGGATCAATGTGCAATTATTTGAAAGTGGTGTGAGGCCTCGTTCGCACCTATATACACAAGGTTTGAATTTTATAGAAAAATTTAGTTTTAACAAAGATATATCAATGAAGTTTTGTAAAAGAGGTTTTTCAAACCCTGTTCTCAATAGGAATTGAGACCTTTTCATACTTCCATTTTATTATTAAATGTTCGGCTTGTTTGCTTTTATTTTCAAGATGCGAAGCATTCTAGAAAATAATATACAAGTTGAGCGTAGAACTCCTCATGGGCATGACATGTAGACATCCAAGGAAATTCGAGATAATCGTAAAATAATGTACAAGTCGCATACAAATTGAAAAATGTCCATCATGGGGCTGAATCTAGATTGATCAAGAACCCGAACTCGTGATCACATGATTCCTAGGCTCACATGATACCGCAATTTGTATGGAAAGCGATGGCGACTATATATATAAAAGTTTGTAAATATATATATCTGAACATGATCACCACCATGAAGCAACTCCATGAGGGATCGGAAATGTAAATATATAAAAGCGGTAAATATATATATATATATGGACATGATCAATATACCAAGTAAACTCCAAAGGGAATAAATGTAAATAAAGTTGTAAAAGCGATCAACCGCCATGAAGTAAACTCTCAGTTCTGACAGAATGTAAATATATATATATATATATATATATATATATATATATACAAATATATATATATATATAAGCAGTAAACGCACCAGAGGTAAATCCAGGCTCATCGGATATGTCCGACAGCAATTATATATATATATAAAGCAATTTAAACGCTCCAGACCGAAGTCTAGGCTCAATAGAGGCATAACTCGATAATTTTAGTCCATATATATGAAATATATACATATATTAGTATATATATACACACAGAAATGAAAACCACGGACCGAAGTGTGGGAAAACGCACACAACACGACTCTTAATGTGTATAACAGTGTGTGCTATATGAGAAGAAGGCTTTATAAAATGTAAGAAGGCTTATAGTGGGCTGCCAAAGTAGACTTCTATGACTTTAAATAGATAAACACTCATCTCCCGCCGGATAAAATATAGCTATATGTGAGCTAACTAGTGTTTAAAGAAGAAGAAACACTCAAAAGATGTGTATGCAGGGTAAAATGGACAGGGCTTCCTCGCCTTTTTCCTTCTCTCCTCTCTCTAAATGGCTAACCCAAGCCTTTTATATATAGACAGATGGCCGCAGGAACACCTGCGACAACCGCAATTGTACCTGCGACTGGTCGTGGTGGATCCGAGCCTCGCGGGTCCCGTCATCTCGTAGTACGTGCAGTCGTGCACTGTAATGTCCACTCAAACTTGCAGAACTTCAATCCGAGCATCCAAACGAGGTATATCTGACCTTCTTCGGACTGCTTGTGTCGAGAGTTACGTAATGACATGGATTAGAGGTTGTACGAAGTCAGGAAGAGGGGTCTATGCCCATGGTCTTCAAGCTTCAAATTCTATCCAAAGTACTGTCACACGTAATAGTCACTCGGGATTGTCACTCCTCGGTTCTTGTGGGACATTGTTAGAAGTATGTATGTATGAAGTGTTGAGACGACGTGCCATTTTTTGAATGAACAAGATGACGTTTGACTCCTCACCGGGGTTATTGCCGGTTTGAGTTGAAAGTAGACGTTGCTCAGGGTTACAGCTGAGATTGGACTACTTGTTGGTATGCCCCGATATCATCTTGTTAACGTGGTAAGATGACGTTGTGACTCCTCACCGGGGTTATCGCCGGTTTAAGTGGAAAACAGACGTTGCTCAGGGTTATATCTGAGATTGGACTGCTGCTTGTTTGTATATCTCACTGTCATCTGTGGATGTTCCTGTCTGCCTGTTGTTATCTCCGGGTTTGAGATGTGTGTGCCTTGACAGGATGTTGGTGGTTGAAGCTGATTGCATATGTTTGAAACAAGCATTTCTGGGGTTATCACCGGAACTGCAATGGCATCTCATGGGGCTATCACCAAGGATGGGGTTGCTACTCCCAGTGTTTCTCTGGGACTGGAACTGAGCATCGTAATTTTATCGCCAAGACAGAACTATCATCTTCGGTGTTGTTGCCGGTCTTTTGATCTGTATATCTCAGGGTTATCTCCGAGATTGGAAATGACATTCCCGGTGTGTGTTCCGGGTTTTGAGATGACGTTCTCGGGTTATGTTCCGGGTTGGAACTGAACTTCCGGTAGTATCCAGAATGGATGTAAGCTGTCTTTCAGGGTTATCTCCAAAAGACGAATCTACCCTCCTGCAATGTTAGTAATAGGAGTGCAGAAAATTTCGAGTGTCTACAGAATTGCTTTGACCTTTGAGGTTCATCGAGCCACATGGCACATTCCACATGTGAGGGCTCTTTCGTAGTACTGGCCCCAGTTAATGTAGCTTCCAAAGGGTCTTGAATGCAAGTTTCTGAGAATACCCCCTTCACTGAATTATCAATTGTGTTCATCTGGAAGCAATCCTCAGGTGTATTAGGATACTTCATTTATTGGAAGACATTGAACGTCACTTCTTGATCATGAACTCTCATTGTTAATTCCCCTTTTTGGACATCAATTAGGGTCCTCCCAATTGCCAAGAATGGCCTTCCCAATATTATCGGGACCTCCCTATCCTCCTCAAAATCAAGGACTATGAAATCCGCCAGAAATATGAACTTGTCAACCTTCACTAGCACATCCTCCATAATTCCCTTCGGATAAGTCAGAGACCTGTCAGCCAATTGCAGGGTGACGCTTGTCGGCTTGGCTTCATTAAGGCCCAACTTCTTATAAATAGAGAGGGGCATTAAGTTGATGTTGGCCCTTAGATCACAAAGAGCCTTCCCAATAAACTGGTCCCCAATGGTGCATGGAATTGTAAAACTTCCCAGATCTTTAAGCTTCGGTAGAAGCTTGTTTTGGAGGATGGCACTACACTCTTCTGTCTGAGCCACCGTCTCATAGTCTCCCATTTTGCGCTTCTTGGACAGAATGTCCTTCATGAACTTTACGTAACTAGGCATTCCTTCCAACGCCTCTGCAAATGGAATATTTATGTGCAGTCTTTTGAACACCTCTAAGAATTTGGAAAACTGCTTATCCAGCTTATGTTTCTGGACCCGCTGGGGGAAAGGCAACTGAGGAAGAGCCTGATTGACCATAGTCGTTGGAGGAGATGGTGTTGGAGGTCTGTCTTGACCACTTTCTTCACCCCCACTTGTCTCAGCATTCTCCTTCGCTGTAGGTTCCTCTTCAGTGACTACATCATCTTCCACAGGAACACTCTCTCGACTTTGTTCTTTAGTGGTTCTCCCACTTCTGAGGGTTACTGCTTTACACTGCTCCTTGCCTTCCCGTTTTGGGTTGACATCATTGTCACTAGGCAATGCGCCTAGTGAACGACTGTTTAATGCAATAGCCAACTGACCCATCTGTACTTCAAAATTTCTAATGGAAGCTTCTTGATTGTTACTTCTTGTTTCGTTCTGGGCTATGTACCTTGACAGTAGATCTTCCAAACTGGGCTTTCTCTCCTATTGAGGTGGAGGATGGTGAAACTAATTCTGAGTGCTCTGTGGCTGTGGGTTGAACTGAGTCTAAGGTTGGAATCCAGGAGGGTTGGTATAATTCTGCCTGGTAGATGAAGGTTGTGGGTGATTGGGGTTGTTGTTGTTGCCCCAAGAGAAGTTTGGATGATTTCTCAAACCTGGGTAGTAATGAGTGGGAAGACTTGAGTTTTGTTGCCTCCCGTAGTTGGAAACAAATTGCACAGACTCAGGGCTTATCGCGCATTGATCGGTCGGGTGGCTTCCTTAACATAATTCACATTGAACCATGACACTCTGCACATTTTGAAATGTTGAAGGTCCTATGGTGTCAAGCCTTTTTGTTAGTGCTGCTACCTGAGCTGCTAACGATGTGAAAAAGTCCACTTCATACACCCTCGCTGCTCTTCTCGGGGCTTGCCTATCATTTGGCCATTTGTAATTATTGGCCGCCATGGTCTCCACCGGCTCATATCCCGCTGTGTGATGTTTGGCTATGAATGCCCCTCCAGATGCGACATCTATACTCGAACGAGTAGATCCGGAAAACCCATTGTAAAAGGTCTGGATGGGAAGCCACTCCAGCAGACCATGGTGTGGGCATTTCCTCAGAAGATCCTTAAACCGCTCCCACGAGTCGTATAAGGACTCAGATTCAAACTACACAAAGGACGTGATGTCGTGCCTGAGCCTTGCTGTTTTGGCGGGCGGAAAGAACTTCGCCACAAATTTCTGTGCCAAGTTGGCCCATTTAGTGATGGAGCCTGACGGTAGTGAATGAAGCCAGCTCTTGGCTTTGTCCCTTAACGTAAATGGAAACAAACAGAGTCTGATGGCATCGTCAGACACTCCGTTGCATTTAAAGGTGTCACAGATCTCCACAAAATTTATCAGGTGATCATTGGGGTCATCATTCGGCAGTCCCCCAAACTGAATGTTGGTGCATATTTGAATGGTGCTCGGATTGATCTCGAAATTAATGGCTTGAATGCGAGGCCTTAAAATGTTCACCTGGAGATCGTCAATTGAGGCATAGCGTACTCCCTTAGAGATTTCTGGAGTTCCTCAGCCATAATGATGGGAGAAGGTATGTCCTCGAGTGTGTCCTCAAATTTTTCTCTCCTCAGTCGTCTGAATGTTCTATCAACCTCGGGATCGATAGGTACTATATTTCGCCCCTTCCGAGGTGGCATAAACAATGAAGACTAACTGAAAAGAGAATTAAACAGAAAAATCGGTTTAAAGTAAGATCGTAATGACTTAGTTTTTATATTGTAAAACAATTAATTCTAAGTCCCCGGCAACGGCGCCAAAAACTTGTTGGTCGATTTTCCAATCAATAAACACGCGTAAGTATACGCGGTCAATAAGTAATATAGAATTATAAGAGAATTGTCAAACCTACGAGGACAAAGACTTAAAAGGACACAATTACTAAGGCAAGTCGTTACTAATCTTATCTAAACTAGTAAAACAAGTGATTGGTTAAGCTATTTCAACAAGACTATAAAATTAAGAGAAGTAGATGTGCTAAGAAGTCGAGATAGGATTACAACTCCCCTAATGCGTTGCCTAATCTTCTAACTCTCTTTAATACAAATGAATCAAGGAATGGCCAACCGAGAACATTAATACGAACAAGCTTTTGTCGAAGGCCAAATGCATATCCCTAACCAGCTAGAACATAATATGTCTATTGGTGACACTAACTAGGTCAAGGTCATTAAGCTAAGTCTCAAGGCCACACAAGGCAAATAAGGATATGTCTATCCTATTAGCATATTATGCACACATTCCAAAGTCATGGTCATAATAGGTGTTGTTGTATTTAACGATAGACAACAACATCCATTTATCAATTTCTATCACTATCAATACCAATTCCTTTATCAAACAATCAGACATTAAGTACAAAATACAACAACCCATTCCAAAATGATTCATTATATAAAATAAGAGAGAAAGTCAAATAAGCTAATCATAAGGTTACATTGCAATCCTAAAAATGGAGTTAGTTCATAACCATGGTACTAACATGCATTTTTAATACATTACATATTATTAGAAAAATACAAAGGAATGGGAGATTTGGAATAAGAAAACCCCTGTTGGAAGTGTTCTTCCTCCAAATCTTCTCTTCACGTGTAGAACTCTGAGTGGTATGTGGGATGCAATAACTTTTCTTCCTTTCACGAGCTTATTTCTCTTCTAGAAAAATAAAATACTGAAAATGAATACTAGTCTAAGCTGTAATAAAATCTATCTGATATCTTTGATGTCCCTGGCTCCCTTAAATTCAGGCGGCGCTTTCTATTTATATCATCCCCTCTTTCTTCTAGGTTATTTAAATAGTGCATACTGTTTGGGAACCAGAGCTCGCATCGCTTGTGTGAGCCTAAGCATCATGAGTGTATTTGGGGTGCTATAGATGGCGCGTGAGGCGATGTGAAGGCGCCAATGAATGCCTCGCTTAGGGGTGTGACTTTCCAAAGCTGCTGTGGATCTTCTTCCGGCACTACGGCGCGGATGCATGAACTAGGAGTGATGTCGGGGCGCCATTTAATAGAAGGGTCGAAAGTAGGGTGGTGCTGGGGCGCCACGTTCTAGTGTCAAAACATAAGAAAGCTAAAAACATCTACAAAGCCAGACTAAAGAGAACTACACAGATAAATAATAAAATAACTCTACAAGCTATCCAAAAGATTGAAAATAGGCCACAACTTAAGTAACAAAAGGTCTAATTCGTGGGTATGAAACCCACTCATCAAGTAGGCGTAGGTGTAGGAACCCAAATCATAGTCTCCTATACGGTCCACATGACGAGTGGCGTTGATCAAAGCGAAGGACACCGTAGAAGAGTTATCTGCTATGAAGTAGCACCTAATGATCCCTGACTCTCACATCATCGGGAATAGGCTCACTCAATAGCCCACTCATAGCATTTACGCTCAAAGGACCTGTACTAATAGTTCTTCCCTTGAGCGCCTCCGCTGGAACTCCCAACAAGGATCTGACGGAAGTATCGGTGATATATGTCGTACAAGGCACTGGATCCCCTCAAAACTCCATACCTGTGATAAATCGCCAATCCATCAGCGTCATCATCACCTCACAGTCCAGCAAATGGAGTGACTGAGTCTAGTGAAACCAGCGCTTAGACAATGCCCTGAGGTAACCCTAGGGACAACGATGGGGAAGAATGGAAAGAACGTCCCGAATCCCCAGCCATGTACACTCGCTCTATAGTCATCATGCAAAGCCTGATACATAGAGTAGATGTTGAACCAGTTCCCTCGAGGCTGTGTTAAGCCGGGAACCTACATTAAATGCAGATCAACATCAGAACCCTTTACACCTCATCAATAGGATATAAGGAAGATTAAGATCTAACTTCATACCTTGTTTGTGTGCAGGTAGACTGAAGGATGTCGACTCAAGTCACCCAGAATCTCTGGGTTTGCCACTTGAATACCTAGCAAACCCCTACGGGGAACATGTGTAGCAGGAGCAGGAATCTCAACCGGTACATCCTCCTCCTCGTCCTCGATCTCAGGCACTTCAACCCGGATAGGACGTATCACCGCCTCCACCAAACGAGCGAGGTCATCTAAGAGTAATCTGGGTCGAGGTATTTTAGAAGAAGACCTCCTCCACACCGTAAGTAGTCTCCTGGGAACTACTCTCACTGTTCAGCATCCATAATATCTGGACAACAAGTCTCCAAATCACCTTAGAAAGGGTGTGGTAAATTCTTATCTGGAGCTTTTCAAAATGCATCTTATGACTACATGCATGCATGCATTATTTTAACATACATCTACAGTAGAGATAAAAATGCATGACTACCCAATGCCTACGTTTTGGAAATTTTTTGCCATAGCCCCATTTGTAAATGGGACTATCCACATGCACATAGGTATGACTAGGTGGCTATTCAGTAGCACACCTACCAACAGTCATATATATCCTACATGCATTAATACATCATAGTAGAAAATCCGTAAGTGTAGTCTAATTATAAGGATTATTTTGCTTTTCTACCTTTACTCATTTGTCCTCAAATAGGATAAGAAATGACAGAAAAAGGTGCCAATTTGACTGTTTCAAAAGTCAAATTTTTTCACATCATTATGTTCAGCATGGTTTAATACTAACATTTACTGTGTTGAATATTTTTTATAAAGTCATATCAGCATGCATATTCACTACTATGTGTCTAAATGTATTTCGTGTGATAAGTCATTATCCAACGGATAGAAACTAGAAAAGAATACATGCATATGTTACCAGGACAGTAAAGAACACTTGTACGGTAGCAGAATGTGCAGAAAGTCACCCGAAGTCAGCAGGTCTGAAGAAGAGCTCTCAGATTTCCTTCGCGACGCAGCTTAAAAATGACTTATGAAAGTAACCTGCATTGTTTACATAGCTACGGTTGGCTGCAGGTCTACCTGCGGCTGCTGTAGGTGTACCTGCAACACCCATATATAGATCCCACACCTCCAGCTCAGTCTAGTTAGAGTTGAAAAGGAGGTCTCACAAGCTGAAAAGGCCAAATTAGGAATAAAAATGCCACGCGATTGAGCGGAATAGCCTGAAATCCTGGTTTTCATGAGCCAAACTCTGGCTTCATATATCACTCAATGGTATTCACCTGCATACAAGGTATACTATACCATTGGCCTCAGTTTTTACAAATCATGCTCGGTAATACGTCACAAAGGTCTGATGCCGTCAATGCAGGGTCACAGCCCTAAAATATATCCCCGGTGGGGGTTACAACGCCGAAGTTATGAATTAAAGACGTATGCCCAGCGGGGGTTACAACGCCGAAGTTATGAATTAAAGACGCATCCCCGGTGGGAGTTACAACACTGAAGATATGAACTGATGGCGTATCCCCGACGGGGGTTAAAACGCCGAAGTTATAAATTGATAAAGTATCCCCGGCGGGGATCACAACGCGGAAAAATTTCAAACATCAATGTACCCCTAGTGAGGGTCACAATGCAATGCAACCATTGATATACACATCAATGAAGGTCAAGCAACTTTGGCATACTCCCCAGCAATGGTAACAACATAATGCAACCATTGATACACACATCAATGAACGTCAAGCAGCCTTGACAGTTTGCCCAACAGGGATTTATCCGGTGATACATGCATCAGCGAAGGTCAGGCAACCCTGATAATACATACTGTTGGTAGTAACTCGGACAGGATGGTGGGATATGTTATACACATCCTCAAACAGACAAATCTTTCTCCCCACCTAGAGGCACCTTTATGGAGTAGAAGTCTGTGTCTAGGATTCAGGACTTTGGTGATAGCCCCAATGTCAACATCCTTCAAGACTTGGATCGCATGTCCAAGAAATCACTGATTGTCATCCCAACAAGATTTACAGGGAACCGACAATCATTTCATTCATGCATCATACATTTGCATCATGTTGCTGCACATAGCATCATGTTTATCTTGTTGCATCTCAAGTGTAGGATTGTTTATCCTATCCATGCCTTGTATTGCATGAATATGATAAAGAGGGGCATCTGTAGACACTCAAAATTTTCTCGCACAATTGTTACTAACATTGCAGAGGGCGATTCGTCTTCGGAGATAACTGGAAGATGCGGCTCACATCCATTAGGATACTACCGTAAGTTCACTTCAAACCGAAACACACCGGAGTATCATTTCCAACCTTGGAGATAACCCCGAGTTTCGTCCTTGGAGATAACCCCAAGGAATATTATTGCAGTTTTAGCGATAACTCCGAAAATGCTTGTTTCAAATGCATGCGATCAACTTCGATCTCAGACCTCCTATCGAGGCACTCAATCCTCAGACTCGGAGCTAACACCGGGAAGACAGGCACACTTACAGATGACCTTTTGACATTCAAACACTTGCAGTAGTCCAATCTCAGATGTAACCCTGAGCAACGTTTGCTTTCAACTAAAACCGGAGATAACCCCGGTAAGGAGTTAAATGTCATCTTGCCACCTCAACACCTGTGCGTCGTCTCAAAACTTCATACATACATACATACGATAATGCCCTACAAAAACAAAGGAGTTCCAATCCCGAGTGACTATTACGCGTGGCAGCACACCGGATATAATTTGAATCTTGAAGACCATGGGCATGGTCCCCTCTTCCTGACTTTGTACAACCTATAATCCCATGTCATTGCATAACTCTTGACAAAAGTAGTCTGAAGATGGTCTTGTATACCTCATTCAGATGGTCGAATTGAAGTTCTGCAAGTTTGAGCGGACATCACAGTGCACGAGTGCACGTACTTTGAGACAACGAGACCCGCAGAGCCCGGGGCACCCCAGCAAGCCGCAGGTGCATCTACCGCTACCGCAGGTACACCTGCGGCT
This sequence comes from Panax quinquefolius, assembly GCA_020205615.1. Classification (NCBI taxonomy): domain Eukaryota; kingdom Viridiplantae; phylum Streptophyta; class Magnoliopsida; order Apiales; family Araliaceae; genus Panax; species Panax quinquefolius. The sequence continues at coordinate 33,293,445 of CM035158.1, forward strand.
CCCCCCTCTATAAATAGAGGGCTTGGGGTGGCCATTTTAACAAAAAGAAAAGGCGAGGAAGCCATGTCAAATTTTCTTTGTACATACCCCATATTGAGTGTTTCCTCATTTTAAACACCTGTTAGCTCACATATAGATATATTTTTACCGACGGGAGCTGAGTGTTTATCCATTTAGAGTCATAGAAGCCTGCATTGACAGCCCATTGTAAGCCTTCTCACACTCTATAAAGCCTTTCTCTTCATCTTTGCACACACTATTCTACATATTGAGAGTCGTGTTATGTGTGTATGCCCGGACTTCGGTCCGTGGTTTTCATTTTTGTTTGTATATATACTTATGTATGTATATATTTATATATGGACTAACATTATCGAGTTATGCCTCGATTTAGCCTAGAATTATGTCTGGAGCGTTTACTTGCTTTTATATATATATATATATAGATGTAAAATTCAGGCTCATCAGATAAAGTCTGACAACAGTTTATATATATAAGTATATATATATATATATAATTGTTGTCGGACATATCCGATGAGCCTGGATTTTATATCCTGTGCATTTACCGCTTTTATATATATATTTACATTTTCTGTTAGGCCTGGAGTTTACTACGAGGCCTTTTACTACTTTATTTACATTTAGTCCCGCCTGGAGTTTACTTCATGGCGGTTGATCGTCTTTACTGCTTTATTTACATTTAGTACCGCCTGTAGTTTACTTAGTGGCGGTTGATCGCATTTACTACTTTATTTACATTTCTGATCCCCCATGGAGTTGTTTCGTGGTGGTTGATCATGTCCATATATATATATATATATATATATATATATATTTACCGCTTTTATATATTTACATTTTCGATCCCCCATGGAGGTGCTTTGTGGTGGTAGATCATGTCTGTATATATATATTTACAGGTTTTATATATAACTGCTTACTGCTTTTCATAAATTGCGGTATCATGTGAGCCTAGGAATCATGTGATCACAGATTCAGTCTACTGGATCTAGATTCAGTTCCCGTGATGGACATTTTCAGCTGTAAGAAGATTGTACATTATTTACGGTGTCTGAATTTCCTCGGATGGATTTCATGCCCATGAGGAGTTCTAAGATCACCAGATATTATTTTCTCAAGATGCCTCGCATCTCAAAAATAAAAGCAATCAAGCCGAACATTTAATAATAAAATTGAAGTATGAAAAGGTCGCAATTCCTATTAAGCACAGGGTTTGAAAAACCTCTTTTACAAAACTTCATTGCTATATTCTGTTTAAAACTGAATTTTTCTATAAATTCAAACCCTTTGTATATAGGTGCGAACGTGGCCTCGCACTACTTTTAGATAATTACACATTGATCCACACACACACACACACACATTCATATAATAGTTTCTTGAAAAGTGGCGGTCACCGTGGCAACACGGATATCAGGGGGTGCCTAACACCTTCCCTCTATATAATCAAGCCCCCGAACCCAAAATATAATATCAAGAGATAATACTACTTCAATAATAAAATATAATATTCTCATATTTCATGCAGAGTGATCACAATAGGATCATGAACTAATAGAGGAATTATCAGATATTCAATACTGAATTACCACAGGAATATAAGTTAGTTATAAAAACTAAACTATAATCCTTTGCTAGTACCTGGAGCGGCCAACTCCTTTGTACCCTATATTATGCATAATACTTAATAATAGCGCATGGGTCATTTTACGACAATAAAGTTTGTTCATCTTAGTCTTACATCATGAGTTCGTTACACAATAATATGGTTTGGATTTAAATAAATGCTAAAGATTTCAACATATAATATCCATATTGATCTAGCCGAAATAATTGGCATTGATCTTTCAATAACAACTTAGTTCAAATATTATAACACTCATGCTTTAACAAAAACTTAGTCTCGCCAAAATAATTAGTTGAGATATAGCTCATAAATTGCTCAATAATAAACAGAAATCAATTGCACTATGTGCAAATAATAATAATCATTATAGATTTCAGTTTTCTGGAAATTCCAGAAAACTATTTTTGTGTTTGGTCAACCTACTTTGACTGCTAATAACTTGGATCTTGTTGATTGTTTAGGTGTTTTGATGTCATGGTTCTACAGTCCATATGTCAGGGTATAACAATAATACACTTACACAAGCTAAACACATAATACATGCAAGATCTAAGCACAACAAAAAGATGTCAAACACTTTCTGGGAATTTTCTGGGTTTTCCAAAAACTCACAAGCATGACTGGTCAACCATGTTTGACCATTAATAACTTGAAATCTTGACATGATATATACATGATTCCACTTCCAGTTTACTCTCCTCATAGCATACTACATCACGGATACACTTAGCAAGTCTAACAATTAGCAAATTTGGATATATGGCCTCTGACATTTGACTATCAGTCCATAAATCTAGGGTTCTTGACAGTTTATAAAACTTCATTTTTATGCACTTAGATGTTATGGATCCATGATATATCATCATAGATCACTAAATAACATCCTATAACACATAAATAAACATAAAAACACAAAAATTTTCTAAACATATAAGATCTAGCTTGGTTGGGGTTTATACCTTTCTGTGAACAACCTTTGATCTTCACTTCCTAATCTGATTTTTGAGAGTTATTGGCTTATCTAGGGACTGATTCACTAACTAAATTTTTGTAGCTTTGAGAGAGAGAGAGAGAGAGAGAGAGAGAGAGAGAGACTTAGCTAGGTGAATGAACACAAATGAGCCTTACTTGATTTTTATCTTTCTTTAATCTCTCACTCTTTGATCTTGTGGATGGGAATGATGTTATGTGGCACAAATTGGCTGATTCAAGGTGTATTTCAACACATAGTAATATCTTAAGAGATGTGTCAATAAATTTGACCATATCTCTTCTATCTTAAAAGTTAAGTAAAGGGTATTTTTGTAATTTTGCCTCTAAAAGGGTATTTTGGTAATTTCTCACATAATTTTAAGGGTATTTTACTAATTTGACATGATTCCCTTCAATATTAACCCTTAGGATTTGATAATCACCATAAGGGTTTGCTAATTAGGGTTTAGGGTTCTCGAATCAAAAATTAGGGTTTTTAAAAATAGAATTAGAGTTCCTAACTGATCGTTAGGGTTTTCTAACTGTATATTAGGGTTTTTATTATAACATTAGGGTTTACTAAGGTTATACCTTATTTGATTAACATTTGATCATTAATCCCATAATTCTCAAATAAGTAATCATTAATACAATTATAATAATTGCATTAATTATCAAATCCCTATCCGTAATTAAGGTTAGGTTTCCATCAGCTTTTCACATAACTTCATGCATATTTCATAGTCAATAGATAGTTTGACTATCTTTCTACACTCATATCACAAATGCTCAACATAATAATGTTAATCAATATTGATATTAATAAAAAAAATTATTCGTAAAAATAGAATTGTTTAAAATTCGGGGTCCCCATAGTTGCATTACGGTTGGAGGTTACTATGTATCAATGTGCGAATAACTCATTTTTGGAATAACTTTTGGATCTTGAGAACGCAGCAAACGAACTGGAGACCCAACTTTAGGGTTTAAAGTCAAATATCCAAGCTTTTCATAAACTAAAAGCCTTCAATCTGAAGGTTGGGGACGCTACCATTGCTAAATTAGAGGCCCGAGCTTTGCCCCCGCTTCAGTTTGATATGTCATGGCCCTTAGATCATGAATTTTTATACGTTTTTTCTATTCCTGCATCAAAAAACTCATTTACATATATTACCTTTATCATAATAGAGTTTCTTTAGCCTTATTAATTGCCTTTAATTTGAATTTCTTTTTTAAGACTCGAGGCTTTATATTGAATCTCAAGTAATTCAAATTAATATTCTAACACATCAATTTGAATAATAAAAAGGCAAACATGAATTTTGTTAAAATAACATGTTTTTTCGCAAACCAGCACTTGAATCCATACTTTTAAAATCAAAAAAAAATATTCAAGTATAAGTAAAAGACATTTTATTGATAATCGTGTTTCTTTTAATGAAAAGCTTAAATTTTTAGATTTGCATAATAATAAATCTTACTTTTGTCGGTGAAAGCATAACGTTCGCCACTTTTAGAGATAAAGTGTATCTTTCTTGGATTTAAGGGCTTAAACTCAGGTGCCTCAATTACTTTTAAAGTTGAAAATATAACTTTTATGTGATGACTATCTCATGTAAAATATTTATTTACCCATTTTAGGTTCAATAGACCCGAGATAGCATTTGATCCCACACGAGATAATTTACAATATCCACTTTCGGAGATCTTTCTCACCCTATACGTCCTTCCTATTTAGGAAACAAATTGGTTGGTGGTGTTCCCCTCATGAATTGATTCGTTGTCTTGAGCACCATCCCCCACCGGAATTTGTTAGGGTACCACTACAGTATTGTATTGTTTGCAGTTTTTCATGGTACCATTCTAATTTTTCTTTAGCTTTGTCTCGGAAGTCAGTTAAGGCTTCTAAAGCAGTTGGTCGGTTCACTTCCTCAACTAAGCTTCGGAGTCTCATCCTTGCCAAAGGTATTTTTATTTCAGTAGGCAAGACTACTTCTTCACCATATACTAAAGTGTATGGGGTTTCACCTGTAGACTTTCTTTTTGAAGTTTGATAGGCCAATAGTGCAATTGGTAACTGTTTTGCCCATGTTTTCGGGTGATCGTCCAGGTTTTTTGAGAGAATCTTGATTAAAGTTTTGTTTGTGGCCTTTGCTTGTCTGTTGCCTTTCGGGTAGTAAGGTGATAATTTGTAATGTTTTACCATGTATCTATCTATCAGGCTCTTGACGTCCCTATTGATGAAGGGAGTTCCATTGTCTGATAAAATGACATTCGGGATCCCGAAACGACAAATAATAAGCTCCTTGATGAAATTTTCCACTGCTAGTCCTGTAGCCCTCTTTAAGGGTATTGCTTCTACCCACTTTGTGTACATCTCAATGGCAGTCAAGATCCAGATGTTGCCTTTTGAATTGGGATGAGTAGGACCTATAAGATCCATTTCCCATGTATGAAAGGGCCATGGTGTTGCTAAGGTCCGCAAATCCACAGTGGGAGCATGGATCAAGTTTCCATGTATTTGGCAAATGTGACACTTCTTGGAAAACTCTAAGCAATCCCCTTCCATTCTAGGCCAGTAGTAACCATGATCAATCAACTATTTATACAACTTGGCTCCTCCTTGGTGTTCATCTTTGTGCATTTGGTAGACCAAATCATTGGCCTCTACTAATTCCAAACACCGTAAGGGCTTGTTGTTAAACCCCCTTCTAAATAACTCTCTATTTTGTAAGAAGAATCGTTGTGCTTTCTTCTTTATCGTGAATGCATTCTTCTTTTCGACGGAAAGACTACCGCTTTGTAAAACTCTATATATGGGCTTCGACAGTCTGCTATGTTATCGATGAAGGCACATTCCTCCTCCCCCGGGGTATTTTTGGCACGAAAGACATTGTCGTTGAAGTGCATCTGCTTCTTTATTCATTTTGAGCCAATAATACCCTTGGCGTTGCAACCTTCGATACAATCCAATAGTTGCCAATCCACAGTTTTCTTCATATAATTGATATAAAATGTTATTTGCTTCATTCCTCCCCAAGCATCTTGTCAATACATCGTCTGCTTCTTTATGGTACAATACTCCCTTAATAATGTGGTATTTCTGAATCTCCACTGGTGATATGTTCCCTTTCTTTATTTGTAATTAATGAGAGATGGTATTTCTCCAATCTTCTATCAAATCTTTGGGGAATAATTCTAGCATCGTGGTTGGGAGGGTCCTTTTTATTACCTTCACATCCAAGTCTTCTCCTTTTATATACACTCTAGATGCTATTGTGGCTAATGCATCAGGTTGTCTATTTTGTACTCTTGGCACTTACTCAATCACTACCTTTTTGAAGGCTTCCATTACCTTTTGTGCCACAGTTCGGTATGGTGCCAAGATAGGTTCCTTTACTGCGAATTGACCTCTTACCTGTGGAACTATCAGATTTGAATATCCCTTTACTTCAAGATGTTAGGTTTGTAATATTCATGAACGTAATCAAATTGCACAAAATAAACGGAAGCGTGAAAATTAGAGTTTTAAATTTTTACTAATCATATATCCGGATCATCCTTTATGCACAATTATTAATTAAATGAAAAGATAAAAGAACAAGAATCATACCCTTGAAGATTCGAGCTTTCTCAAGTACAAGTTCACCTCCAAATCCTTTTGCATTCAACTTGTATCCACCGGGTTTAGTTCCTTTCTTCGATCAACGTTAGCCACCCAAGTGTTTGGCCTCTAGAGGTGATCCATTAAGGAAGAAGAAAGATTCAAGAAGATGGGTGTTTGGCAAAACCTTAGTTTTTCTATCTCTCATAGAAAAAGGTGTACTCTCCCATGTATTGGAATTACGTATTTACGTATTTTGTGAAAGTGTCAACCACCCTCACCCATAATAAGACTCATCTTATTTATAGATGTGGGCAACCCTCCTTAACAATTAAGGAATTGGGTTTTATTTTAAATAATTAAACTCCTTTAATTAATTAGGCACCTAATCTTAGTAGGAATAATTAATTAAACTATTTTAATTAATTAGCCTCCTAATACTATTAGGAATATATGAGAGTACTTTTATTAATTAATTCCCAAACTCCTTTAGAATTAATAATAATAATAATAATAATAATAATAATAATAATAATTATTATTATTATTATTATTATTATTATTATTATTATTATTATTATAAGACTCCTCATATTAATTTATATTTAATATTTCCAAAATATTAAATAATAAATATTAAACTATTTAATTTATTCTATCACCATAGATTAAATTAAATATTCTTAACTTATTATTACGATTATGTCATTTGTTTCTTAAATAATTATTCTTCCTTTTATGGTGTGACCCTTTAGATTCTTCATATTAAACTTGTTATGAATAAATCAATTAGAACAATTCTAATCTTATTTAAATAAATAAATTAAACTATTATTTATTTAAATAAATAATATTTATTCTACAATAGGGATAAACCTCCCTATCAATTAACGACTTTCCAGATAATATAGATTCCAACATTAATCAGAAAACAACCTTTGAGTAAATTGTTGTCGTACAATTCAATCCTTCCACCATACAATGTCTGAATTAAATATAAGACATGGAATTATTGTCAAGTCTTATTTTATTTAATTATATGTATTTCGATCCTTAAATGCACAACTCCAAATAATGCAAATTAGAAACTCCATTCTAATTTCATTCTTCCTTAGCTAAGGACTACTGGGTTGTTATTTATTGAATCACATATGACATTTTTCTTCTTTTACTAGAAGTGATAGATTCTTTATTAATCATACATTATCTCCATGTACAACTTATTATACCTAAGCATACCCTTTGATATACCATAAGGGTCTTAAGGAATAAGTCAAAGTATAACTCATCATACACAAGATACTATGCTGATCTCAAGTCCAAGGATTACTTATACTACTATTACTATAGGAATTCCTATTGACAGACAAGTAAAACTCCATTAGGTATTCCTTAGTGAGCCACGTTCAGTGAACTTATTCTCTAATAAGAACTTACATACTTGCTTTAGTGTCTCAACACAAATAATCATGAGATCAATCATCCCCATCCAATTAACAAGCAACGTATGTACCAATCTATCCCGATTTACTAATCCCCAATTTACTAATCCAACGATTGGGAACTATTTTAGTTTTAAGCTTTCTAAGAATTTAGATCTCATTAGAATGATCATCATCATTATTCTAAAAGTATTGCTTAAAACTATGGGTTTATCACATATTATAAAATAACATCATGTAGATAATTAAAAGCCTTTAATAAATTAATACTTTTTTTATTAATAAATGAATAAGATTGTTAAAAAGTATATGCTTTATCATCAAACATGATTGTCTTGTGTGCATACTACTTTCAATCTCCCACTTGCACTAAAGCCAATCGCCATGGTATCTCACACCCTTCTTCTCTAAGTGACGATTATCCTACTATTGGATAAGCTTTAGTTAATGGATATATATTGTTGTTCTTGAGAGTTCCTTATCTCTATAGTGATTTCCCATCTTTTAATGATTCCTATAATCAAATGAAAGTGCCACAACATATGTTTAGATCCAAGATGAGACTTAGGAACTATTCCTAGTTTTATAATGAACTTTTCATCCAAACAATCAACTTGTAGCTTCATTTACAGCTATATACTTTGTCTTTATCACTAAACCAGCAACTTCTTGCTGTTTGAAACCTTTCCAATTCACTGCACCACCGTTCAAGGTAACACTTTTCCTTAAAGTGGATTTTATGTCATCTTGGTCTGTCTAAAAAAAAAAACTTGAGTCTATTAAGCCCTCTAGTTTTAATTCAGACCCACCATGAATATGATCACATCCTTAGTGTTGGTTAAGTACTTTAAGATATTTTTCATTGTCTGATGGTGATCTTCTCCAGAATATGATCAATCAACATCAGGTCTCGTATATTTCATTGTATACATGATGTCACTCATGCGATCTCTCTTTTTAGGAGTCTACGGGGACTATTAAGAGAGATACACTCCATGGCTCATCAACATGAGACATCTCTTGGAGTTTTCCATGCGAAACAACTTTAACATCAAATAAATATATGCTACTTGGGTTAAGCCGAGCATCCTTTTAAATCTATCTATATAGATTCGTATCCCCAATTAAGATACTCTTCCAAAATCATTCGTGGATGAATATTTACACAACTTAATCTTTACTAATTGTAGTATTAGTATGTCATTCCTTATCCATAGTATATCAACATATAATACTAGGAATGTCACGACGCTCCCACTGACCCTTTTGTACACACTAGGTTCATTCTTATTTTTGATAAAATTAAAATCTTTTGCTTATCTCATCAAAATGAATGTTCCATTTTTGAGACTTCCTTCAATCCATTTCTCTGAGTGCCTACAACTCTTACCTCATTTTATGTAACTGGATCATCATCTTCTATGATACGTACCTCATCATCATCATCCATGATGAATCCATACCTCCTAGGTATCTTCGATACTATTCCAGATTTACGATTCGATTGTTGTACAATAGTTCTATCTACATGTTCCTCTTATTTAACTTATAGTGTTTTGTGGTTCTTGAACTCTTAAAGATCTATTATCCTCCCACTAGCCCCTTCAATGATAAACACCTTTATCTTAGGAGGCAGCGTGTTTTGCAATAAACACATTTTTGCTAAGTATGATTATATAACATATACCCTACACTTACGATGTCCCACAAATCTGTACTTGTCAAATATTATCCCAACCTTATCCTTTGAAACCTTTTCACATAAGTTGGATAACCCCTTATCTTAACATACTTAAAATTAGGAATCCTTCCTATCCATAACTTTTATGGAGTCTTATGGCCGAATTTTGAGGTTACCTTTTCGTAGATATGCAGCCATTTTTAGGACATTACCCTAGAAGGATACTGGAATGTCTGTAAAAACATTATGGACCGTACCATGTCTAACAAGGTACAATTTTTCCTTTCAAATACATCAATCAATTATTGTGTATCAGGAGGCGTCCATTATGAGAAAACTATTTGAGATGATCTAGAGACTTATTACATGAGTATTTATTCCTTAATCTAATCAAAGAATCTTAATACTTTACAAATTAGTTTCACTTCTGAATTCTTTGAACCTTTCAAATAATTCACAATTATATTTTAGCAAATACACACATTCAACTTTTGGAATGATCATCTCCTTTTCTTATAATATTTTGTTCAATTTACAAAATAATTTTTCACGTAAGTCAAGTACACAAAATCCATTAAGTAATATTTCAGTTCTAAACAAAACAATATTATTATAAATAGAACAACAATTGTTCTTAAATATAATATCAAGGATTTCATTGTCCAACAATAAAATGGAAATAATGTTTCCAATAAGAATTATAATACAATAACAACTTATTGACTTAATAGATTTGCCCATAGGCAGTGCTAAACTATAAGTTCTTATGGCTAATGCAGCAACCTTTGCTTCATTTCTCACACATAGGATTACTTATCTTTGTTTAGCTTTCTACTTCTGCTTGATCCCTCCAATACCCAAGTAGAACCTTTACTTAAAGAAAAATTTATTTTAATCATGAACAAAAACTATATTTGTAACCGAAACTTCACTAAGCTTCTTCTAGTTAGCTTTGCAAGAAGCTTCTCGTAGTTTCTTTTCTAGTATCCAGGCTTATTGCAGTGGAAGCAAACTCCTTTGCTATCCTTATCAGTTTTGTTCTTATTTTCCTTTATTTTTGCCTTTCTATTAACCTTCCTAGAATCATTCTTCTTTTCAGAAGATCCTTTGGCCCCTACCGGTAAGACTTGGTCTTTCTTGGTTGAAAGTGACTCTCAATATTTTTCAACATGTTAAGCAAATCAGCGAAGCTGATATCTAGCTTGTTCATTATATGAAAAATTCACAACAATTGTGAAAGGAATGCGGGAGTGAGTGCAAGATCAAATCTTGGCACAACTCCCAATCCATGACAAAACCCGTCATCCTAATTATTCTATCAAATTGATAATGGACTTGTGTCTGTACTGTAGTGTCATTGATTGTTCTTGATCAGAAGAACTCCTTAGATATCTGATATCTATCAATCCTACTTTCCTTACCATCAACTACTTTGTAAGACCACAAATTTTATGAATAAAGATTTAATTTCTCGAAATATTTTTTTTAATATTAAGTTGTGGATTTGATATAATGTTATAGTTTTGGGTAGTATTTATATATTTTGCAAAGTATGCAAGTTGTCATAAAATATTCGATTGGTCGGGGAATATTCGTTTTATCAGGGAATATTCGTATGACGGCACAATCATTAGTGGACCCCACAACGGAATTATTGTCGGAGTTAGAAAATGACAAAATATTTTTTTTATAAAATTAACGGTGAAAGTTTTACCGTTAAAATGTTGAAATACCTGGTGGTAAAAGTACAATAATACGCGTGGTTCCATAGTAGCACACAATATTAATTATCGATGCTTACATAAGAAGTCACTCAGTTATACTCAATTATTGTTATAGTAATTGCTGCATAATATATCTAATATTATTGATTCAATTATTGTCATAGTATCATCTGCATAATATTTTATATTATTAAATCAATAATTGAGACGACAAAGTTATTCATATTATTATTTGCATTATTAATGATGTCTAGAAAGTTCTGTCGAGGAAAGGGGTTTGGTCACCTAATTACGCGTAAATAGAGAGAAATCCTTATCAGAAAGCCCCCTCTTTCCTGGGAATGATCTGGTTATTAAATATTATGAGTTATAATATTAATGATGAATAAGTTCGTGTTGATTAAAGATGAAATTTTTGATAAAAAAAATATTTCCATTGTGTTGGGATTATTAATGTTAGTGGAAATCGACACTTATTTCGATAATAATTGATTTCTGGATGTTAAATTGACTAAACGGGCAATTAATCGGATAAATGAGCAATTAATTGCTATTAGTTCATATGCAAATTACTATTGGTTCACATGTATAGAACTATTGATTCACATGCATGTACTATTAGGGGAAGTGGTGCAAGATTGATAAACTTGAAGGACTAAGTTAAAAATGGAAGTATAGATGAAGGTACTATACTGTAATAATTCGAGCCCCTAATCGTGCAATTATCGAAAGTATGTTTTCCTATAAATAGAAGTTAATTCTTCTTTCATTCTCACCAATTCACTAAGACTCACAAGAGCAATTATAGAGAGAGAGAAGCTATAGAGAAAAGAAGAAAAGTATTCTGCTATTTCACTATTGTAGTATCCAGCCTTCTACTAAGGTAAGGGGTATTATTTATTTCATATTCGTAAGGGATATTATTTTTATTCAATACTCGTATGAAATAATATTTTCTTCCATACTTTGTAGTATGTAAGTAATAATTTTTCATTTTGTATTCCTACTTCTACATTCATTTTGTTAAAGCATTGCTTCTATACTCCTTGAAATTAGTAGAATATCTTTGAAATTTGCGCTTCATCTAGTATCGTTTCACAAGGATATTTTTCTGAACATTCTTGTTAAATTGTAAGCTTTTCATGCCGAAGTACTATTCGCTGGTACTATTCATTTATACAGCACTATTCATACGTACGGTACTATTCATAAAGTATTATTCATCAGCACTATTCATAAATACGGTACTATTTATGGAATACTATTCAAAAAGTACTATTCACGAAGTACTATTCATAAAGTACTATTCATAAAGCACTATTCACAAAGTACTATTCATGAAGTAATATTCCTGAAGTACTATTCACGGGGTACTATTCACTCTGGTACTATTCAGCCGGAGTACTAGTCATGACAAAAATTGATTTCTTTTCGGTCAAAATCATTTTTGATACAATATTATTCTTTAATTTTACTCCACAAAGCAGTATCATGTTGACAATTTGGAAATTATTGAATTCTGGATAAATTAAGTTATAAATCTTTAAAATTTATCCTCGCTTTCATTTAATTGAATTCTTATATCATTTTCATCATCCTCATGCTTATATTGTGATGAAAGTTATCTTTGGCCGTAGTGCATAAATAGATTATTGATTGGTATGTTTATTACCAGGGATTATTCAGTATAATCATGACCCGTAATGTTACAAATGATGTGGTAAAGTCCTCATTGGCCCGTAGTGCATTGATGGACAGATGTTGGTATAATCATAACCATGCATTCTCTTCGGCCAAGGGTGCAAAGATGAATTATTGTTTGGCATGATCATGACCATTGGTGAAAACACAAATATCCTTGGCTCGTAGTGCATGGATAATTCGTGGTTGTGATACTAATGAATATCCTTGGCCCGTAGTGCATGGATAATTCAGTGATGTGGATTATTTATTAAGTTGAGTCTCAGTGATAAAATTGATGATAAACTTTTAAATCATAGAAGATAGTAGATATCATCCTCTACTTAACTCTTCTAATGGATTGTTTATTCCGCTGCAGTTGTTGATCTAAAACTTGTTATCTATTGTATTTTATCAGTTGTTATACTGTTCAAGGCTAACGATAATTTATTCTGCATTATCTTAGTCATTATATTTCTTACTGGGCTAGTTGAGCTCACCCTTTTCTTTCACTGTTCTCTTCAGGAAATGAGAATATAGCTGCGACTAGTCGGGGAATTGATTAACAGTCTAGATGGTTGCTTTAGTAGTCCTCATTATTTTATGAAATAATGTGATAATAATTGTAATGAGATTGAATTTGAGTTTGGATATTATCTAGAAGACAATATTCGTGTTAAAACTCCGAGCTGTGTTTTGTTGTAGTTTACACGATAGTTGTATAATTAAGTTGTAGTTGTATTATGTACCAAGTATTTGGCAACTCAAAATGGGTGATGTATACCTATTTCTGGGGCGTCACAGTTGGTATCAAAGCTTAGGTATATGATCCCTGGCTGAGATGTGAGACTAGAACTAGGAGGGGAGAGACGGGTTAATCCTTCGCTGGTATAAGCTACCTAAGTTATTTGTTATTTAATTGGTCGGTCAGAGTATAGGGATAATATGTGGCATGTCAATTAACTATTATTTTGTGACAGTGTTTGAGAATGGCATCTGAAAATTTTGAGATAACCAATGAAGCACATGAGACTGTTGAATCACCGACGATCAATAACCAGGATAATGTGCATCAGGAAAGCAATAATCCTCGTGTAAACAACAACACTAACCAAATGGCGAACGATGGTATATTTAGGAACTTTTTTGAATTTATGCAAAACCAAACGAGAGAGAATCCTGTTAAAAATGTAGGTGGTAACACTAGAAACTCACGACTGATAAAGCAGATCACCAAGATATTTGATTTCTTGGAATGCTCAAAGGAGAAAAAGGTTCCCTTCGCCACCTTTATGTTGCGTAAAGAGGCAGATCATTGATGAGAATATGTGTGACACCCCCAAATCCAGTACTTCCATTTCCATAGGATTTGGTCTCCACTGTACAAGCATCATCTATCTATCTACCCATAAATAAATTTCAAACCATACAATAGATAGAATAAATAATAAATCTCTCCCCTTTTGGGGTTACATCAACTGAATAATAAATAAATCCCAGGTTACTCTAACCTTAAAACATCTATGCAGAAAACATAAACAAATAAGTCTTAGTAACATCAACTCTAATTACATCGCATAACCACATTAATAAAACAGTCTTCATTACTTGTTAAGCTTTCCCTTGCCCTTACTAGTGGAAGGTTTGTCTACTCTTTCGTTCTTAACTGCAATGTTATTATTCGGAAGAGTGAGCACGATTGCCCACAAGTATAACAATATAACAATGAATAATAACATGCGAGAGATATAATAACTTCTGATATAAAGCTCAACTTTTGAATCAAGAATGAGTAAAAAGAATCAAAAGAAATTCTGAGGGTCATAAGACCTTGAACTATGTCCTAGGTTGTCAAGTGTTTTTACTTGAAACCTTTAACATCCATAAGACTATGGACTCTTCTTCTCGTACTTAGGGGGATCAGCCCTTAGTACCATACTGTGCACAATATCTTAACGCTAAAGCGTAAATAATCCCCTATACAGGGTTGTTCATCACAGTTTGACATTCGAGTCCGCACCAAAGGAAGTTTGGTTTGGATAATTCATCAAGGGGTTCTGAAATTTAGAACGCTCATCAACTATGGACTAGTCAAATTAATAAGGGTTCGCTAGTCTAACAGGGTTTAACAGTGAACGAATATTTAACTTGAATTACATCTAAAAGGTATACAATAGAATAATTATTGTATAACAACATCATGCTTGAAGATTAATAAACTTTAATAAATAAGACAGGCTTGATCAACAATAATGAGAACTTGCTCAATATCGAAAGATGAATTAATCAACTTATATAACGATAACATGTAAGGTTAAGAAACTTGCTCAACGAAAGTTTAGGGTAAGAAACTTGCTCAACATAAATGTAGAGTTAGAGAACTTGCTCAATGTAATAAGATAAGGTTTAGAAACTTGCCTTGTGCGTAGATTACATTTAAAAAAACTCGTTCTTTGAATTAAATCCTACATACCAATTACGTTCACAATACCTGTCAATAATAACGTACTAACATCATAACTTTACTCTTTGTTTAACTCGAATTCATGACTATACTTAGTCAATTATTACACTTAGTGTAAAATTAAGACTTCGCCAAAAATAAACTAATTATGCATTCGATCATTCAATCCACACGTAATTGTGTTATGGACATGTTAAGAATTTATTTTAACATCTCATTATAAGTCTAACAAGTCTTTATAATCATTAGACTAAGTTGCTATCACATTTCCATACTTGTACACTTTTAAAAACTCATTTTCGATTATTCTACTAAGTAAGTACATGCATTTCACTTTGTATCAAGTATTGGCGTTCGGCGCCATGGCGCTCTTGATGATCGAGAGCATCGATCTTTGGGGTTGGTATTTACTTGGCCATTGTAGTGTCAATGACGCGGCAGAGGCCGACTGTGTATGGGACATCGATTCTCAGCGGCGGTGGTACAGCAAGACGACACTCTAGAATTTGATTCCCAATTCGCGAAGAACACAGAGTTCAGTGAAATAAACACTACATGATCATTAATTCCCCAAATTAAATATACCCACATGTTAGAATTCATATATAATCAATACCCAACGTTTATAGAGTGATTTTAACCCATTAAAACACATAATCACATAATTAAACCATGCAAATTGTACTGTTCTTGATTTTCTTGAAGTTCTTGAACAAAAACATGGATTTTAATGCTACAAATTCGTTATAAAGCCAAATCCAACCATTCAAGTTTCATTTTGTTCATTTTAACATGCATAATCATATCAATGTGTGAATTTTGCAAAATAAATTATATTTAAGATATAAAAATCACGTATAAGGCCATATGGCCATATCACATACTCTGAAATCTTTTACTGTATAATTTCATGAAACTGAAGATATGGAAACCCATATAATATATATTAAAACATGCTATACTACTCGAATCATTACATATATTCTTATATCAACTTTCCAATTTACAGAGATTCACAAAAGACTAAAGCCATATTCATGAAACTTAAAGGACGTAAAATATATAAATTGGGTTGAAGAGATTACCCAAGCGTAGAGTATAATTTGCAGAAGATGAATTCCCTCTCAACTCTTTATCAATCAGACACTAAAATTTCTTAACTCTCTCTCTGAAATTTCTCTGGCTCTCAGTCAACTCTAATTGGAAGAATACGTAAGAAGAAACTAATAGAGCGCACTTAATAACGTTGAGGTCAGTTACCTATACGTGGTAACTGCTCTTAACTTCCCACAAGACCATGTTTGGTTACCATTTAAAAGCTTGTACCCAATTAATTTAATAAAACCTCTTATACTATAGTTTAAATAATGTCACATCCATTATAAAATAAATCAATATCTTATTTAATTTACTTTAAATAAAATATAATGATTTCTCAATAATGCATATAGTCACATAATTAAATTTTCTCATTTAATAATAATATCAATTATTAAATCTCTAAGTTATAATTAAATTAATTAAAATACTATCAGCCTTATTAAATATTTCTTTTAATTCAATAAGCTCACATAATCACATACTTGAATAATAAAAATTCTCCACATTAATTTAATAAATATAACACATATAATTAAATTAATCTATCACCACTTCATCAATTAATTAATTAATTTATTGAAAAATATTTATTCAATCCAATAAATATTAAAATTAATTTACAAAATTACGGTTGTCACAATATGTAAAGCATACTCAACCTGCCGCACTAAAGATGTCTTGGGAGAAGTTCTAAGAATTGTTCAACGACAAGTACTTTCCTGAAGGAGGTAGAATTCATCAAGTTAGAGAAAAATAATATAACCATATTGCAATACAAGGCAAAGTTTGTGGAGTTATCCCGGTTTGCATCCCATTTGGCTGCTAATGAGAAGCGAATGAGGTGAATGTTTCTGCGTGGTTTGAAACCTGAAATACGTCAATACCTCATTTCTCACAAACTTTGTTTATATTCAACTGTTGTGGATAGGGCTCAGTTATTAAAACACTATTATGAGTCAGCTCAACCAAAAGGCAACGACCAACAATACGATAATAATTGTACCGGTGGCAACGACCATCGAAACAACGATAACCATCGTGGAGGAAATTATCATGCCAGAAATAGTAACTACTTCGGTGGTAATCACGGCCAAGATAATAGGAAAGGTGAACTAAGTGAGAATAACTTTAAAAAGAAAAGATTCAACAATGACGAAAAGACATCGACAGCAGCACCGGCACCCATTTTGAAGGAAGGAGAACGACCACCGATCGTATGTTTCAAATGCGGATAGGAGGGACACATCTGTCCAAACTATACACAGCAACCCAAAGCTTGTTTTAATTATGGAAGAGAAGGTCACCTATCTCGATTTTGTCATATAGTGAAGTAAAGTCCAACTGGGATGGTGACACCAAAGGATGTCCCAAACAAATCAAAGTTGGTAGTTTAAGTGAGAGCATTTGTCGAGGAACCTGAATGATGTTATCACGGGTAAGTTAATCATAAACTCTTGCGAAGTCTATACCTTATTCGATATCGGTTCTACCCATTATTTTATTTCTCATACTTGCGCTCAACGTCTAAATTTGACTCCAAAGAAATTAGACTTTGACTTATATGTTGAAACTCCGTTAGGAGAAACCTTCGTTACATCCACTGTTTATAAATCTTGTTTGATTCAAATCGGCACCCTCACGTTACTTGTCGATCTTATCTCTTTTAAAATACTTGCCTTTGATGTGATTTTAGGAATCGACTGGTTAACTACTCACCATGCTAAAATCGATTATTTTCGCGAGGTTTTTAGTTTTCATATTCCTAACCAACCTGTTATGCGAATTCAAGAAACCAACCCACTAAAGTCAATCACTATCATATTAAGCCATAAGTAAAGAGCCCCGAGCCTTTCCCTGGTGACTTCCAAGTCTTGGAATGCACTAAAGCCAAACTTTTCATAGGGGACGCCGTGAAAACGGTGGCAAGTTGATAGGTATCAATGTGACGTGCTATCCAAGTCTTGGATGAAAGTCACGGTTTTGAATGATATTTCTATTGTTAATAAATTTCCTGACATATTCCTGAAGACTTCTTGGCCTACCCCTAGAGCGTGAAATCAAATTTTGTATTGTGTGATGCCCCCCATATAGGTATACATCACCCATTTTGAGTCACCAAATACATGGTATAGAATTCAAATACAACTTAATTATACAACTGTCGTGTAAAGTACAACAAAACATAAGCTCGGAGTTTCAACACGAATATTATCTTCTTGACAATATCCAAACTCAAATTCAATATTATTACAATTATTATCGCATTATTTCACAGAATAGTGAGGACTTCTAATGCACCATCTCATACCATCACTCCGTTCCCCGACTACTCCCGGCTATGTTCTCATTTCCTGAAGAGAACAATGAAAGCAAAAGGGTGAGCTCAACTAGCCAAGTAAGAAATATTATGACTAAGATAATGCAAAATAAATTATCGTTAGCCTTCAACAGTGTTAAACTGATAAAATACAATAAACATCAAGTTTAACTACAGTGGAACAAGCAATCCATTAGAAGAGTCAAGTAGAGCATGATATCTACTATCTTCTATGATTTAAAAATTTTATAATCAATTTTATCGTTGAGACTCAGCTTAATAAATAAACCACATCATCGAATCATCCTTGCACTATGGGCCAAGGATATTCATTAGTATCACATCCACGAATTATCCATTTATTACGGGCCAAGGATATTCGTGTACTCATCAATGGTCATGATCATGCCAACCATTGTCCATCAATGCACTACGGGCCAATGAGGACTTTTACCACATCATTTGTAACATTACAATCATGATTATACCGAATAATCCCTGGTCATAATCATACCAATCAACAGTCCATCTATGTACGTAAGCCACAGATGACTTTCATCACAATATAAGCTTAAGGATGATGACAATGATATAAGAATTCAATTAAAAAAAAGAAAATGATAAATTTTAAAGATTAATAATTTAATTTATCCAGAAATCAATAATGTCCAAATTGTCAATAGGATACTGTTTTGTGGAGTAAAACTCAATAATAATATTGCACCAAAAATGATTTGGATAGAAAAGAAATCAATTTTTGTCATAAATAGTATCCCGGGTGAATAGTACCCCTTGAACAGTACTTCGGGAATAGTATCCCGTGAATAGTACTCTGGCATAAAAAAGTTAAAACTTATCAAGAATGTTCAGAAGAATATTTTCATGAAAAGATACTGGATGAAACACAAATTTCAAGGATATTATACTAATTTCATGGAGTATAGAAGCCAAAACTTAACAAAATGAGTATAGAATTCGAAATCTGAAACGAAATAATATTACTTACATACTACAGAGTATAGAAGAAAACATTATTTCGTACGAGAATTGAACAAAAATAACATCCCTTACCTTAAAAAGAAGAGTATTTCCAACTGGTATAGTGGGGATATTCTTGAAGAAAATTTTCACTGTTTTCTACACTCAAAGCTTCCTAAAACTCGAATGAAATATGCTCAATATTATTGAAGAAGAATTCTCTGATTCTGGTGTGATTTTCAATTCTAAACTAAGCATCCTATTTATAGGAGAATGGAAAGGATACTATTTGAAAAAGTTTTTCACGGACCAACAGTGGCTTCACGGGCAAATTTCAAATTCGTCTAAAAATTTTCATTCTTTACTATGCAAACACTATGTAGAGACTATGCAAATACTATGCATAGTAAAATATAATATATTCTATTTTTCATTAAAAAAACAAAATTTGTTATAATATATATATATATATATATATACACACACACACATAATAACAAAATACTTTACCTCCCGTAACATTCCCAGGATTCCACCCCCCCCCCCCTTTTTCCACCAACATGTGGGCCCCACATGTGGTCCTCCACCTTTATCATATAAAAATATATTTTTAATAACTTTCTACAGATTATTCTGAAAATTGGGTAAATGGGGGTCCAAATAATAAGTAAAATTTACAACAAATACTTCATAAAAATCCCCTCAAAATTTTTAACAACATTTATTCATCATTATTATAACTCGCAATATTAACAACCAGATCATTCCCAAGAAAAAGGGGGCTTTCCGATAAGGATTTCTCCCTATTGGCACGCAATTAGGTGACCAAACCCCTTTCCTCGACAGAACTTTCTAGACATTGTTAATTATGCAGATACTAATATGGATAACTTGTCATCTCAATTATTGATTTAATAATATATAAAATATTGACAATAATTGAATCAAATAACGTGAGATATTATGCAACAATTACTGTAGTAATAATTGAACAAAACCGAGTGACTTCTCACATAAGCATCAATAATCAATATCGTGTGCTACTATGCAACCACGCGTATTATTGTACTTTTATCACCGAGTATTTTGATAGTTAACGGTAAAACTTTTGCCGTTATTTTCATAAAAAGATATTTCTTTCATTTTCTAACTCCGACAATAATTATGTTGTGGGGTCCACCAATGATTGTGATGTCCTACGAATATTCCCTGTTAAAATGAATATTCCCCGACCAATCGAATATTTTATAACAACTTGCATACTTTGTAAAATTTATAAATATTACCCACAACTATAACATTATATCAAAACCACACCATAATATTCAAAAATATATTTCGAGAAAAAATAATCTTTATTCATAAAAGTTGGGGTCTTATAACCTCCCCTTCTTATGAAATTTTGCCCTCCAAATTGGTGTACGTACCTGGTATGTCGAAGAGGCGAGGATACCTTGATTTCATTTCAGATTCTAACTCCCGGGTCATTTCCATAACATCGTGGTTTCTCCACGAAACTTTGACTTGAGGTATAACCTTGGAGCGTACTATATGTTCCTTCTTATCCAAGATTTTAATAGGTATCTCCTCATACGTTAAATCTTCCACTATTTTGTCAGGTTCTAACTCAATAATGTGATTCGGGTCTTTCACATATTTACGTAACATGGATATGTAAAAAACGTTATGAACACGAGACATACTTAGCAGTAAAGCAAGTCTAAAGGCCACAATTCCTACTCAGTCAAGGATTTCAAATGGGACAATGAATCGAGGATTTAGCTTTCTTCTCTTTCCAAATTTCATAACTTCTTTCTATGGAGCAACACGTAACAACACATGATCTCCAACATTGAATTCCATGTCCTTTCGATGAAGATCAGCATAACTCTTTTGTCGATCTTGTGAGGTTTTTATACATTGTCGGATCATTTGAATCTTTTTCGTAGTCATACGTACCAACTCTGATCCCAACAACGTTACTTCACCCACCTCGTCCCAGCATACTGGAGAATGACACTTACGTCCATACAACGCCTCAAATGGAGTCATGTCGATACTTGCTTGTTAACTATTATAGTAGGAAAATTCTACCAATGGAAAGAACTTGTCCCAACTTTCTTTGAAGTCAAGGACACATAGTCTTAATAGATCTTCAAGAGTTTGAATAGTCCTCTTCGACTGCCCGTCCGTTTGAGGATGATATATCGAACTAAATCGTAAATCCGTGCCCATAGCTTTTTGTAAACTAACCCAAAATCATGAAGTGAATCTTGGGTCTCGATTAGAAACTATAGATATTGGCATACCATGCAGTCTTACAATATCATTTATGTATATACGAGCAAGATGTTCAAGTGAATAAGTTTCTTGTATAGGTAACAAATGAGCAGACTTGGTCAATCTATCAACAATGACCCAAATCGCATCTATGCCTTGAGAAACCTTGGGAAGGCTAGTAACAAAATCCATGGCAATGTGTTCCCACTTCTATTCTGGAATTTCAAGTGGTTCCAATGGACCTTTTGGAACTTGATGCTCTGCCTTAACTAGTTGACACGTTAAACACTTTAAGCTAAACTCTGCGATCTATCTTTTCATATTGCTCCACAAAAATGTATGTCAAAAATCACGAAATATTTTGGAGTATTTATCTCTACCTCCATCCTTTATAAGTCATACAAAATGGGCCTTTGTGTTGACAATATCGCACTCATACCCGCTTATGATCTTCTATTCAATGCGTCAGCTACCATGTTCGTTTTTCCAGGATGGTATTGAATGGTATAATCATAATCTTTCAACAGTTCAAGACAACGTCGTTGCCGCATGTTGAGTTCCTTCTGGTGAAGAAATATTTGAGGCTTTTATAATCCGTATATATCTCCACTTTCTCCACATACAGGTAATGCCTCTAGATTTTAAGTGCGAAAATGACAATTGCCAACTCTAGATCATGAGTAGGATAATTTCTCTCATATTCTTTGAGTTGACATGAGGCATAGGTTATGGCTTTCCCATGTTGCATGAGAAGACATCCTAACCCTCTGCCTGAAGCATCGTTGTAGATGACAAAACCCTCCGAACCAGACGGTATTATCAGAACAGGTGCTAAAATGAGTCTCCTCTTGAGTTCTTGAAAACTCTTCTCACATTCCTCACTCCAACCGAATTTTATATCTTTCTGAGTCAGCTGAGTTAATGGAGTAGCGATTCGAGAAAACCCTTCTACGAATCTCCGATTATAACCAGCTAAGCCGAGAAAGCTACGTACGTCGGTCACTGACTTAGGTTGCTCCCAGCTTTGTATTGATTCAATCTTTGCTGGGTCAACAGATATTCCATGATTTGATATCACATGCCCAAGGAATGCTACTTCCTCAAGCCAGAACTCGCATTTCTTCAACTTGGCATAAAATTTGTTTTCACGAAGCTTTTGCAGTATCAGCCTCAAGTGTTGCTCATGATCTTCACGGCTTTTAGAATAAATTGAAGATGTCATCAATAATGACAACCACAAAGTGATCCAAATATTCCAATAATACTCAGTTCATCATATCCATGAAGGCAACAGGAGCATTAGTCAATACAAAAGACATGACTAGGAATTCGTAATACCTGTACCGAGTTTTGAAAGCAGTCTTTGGAATGTCATCAGTTTTGATCTTTAACTGATGATATCTGGAACAAAGATCAATCTTTGAAAAGAATTTGGCACCTTTCAACTGGTCAAATAGGTCATCAATGCGAGGCAACGGATACCTATTTTTTTATTGTTACATGATTCAACTCCCGATAATCAATACAAAGTCGCATACTCCCATCTTTCTTCTTTACAAATAGAATAGGAGCACCCCAAAGAGACGTACTAGGACGAATGAAACCGATGTCTAACAATTCCTGCAATTGGGTCTTTAAATCCTGAAGTTCAATAGGAGCCATTCGATATGGGGCTTTAGAAATGGGTTTTGTACCGGGCTCAAGGTCGATACAAAATTTAATTTCACGCTCTGGGGGTAGGCCAGGAAGTTCTTTGGGGAATGCATCAAGAAATTTATTAACAACAGAAATATCATTCAAATCTGACGTATTTTTATTTAAATCTATGACATGGGCTAAGAAAGCTTGACATCCATTTTTTAATAAACAAATAGCTTTTTGGCTTGATATGACAGTGATTGACTTTAGTGGTTTTGTTGCTTGAATTCGCATAATAGGTTGGTTAGGAATATTAAAGCTAACAACCTTACAAAAATAATCAATTTTTGCGTGATGAGTAGTTAACCAATCAATCCCTAAAATCACATCAAATGCAAGTATTTTTAAGGAAATAAGATCGACAGATAATGTGAGGGTACCAATTTGAATCAAATAAGACTTATAAACAGTGGATGTAATGAAGGTTTCTCATAACGGAGTTTCAACAGATAAGTCAAAGTCTAATTTCTTTGGAGTTAAATTTAAATGTTAAGCGCAAGAAGGAGAAATAAAAGAATGGGTAGAACTGGTATCAAATAAGGTATAGACTTTGCTAGAGTTTATGATTAGCTTACTCGTGATGACCTCGTTCGGGTTCCTTACTTTTTGGGAGGTCACGAAAAATGCTCTCCCTTGGACTACAGGCTTTGAATTGTCTAGGATGGAATTTGGTGTCACCATCCCAACTGGAACTGTACAACAAAATTGAGCTAGGTGACCTTCTCTTCTATAATTATAACATGTTTTGGACTGCTGCATACAGTTTGGACTGATGTGTCCCTCCCCTTCGCATTTATAACATATGATCGGTGATCGTTCTATTCCTTAACAACCGGTGCTGGTGCTGACGTCTTTCCATCATTATTGAATCTCCTCTTCTTAAAATTTCCACTCCTATTGTCTTGGCCATGATTACCACCGAAGTGGTTACCATTTCTGGCATGGTGATTCCCTCCACGTTTGTTGTCACCGCTTCGATGACTACTACCACTGGTATTATCATTTTGACGGCTGCTCTCCCTTGGTTAGGTTGTCTCATTATCGCACTCCAATAACTAAGCCCTATTTACAACATCTGAATACAAACATAATCTGTGAGAAATAAGGTATTGACGTATTTCTGGTTTCAAACCTTGCAGAAACATTTATGTCATTCTCTCCTCATTATCAACTAAATAGGATGCAAACCGGGCCAACTCGGCAAGCTTAGCCTCGTACTGCGACACGGTCATATTATATTGCTCTAGCTTGATGAACTCCACCTCCTTCAAGTGACAAATACTTTCGGGAAAGTATTTGTCGTTGAATAGTTCTTGGAACTTCTCCCAAGACATTTTGAGTGCGGTAGGCTGAGTACGTTTTATTGATTTCCACCAATAATCTACCTCTCCTCTAAACATGAAGGTGGCAAAGGGAACCTTTTGCTCCTCGGTGCATCCCAAGAAATCAAATATCTTGGTGATATGCTTTATCCACGTCTTTGCCTTAAGTGGTTCTGGCTTTGCCCAAAACTCCGGTGGTCCCAGCTCTTTGAACTGCTTAGCGGTGACCATCCTAGAGTTGCCAGTGTTTCCACCTATATTTTGCACAGGAGTGTCTATCACTTAATGTGACGCCCCCAAAATTAGGTATACGTCACCCATCTTGGGTCACCACTTACATGGTACATAAATTCAAATACAACTTACTAACCTAAGCTGTCGTGGTACAATACGACATAAAGCGTGAGTTTGAATACAAATATTGTCTACTAGATATTATACAAACTCAAAAGGAGTCCTCATTACAACTATTATCACACTATTTCACGTAATAGTGAGGACTACTAATGCTATCCTCTCGGACCATTACTTCGTTCCCCGAGGCTGTCGTCAGCCTATGTTCTCATTTCACGAAGAGAACGGTGAAAGAAAAGGTGAGCTCAACTAGCCCAAAGAAGAAATATTATGACTAAGATAATGCGAGAATAAATTATCATTAGCCTTCAACAATGATGTTAAACCGATAAAATACAATAGACAACCGGTTTAAGCTCAAGCAGTTTAATAAGCAATCCATTAAAAGAGTCAAGTAGAGAATAAAGTCTACTATCTTTTAGGTTTTAAAAGGTTTTCATCAATTTTTATTTGAGACTCAACCTTAATAATAAACCACCACATCTAATCATCCCCGCACCACGGTCAAGGATTTTCATCAAATTATCAATGGTCATGACTATACCGAATCACCCCCGGTCATAATCATACCAAAAACTATCCATCATCGCATTACTGAGACCACCGAGGACTTTTGTCACATCATTTATATCAAGTCATGATTATACCGAATGATCCTCGGTCATAATCATACTAAGTTCATCTATGCACGTAAGCCAAAGATAACATAATATAACATGAGGATGATGACAATGACATAGTAATTCAATAAAACAAGTTCAAGAATTATTTAATCCATGAATTATTAACGCCCAAATTGTCAACATGATACTTATTTAGAGAGTAAAATTCAATAATGATCGGAAGAATATTTCCATGAAAGATATCGATGGAAACGCAAATATCAAGGATATTCTACTAATTTCATGGAGTATAGAAGTCAAAGTTTTAACCAACTGGGTATAATAAATAATGGAATAACAAAAAGAAATCACTATGCATGCAGATTTCATAAGATGATAAAAGTTATTCCAAATGAATAATAATAACGGAACGGTGTCGTGAAATTCACACAAGCAGGATGTTCCAACAGAATAATAAAGATGGAACCGGATCCGATTGTAAAACACATGATAGGATATTCCAATGAGAATGATAAAGAGCGGAACCAGTCCGGTGTAAAACACATGCATGTGATGTTCCAACGAGTAATAATAAAAAGCGGAACCAGTGGGTGTAAAACACATGCATGAGGATGTTCCAATGAGAATAATAGAAGAATGTCACCAAGTATAGGGTAAATCACAGATATAAAAGTTATTCCAATGTAATAATAAGCAATGGAATAACATAAGGATTTCACCAAGTATAGGGTATGTCACATGTATAAAAGTTATGTATAGGGTATGCCACTTTTTAAAAGTTATTCCAAATGTAATAATAATGAATGGAATAATGAAGTTCTCTTCAAGAAGAAAGAATAACACCCCTTACCGTAAAAAGAACTGAATATAGAAGTAGTGAAGTAAAGGAATACTCTTCTTCTTTCTATAATTTTCTCTCTATAGCTTCTCTCTATAATTTCTCTCTGTAGTTTCAATGAATTCGTAAGAAAATAATGAAGGAATGAGCTTTATTTATAGGAAAATGGAATGCATAAGTAACTAATCCATGAACGGTCCAGATTGATTTACTTTTAATCGACGGTCCATATTTAAAGAAAAATCTTTTAAATAAAATATAATATATTATATTTATATAAAAACATTTTACTATGCAAACACTATGCAATACTATGCAAAACACTATGCAAAAACACTATGCAACACTATGCATAATAAAATATAATATATTCTATTTATAGAATAACTTTAATAAAGTATTCTATTTTATATAAAAGATGTTTTCGCTTTTATTACGTTAATAATACTGAATAAAACAAAACGTCATTATCGCTATAATAATTCATATTATTAATCGACAATAATGGAATCAAATTGAAAGTGACTTCTCACATAAGCATCAATAATCAATACCGTGGTGTATTATGCAACCACCACGACATCTTTGTACTTTTACTAATGAGTAGTTCAACAAGATAACACAGTAAAACTTCCGCCGTTATTTCAATAAAATATTTTTGTCGTTTTCTCAATCCGACAATAATTTTGTTGTAGGGTCCACCAATGATTGAGTAGTTGTATTTAATATTCCCCTGCTAAACCGAATATTCCCCACCAATCGAAATATAATATAACCACTTGCATACTTTGCAAAATTTATAAATACTACCCACAACTATAATATTATCTTAAATTCACACCATAATATTAAAAATTATTTCAACAAAATTTAAATCTTTATTGATAAAATGGGGTCTCACAATCTCCCCTCCTTATGGAATTTCAGCCCTCGAAATTAGGGTACGATACTGATATGATAAAGAGGTGAGGATACCTTGAATACCTTTATTGTTAAAAATATTAAATTCATCTTCGTAATCCGCCAAAGATATTCATTAACAATTCATCTTTTGCACTACGTGCCAAAGATATTTATTAACAATTCATCTTTGCACTACAAGCCAAAGATATATAATCGTAAAACCAATAACATCGAGACTCAAACTTAATAGTATCACAACCATGAATTATCCATGCACTCTTGGCTAAGGATATTCGTGTTTTCAATTCTGGTCATGATTATACCGAATAATCCGTGGTCATAATCATACCAAGTCTATCAATGCACTACTACCAAAGATGACTTTTACCACATCCATGAATTAATATTTCATTCTTTGAGACTCATTTCAATAATTAATCCATATCATTGAATCATCCCCGCACACTGTGCCAAAGATAATCGTGTATTCATTAGTATCACGACCACAAATTATCCATGCACTACTACCAAAGATAATTGTGTATTCATTAGTATCACGACCACAAATTATCCATGCACTACTACCAAAGATAATTGTGTATTCATTAGTATCACGAATTTAATTATCCATGCACTACTACCAAAGATAATCGTGTATTCATTAGTATCACGACCACAAATTATCCATGCACTATGGCCAAAGATAATTGTGTATTCATTAGTATCACGACCACAAATTATCCATGCACTACTACCAAAGATAATTGTGTATTCATTAAGATATCACGACCACAAATTATCCATGCACTACTACCAAAGATAATTGTGTATTCATTAGTATCACACCACAAATTATCCATGCACTACTACCAAAGATAATCGTGTATTCATTAGTATCACGACCACAAATTATCCATGCACTACTACGGCCACCAAAGATAATTGTGTATTCATTAGTATCACGACCATTAAATTATCCATGCACTACTACCAAAGATAATAATTGTATTCATTAATATCACGACCACAAATTATCCATGCACTACTACCAAAGATAATTGTGTATTCATTTCTAGTTATGATTTATACCGAACAATCCTCGGTCATAATCATACCAAGTCCATCTATGCACTACAGCTGCCGTGAGATGACTTTCAACATAATATAAGCATGAGGATAATGATATAAAGAATCAATCAAATGAGATAAAGGATAAATATTAAACATTTATAATATAATTTATCCAGATTCAAGAATATCCCCATGTTTTCAATCACTTAATAATCTCATAATCTAATATCATTAATATTATAACAATATTTTAATCACTTCTTAAATTTATAAACAATTTATCTTAATTGTTTACGCTTTACCATATAATGCATTTAATCATTCAAAAATGTCATACTCATAAGATATCATCACCAATTATCAAATCTCTCAAAAAATATGCATATACTCTATATAAGATTCTCTAGCCATAAAATCCTATTTTCAACTTTGTTACTTCACATAACATATTTAACTCATATGTTCGTAACTAAACTATTTTCATGAAAAATACCAAATCAGTCCCAAAAATATTTCTTTTCTGGGATTTAGCATAATATAGTCCCATAATGAAAATATATTTTTCTCAGAATTTTTAAAATTCATTTACTATTTTTCAAAAATCAATTTCTAATTAATTTCTTAAGAAATTAGCTACCTCAAGTTTAACTCCAAAAATTCCCAAATCTTGGCAGGACCTTACACATGTTAACGTGAGCTTCTAGTTTAAATTTCATGGTCATCGGAGTTATAGAACTCCGGTTATAGCGTTTTTCGTCAGAAAAACCTAAATATTGAAATAGTCATAACTTGCTCATTTTAAGTCAGAATGAGCTCATTTTTGGACAGGAGGTACTTTATACCATATACCTTCATGTCCCAAAAACCCAGAATTTTTCTCATAATTTAAGTGGCCGAAACAGCCCCTCTAAAATCATGGCAGCAGCTTTTTCGATTTTTGCAGCTTTGCACTCCTTTGCTAAAATCAGTCCACACAAAATCTACAACACCTTTTCCAGTAATTCCACTTGAATTAGTTAGGTAACTCATAGATCTAACTCTAGGTCTTGACCACATTCAAAAATTCAAAATATAATAGGAGATATGGTCTATTGAATTTTATGTTACGTTTTTTCACCAAAATCGATTTTCAACTCTTTGTGATTTTTAAGAAACTTTCATGTTTTTACATACTAACCAACATATAACTCGTCATAAAACTTACTAATACCACGAATACCCATGATTTTCATTAGTCCAATGCTTTTATTATGACTTTCATCATAAACCACGAACCTGTTCATTTAGTTGAAGAAATATTTGAGGGTTTAAGAAATGGGTTTTTGTCTCTTGGGGTCAATACAAAATTCGATTTCACGCCTAAGTAGACTAAGAAGTCTTCAAGAATACGCCAGAAATTTATTAATAATAGAAATATCATTCAAAGCTGTGACTCTCATCCAAGACTTGGATAGTACGTCACATTGATACCAACTGTGACTTCTATCCCTTAACCTAGATAACACCTCACAATGATACCTATAAACTTGCCATCTTCATTCACGATGTCGCCTCTGAGAGAAGTCCGCACGGTGCATTCCACACAAGGAAGTCAACAACGAAAGGTTCGGGCTCTTTACTTATGGCTTGATATAACAATAATTGACTTTAGTAGTTTGGTTATGAATATAAAAGCTAACAACCTTACGAAAAGAATGATGAGTAGTTAACCAATTGATTCCTAAAATACCATCAAAGGCAAATATTTTCAAAGAGATAATATCGACAGGTAACGTGAAAGTGTTTATTTGAAACAACAAGATTAATAAACATTGGAGGTAACGAAGGTTTCTCCCAACGAAGTTTCAACCAATAAGTTAAAGTCTAACTTCTCCGGAGTCAAATTTAAATGTTGAACGCAAGCAAGCAAGATAAAATAATGGGTAGAACCGGTATCTTATAAGGTATAGACTTCGCAAGAATTTATAATTAACTAACCCGTGCTAACTTCGTTCGAGTCACTTGCTTTTTAAGAAGTCATGAAAAACGCTCTTCATGAAATCACCGACTTTGTTTTATCCGTATCCGCCTTTGGTGCCACCGTCCCAGCTGGACTTGACTTTGGTGCACGACAAAATCGAGCTAAATGACCTTCTCTTCTTGAAATTTCCACTTCTATTATCTTGGCCATGATTACCATCAAGTGGTTACCATTCTTGGCATGATAATTTCCCACGATGCTCATCATTGTTAGATGGTCGTTATATCGCAGTATGATTATTATCGTGTTGTTGTTGGTCGTTACCTTTTGGTTGAGTGACTCATTATCGCGCTCCAATAATCGAGCCCTATTCACAACATCTAAATACAAACACCGTCACAAAACAAGGGTTAATTAACATGCAACATATTATCACTATATACAATCGACCAATCAAATACCAAATAAACTTAGGTAGGTCATACTAGCGAAGGAATTCCCCGTCTCTCCCCTCCTAGTACTATTCTCACATCTTAGCCAGGGATCATATCCCTAAGCTCTGATACCAACTGTGACGCCCCCAAAATTAGGTATACGTCACCCATCTTGGGTCGCCACTTACATGGTACATAAATTCAAATACAACTTACTAACCTAATTGTCGTGTACAATACGACATAAACTGTGAGTTTGAATACAAATATTGTCTACTAGATATTATACAAACTCAAAAGGAGTCCTCATTACAACTATTATCACACTATTTCACAGAATAGTGAGGACTACTAATGCTATCCTCTGGACCATTACTTCGTTCCCCGACTCGTCCCAGCTATGTTCTCATTTCCTGAAGAGAACAGTGAAAGAAAGGGTGAGCTCAACTAGCCTAGTAAGAAATATTATGACTAAGATAATGCAGAATAAATTATCATTAGCCTTCAATAGTGTTAAACTGATAAAATACAATAGACAACCAGTTTAACTGCAGAGGAATAAGCAATCCATTAAAAGAGTCAAGTAGAGAATAAAGTCTACTATCTTTTAGGTTTTAAAAGGTTTTCATCATTTTTATCATTTGAGACTCAAATTTTAATAATAAACCACCACATCTAATCATCCCTGTACCACGGTCAAGGATTTTCATCAAATTATCAATGGTCATGACTATACCGAATCACCCCTGGTCATAATCATACCAAAAACTATCCATCATCGCATTCTGAGACCACCGAGGACTTTTGTCACATCATTTATATCAAGTCATGATTATACCGAATGATCCTTGGTCATAATCATACTAAGTTCATCTATGCACGTAAGCCAAAGATAACATAATATAACATGAGGATGATGACAATGACATAGTAATTCAATAAAACAAGTTCAAGAATTATTTAATCCATGAATTATTAACGTCCAAATTGTCAACATGATACTGTTTCGTAGAGTAAAATTCAATAATGATCAGAAGAATATTTCCATGAAAAGATACTGGATGAAACGCAAATATCAAGGATATTCTACTAATTTCATGGAGTATAGAAGTCAAAGTTTTAACCAACTGGGTATAATAAATAATGGAATAACAAAAGAAATCACTATGCACGTGCGATTGCCCGCGCAGATGCAAAGTTATTCCAACGTAATAATAATAACGGAACCGGTCGGTGAAATTCACACCAAGCGGGATGTTCCAACAGAATAATAAAGATGGAACAGATCCCGTAAAAAAACACAGATAGGATATTCCAACGAGAATGATAAAGAGGCGGAACCAGTCCGGTGTAAAAACACATGCATGGATGTTCCAACAGAATAATAAAAAGCGGAACCGTGTAGGTGTAAAACACATGCATGGATGTTCCAAATGTAATAATAGAAGAATGTCACCAAGTATAGGGTAAACCAGCGTGATACAAAAGTTATTCCAATGTAATAATAAGCAATGGAATAACATAAGGATTTCACCAAGTATAGGGTATCTGCAGACACAAAGTTATGTATAGGGTATGCCACTTTTACAAAAGTTATTCCAATGTAATAATAATGAATGGAATAATGAAGTTCTCTTCAAGAAGAAAGAATAACACCCCTTACCGTAAAAGAACTGAATATAGAAGTAGTGAAGTAGCGAATAATACTCTTCTTCTTTCTATAATTTTCTCTCTATAGCTTCTCTCTATAATTTTCTCTCTGGAGTTTCAATGAATTCGTAAGAAAATAATGAAGGAATGAGCTTTATTTATATGAAAATGGAATGCATAGTAACTAATCCATGAACGGTCCAGATTGATTTACTTTAATCTGACGGTCCATATTTAAAGAAAAATCTTTTAAATAAAATATAA
This sequence comes from Panax quinquefolius, assembly GCA_020205615.1. NCBI lineage: Eukaryota > Viridiplantae > Streptophyta > Magnoliopsida > Apiales > Araliaceae > Panax > Panax quinquefolius. The sequence continues at coordinate 33,326,456 of CM035158.1, forward strand.
TATATTCTATTTATATAAAAACATTTTACTATGCAAATACTATGCAATACTATGCAAAACACTATGCAACACTATGCATAATAAAATATAATATATTCTATTTATAGAATAACTTTAATAAAGTATTCTATTTTATATAAAAAGATGTTTCTGTTTTATTACGTTAATAATACGAATAAAACAAAACGTCATTATCGCTATAATAATTCATATTATTAATCGACAATAATGGAATCAAACTGAGTGACTTCTCACATAAGCATCAATAATCAATACCGTGTGCTACTATGCAACCACACGCATGATTCTTGTACTTTTACTACTGAAAGTAGTTCAACAAAGAACCACAGTAAAACTTCCGCCGTTATTTCAATAAAATATTTTTGTCGTTTTCTCAATCCGACAATAATTTTGTTATGGGGTCCACCAATGATTGAGCCGTTGTACGAATATTCCCTGCTAAACCGAATATTCCCCGACCAATCGAATATAATATAACCACTTGCATACTTTGCAAAATTTATAAATACTACCCACAACTATAATATTATCTTAAATTCACACAATAATATTAAAAAATTATTTCAACAAAATTTAAATCTTTATTGATAAAATCTGGGGTCTCACACTTAATATTGCATGAATTGCAGAAAGTCTCGAAACAGTCCATCGTTCATCATTTAGTCGATGTTGTTGTTTACATGAGGATTGTTGCCTTCCTGATGTACATTGTCCTGGTTATTGATCTGTGGTGACTCAACGGTCTCCTGTGCAACATTGCTTATCTCAACATTCTCGGATGTCATTTTCAAACACTGCCACAAAACATGGGTTAATTGACATACCACATAATACCCCTATATTCTGACCAACCAATAAAATAACAAATAAGCTTAGGTAGGTCATACTAGCGAAGGAATTACTCGTCTCTACCCTCCTAGTTCTAGTCTCACATCTCAGTCAGGGATCATATCCCTAAGCTTTAATACCAACTGTGATGCCCCCAAAATTGTTATACATCACCCATTCTGAGTCACCAAATATATGGTACAGAATTCAAATACAACTTAATTATACAACTGTCGTGTAAAGTACGACAAAACATAAGCTCAGAGTTTCAACACGAATATTTTCTTCTAGACAATATCCAAACTCAAATTCAATATTATTACAATTATTATCACACTATTTCACAGAATAGTAAGGACTACTAATACACCATCTCGGACCATCACCCCGTTCCCCGACTAGTCCCGGCTATGTTCTCATTTCCTAAAGAGAACAAAAAAAGCAAAAGGGTGAGCTCAACTAGCCCAGTCAGAAATATTATGACTAAAATAATGCAGAATAAATTATCGTTAGCCTTCAACAGTGTTAAACTGATAAAATACAATAAACATCAAGTTTAACTACAGCGGAACAAGCAATCCATAAGAAGAGTCAAGTAAAGCATGATATCTACTATCTTTTATGATTTAAAAAGTTTATCATCAATTTTATCGCTGAGACTCAACTTAATAAATAAACCACATCATCGAATTATCCCTGTACTACGGGCCAAGGATAATCATTAGTATCACATCCACAAATTATACATGCACTACGGGCCAAGGATATTCGTGTAATCATCAATGGTCATGATCATGCCAACCACTAACCATCAATACACTACGGGCCAATGAGGACTTTTATCACATCATTTGTAACATTACGGTCATGATTATACTGAATAATCGATGGTCATAATCATACCAATCAACAGTCCATCTATGCATGTAAGCCACAGATGACTTTCATTATAATATATGTATGAGGATGATGACAATGATATAAGAATTCAATTAAAAGAAAGCAAAGGATAAATTTTAAAGATTTATAATTTAATTTATCCAGAATTCAATAATGTACAAATTGTCAACATGATACTGCTTTGTGGAGTAAAATTCAAGAATAATATTGTACCAAAAATGATTTGGACTGAAAAGAAATCAATTTTTGTCATGAATAGTACCTCAGGTGAATAGTACCCGAGTGAATAGTACTCCGGCATGAAAAAGTTAAAACTTGTCAAGAATGTTCAGAATAATATTTCCATGAAAAGATACTGGATGAACACAAATTTCAAGGATATTCTACTAATTTCATGGAGTATAGAAGCCAAAACATAACAAAATGGGTGTAGAATTCAAAATCTGAAACGATATAATATTACTTACATACTACAAAGTATGAAAGAAAATATTATTTCTTACGAGTATTGAACAAAAATAACATCCCTTACCTTAAAAAGAAGAGTATCCCAACTGGTATAGCGGGGATATTCGTGAAGAAAACTTTTACTATTTTCTACACTAAAAGCTTCCTAAAACTCAAAAGAAATATGCTCAATATTATAGAAGAAGAATTCTCTAATTCTGGTGTGATTTTCAATTCTAAACTAAGCATCCTATTTATAGGAAAATGGAAAGGATACTATTTGAAAAAGTTTTTCACGGAGCAACAGTGGTTTCACGGGGAAATTTCAAATTCGTCTAATAATTTTTATTTTTTACTATGCAAATACTATGCAGACACTATGCAAACACTATACATAATAAAATATAATATATTTTATTTTTCATAAAAACAAAACTTATTATATATATATATATATATATATATATATATATACATAAAACAAAATACTTTACCTCCCGTGACATTCCCAGGATTCCCCACACCATTTTTCCACCAACATGTGGGCCCCAGATGTGCTCCCCCACTTTTATCATATAAAAATATATTCTGAATAACTTTCTATCGATTATTTTGAAAAATGGGTAAATGGGGGTCCAAATAATAAGCAAAATTTACAACAAATACTTTATAGAAAATCCTCTCAATATTTTTAACAACATTTATTCATCATTATTATAACTCGCAATATTAACAATCAGATCGTTCCCATGAAAGAAAGGATTTTTTGATAAGGATTTCTCCCTATTGGCGCGCAATTAGGTGACCAAACCCCTTTCCTCGACAGAACTTTTTAGACATTGTTAATTATGCAGATAATAAAATGAATAACTTGTCATCTCAATTATTGATTTAATAATATATAAAATATTGACAATAATTGAATCAAATAACATACGATATTATACAGAAATTATTGTAGCAATAATTGAATAAAACTAAGTGACTTCTCACCGAGTATTTTAACAGTTAACGGTAAAACTTCTACCATTATATTCATAAAAGATATTTCTGTCATTTTTTAACTCCGACAATAATTCCGTTATAGGGTCCACCAATGATTGTGGATTCGTACTAATATTCCCTGTTAAAATGAATATTCCCCGACCAATCGAATATTTTATAACAACTTGCATACTTTATAAAATTGATAAATATTACCCACAACTATAACATTATATCAAAACCACACAATAATATTCAAAAATATATTTCGAGAAAAATTAATATTTATTAATAAAAGTTGGGGTCTTACATATTGACCCCGGTACAAAACACATTTCTAAAACCTCAAATATTTCTTTAACTAAAACGAATGTATCATGCGCCAAAGACGTTGGCTTGAGCTGTTGAAAGATTAGGATAATACCATTCAATAATATCATGGAAAAAGGGAACGTGGTAGCTAATGCATTGAGTAGAAGATCGTATGCGGTTACGAATGTGACGTCGTTAACACAAAGACCCATTTTGTATAATTTACAAAGGATGGAGATAGAGTTAAAGACTCCAAGAACCTACGTGAAGATACTGAATATACGAGTAGAATCGACTTTAATCGATAAAGTTAAAGCCACTCAAACTACAGACTCAGAACTGATGAATATGAAGAAGAAGGTGCAAGAAGGAGTTATTCTAGAAGCAAGAAACGATGAAGAGAGGAATCTCAACCCTTGATTTTATTCTTCTATTTGAAATCCTCGATTGAGTAGGAATTGTGGCCTATAGACTCGCTTTACCGCCAAGTATCTCGCGTGTTCATAACGTTTTTCATGTATCAATGTTACATAAATATATGGACGACCCAAACCACATTATTTAATTAGAACTAGATGAGATAGTAAAAGATTTAACGTATGAGGAGATACCTATTAAAATCTTGGATGAGAAGGATCATATTCTATGCTCAAAGGTTATACCTCAAGAGTTAGAATCTGACGAGGTATCCTCACCTCCTCGACATACCAGGTACGTACATCAATTTTGAGGACGAAATTTCATAAGACGGGGAGGTTGTAAGACCCCAAATTTTATGAATAAAGATTTAATTTCTCGAAATATTTTTTTTAATATTAAGGTGTGGATTTGATATAATGTTATAGTTGTGGGTAGTATTTATATATTTTGCAAAGTATGCAAGTTGTCATAAAATATTCGATTGGTCGGGGAATATTCGTTTTATCAGGGAATATTTATACGACGACACAATCATTGGTGGACCCCACAACAAAATTATTGTCGGGGTTAGAAAACGACATAAATTTTTTTTTATAAAAATAATGGCTAAAGTTTTACCGTTAAACTGTTGAAATATCCAGTGGTAAAAGTACAGTAATACGTGTGGTTGCATAGTAGCACACGGTATTGATTATTGATGCTTACATGAGAATTCAATCAGTTATACTCAAGTATTGCTACAGTAATTGATGCATAATATCACTCATATTATTGATTCTATTATTGTCATAATATCATCTGCATAATATTTTACATTATTAAATCAATAATTGAGACAACAAAGTTATTCATATTATTATTTGCATTATTGATGATGTCTAGAAAGTTCTGTCGAGGAAAGGGGTTTGCTCACCTAATTGCGCGCCAATAGGGAGAAATCCTTATCGGAAAGTCCCCTCTTTCTTGGGAATGATCTAGTTGTTAAATATTGTGAGTTATAATTTAATGATGAATAAGTTCGTGTTGATTAAAGATGAAATTTTTGATAAAAAAATATTTCCATTGTGTTGGGATTATTAGTGTTAGTGGAAATCGATATTTATTTCGATAATAATTGATTTCTGGATGTTAAATTGACAAAACGGGTAATTAATCGGTAAAATGAGCAATTAATTGCTATTAGTTCGCATGCAAATTACTGTTGGTTCACATGTATGGAACTATTGATTCACATGCATGTACTATTAGGGGAGGTGGTGCAAGATTGATAATATTTGAAGGACTAAATTAAAAATAGAAGTAGATGAAGGTACTGTACTGTAATAATTTGAGCCCCTAATCGTGAAATTATCGAAAGTATGTTTTTCTATAAATAGAAGCTCATTCTTCTTTCATTCTCACCAATTCACTAAGACTCACAAGAGAAATTATAAAGAGAGAAGCTATAGAGAGAAAGAAAAAGAGTATTCTACTACTTCACTATTGCAGTATCCAGCCTTCTACTAAGGTAAAGGGATTTATTTATTTCATAATCGTAAAGGATATTATTTATATTCAATACTCGTATGAAATAATATTTTCTTTCATACTCTATAGTATGTAAGTAATATTATTTTGTTTCGTATTCCTACTACTACATTCATTTTGTTAAAGTATTGCTTCTATACTCCGTGAAATTAGTAGAATATTCTTGAAATTTGTGCTTCATCTAATATTGTTTCACAAGAATATTTCTCTAAATATTCTTGTTAAAGTGTAAGCTTTTCATGCCGGAGTACTATTCACAGGTAATATTCATTTATACAGCACTATTTATACGTATGGTACTATTCACAAAGTACTATTCATTGGCACTATTTATAAATATGGTACAATTCATAAATACAATACTATTCATGAAGTACTATTCATGATATACTATTCAAAAAGTACTATCCACGAAGTAGTATTCACAAAGTACTATTCACAAAGTATTATTCATGAAGTACTATTCCCGAAGTACTATTCACGGAGTACTATTCACTCTGGTACTATTCATGACAAAAATTGATTTCTTTTCGGTCCAAATCATTTTTGATACAATATTATGCTTGAATTTTACTCCACAAAGTAGTATCATGTTGACAATTTAGATATTATTGAATTCTGAATATATTAAAATATAAATCTTTAACATTTATCCTCGCTTTCATTTAATTGAATTATTATATCATTGTCATCATCCTCATGCTTATATTGTGATGAAAGTCATCTTTGGCCGTAGTGCATAGATGGACTGTTGATTAGTATGATTATAACCAAGGATTATTCGGTATAAACTTGACCCGTAATGTTACAAATGATGTGGTAAAAGTCCTCATTGGCCCGTAGTGCATTGATGGACAGATGTTGATATGATCATAACCATGCGTTCTCTTCGGCCAAGGGTGCAAAGATGAATTGTTGTTTGGCATGATCATGACCATTGGTGAAAACATGAATATCCTTGGCCCGTAGTGCGTGAATAATTCATGGTTGTGATACTAATGAATATCCTTGGCCCGTAATGCATGGATAATTTAGTGATGTGGATTATTTATTAAGCTGAGTCTCAGCGATAATATTGATGATAAACTTTTAAATCATAGAAGATAGCAGATAACATGTTCTACTTAACTCTTCTAATGGATTATTTATTCTGCTGCAGTTGTTGATCTAAAACTTGTTGTCTATTATATTTTATCAGTTGTTATACTGTTGAAGGCTAACGATAATTTATTTTGTATTATCTTAGTCATAATATTTCTTACTAGGCTAGTTGAGCTCACCCTTTTCTTTCACTAATCTCTTCAAGAAGGGAGAATATAGCTGGGACTAGTCGAGGAATGGATTGACAGTCCAGATGGTTGCTTTAGTAGTCCTCACTATTATGTGAAATAGTGTGATATTAATTGTAATGAAATTGAATTTGAGTTTGGATATTCTCTAGAAGACGATATTCGTGTTAAAACTCTCATCTGTGTTTTATCATAGTTTACACGACAGTTGTATAATTAAGTTGTAATTGTATTTTATACTAAGTATTTGGCGACTCGGAATGGGTTATGTATACCTATTTTGGGGGCGTCACATACTTGATGTGCTATATAATAGGAGCATCCACAGTTTCATGTTGACGTTGAAGTTTGTTACTTATAGATGCGAGAATGATGCATTGAGCCAACTGTGCATCATCTTGCAACGTTCTAAAAGTTGTAATCTCTTCCTTAGAGGCATTGTCTGCAACCATTACAGGGATAGGCATATTACGGACATAAGATAGCTTTTCAGCGGTGAGAACTATTCTCAATTTCCAATCCGTTTAATTCGGTCCGGTTAATTTAGCATCTAATATGCTAAGCAGTGGTAGTAATTTTATTGTTCTTAACAACATTTTAGCATATATTTTTTTATTAATTACCAAAATAATTTATGTCTTATTTTAAATTGGTATCTCCCACTATTTTCTTCAAATTATATTTCCCACAATTTATATAGGTCGGCAATATCTAATTAAAGATATGCTAGTGAGAATAAGGATCTCATTTCAAATATATATAGCCTTGTGTGTGTGCACAACAAACTATATATAAATAAATTTGTAGACAACTCTTGTCAATTACATCAACTATGCAACTCCTTATTTGTTACCTCTTAGATCATAATGGTCAAGTGTGTGCACATCCAAACTAAAATGATCTAAGTTAAATCATACCTAACACTCCATATATTCAAAAGAAAAACATTGTCCTTGTGTGTGCACAACAAAACAACATTGTTCAGTCTATTTATAAGTATTAAATGTGATAAAACAATATCTTAAATATTTAATACTTCTCTTGTGTGTGCACAATAAACTAATATTAAATATTTAATAGTTTATTGTTTAATCATGCTAGAAGGCAATGTTCGATATTCCAAATATCTTTGAACGTTACAACTTAATATAATTTATTTGAGGGGTTTGTTATTAATTTGTATCATCTTGTTTAGCACGCACGCGCACACACACACACACACACACACACACACATATATATATATATATATATATATATATATATATAATACTATCATGCATATATAGAATACTATATTCTACCCAGATTGATTATGGATTTTATTCTAGTTTGGTTCACTAGAGCCACCAAGTTAACCAAAAGGTCAAACCTATGGTGAAAGAATTAAATTTAAATATAACTATTACATTTAAATTCTAGGCTCCATTACAAACGGGTCTTCAAGCGCTCCTTGCTTCTTGATCTCCAATTCTTTAAAATTAATTCTAATTATTTCTATTACAAAACTATTTAAAAAAAATAGAAACCTTGATCAGCAGTCAAGAGGAAGTACATAGGAAGGAGATAGAATTTACATTAAGAAAAAAATTAGAGAAGACGAGGTACGCAGACCCCATTTAATAAAACTCATACATTTAAGCATCCAACTAAAATAAAATCCAATCACATTGGTCATAGTCCATAATCAATCCCATTTATTATCATACAAATCACTATATGCATCAATAAATAACATTCATCTCCTGAATAAAAAAACATTCAATATATATATTGATATCATTTAATGGGACAAATTAGTTAGCATAAAATCTAATTTTGAATCAAAATAAACTCCGTTATTTTAATCTAAATTTAAATCAAAATAAACCTCTTTTATTTTAATTTATCCAATTTTGAATAAAAACTATTTTATTTTAATCAAATTATTTAATCAAAATAAACTCATTTATTTTAATTAATTATGGAATCCAATTCCAAGTAAAAAAAAACTCCTTTATTAAAGGAAACACGGATTCTCTTTCTTATTCACAAATAAACTCCTTTATTTTGAATAATATGAAATCTTATTCCATATCTAACTAAACTCCTTTATTTAAGGAAATACGGATACTCTTTCCTATTCACAAATAAACTTTTTTATTTTGAATAATATGAAATCTTATTTCATATCTAAATAAACTCCTATATTTATGGAAACATGGAATCTAATTTCAACTCCAATTAGTTGTCATGAAATCCAATTCCAACTCTAATTAGTTATCATGAAATTTAATTATAAGATTAAAATAATTTTTTTTATTTTTTGCTGAATCTTATTTTTTTTTTGCTTTTTTTTAAAATTTATACAAAATATTATGCCCAATTAAATTGTTATAAACACATATCAATATACATATCAGATTAAAACAATTAATAATTCGTATAATAGTTTTGCTCTAATGCCACTGTTAGGTTTGTAATATTCATGAACGCAATCAAATTGCACAAAATAAGCGAAAGCGTGAAAATTAGAATTTTAAAATTTTACAAACCATATATCTAGATCATTCTTTATGCACAATTATTAATTAAACAAAAAAATAAAGAACAAGAATCATACCCTTGAAGATTTGAGCTTCCACGGGTACAAGTTCACCTCCAAATCCTTTCATGTTTAACTTGAATGCACCGGGTTTTGTTCCTTCCTTTGATCAACATTATCCACCCAAGTGTTTGGCCTCTACATGTGATCCACCAAGGAAAAAGAAAGATTCAAGAAGATGGGTGTTTGGCAAAACCCTAGTTTTTCTATCTCTCGTAGAAAAAAGTGTAATCTCCCAACTATTGTAATTACGTATTCACGTGTTTTGTGAAAGTGTCAACCACCCTCACCCATAATAAGACTCCTTTTATTTATATATATGGGCAACCCTCCTTAACAATTAAGGAATTGAGTTTTATTTTAATTAATTAAACTCCTTTAATTAATTAGGCTCCTAATCTTAGTAGGAATAATTAATTAAACTCTTTTAATTAATTAGCCTCCTAATACTATTAGGAATATATGAGAATACTTTTATTAATTAATTCTTAAACTTCTTTAGGAATTAAATAATAATAATAGTAATAATAATAATAATAATAATAAGACTCCTCTTATTAATTTATATTTAATATTTCTAAAATATTAAATAATAAATATTAAGCTATTTAATTTATTCTATCACCATAGATTAAATTAAATATACTTAACTTATTATTACGTAGTATGTCATTTGCTTCTTAAATAATTATTCTTCCTTTTATGGTGTGACCCTTTAGGTTCTCCATATTAAACCAATTATGAATAAATCAATTAGAAAAATTCTAATCTTATTTAAATAAATAAATTAAAATATTAATTTATTTAAATAAATAATATTTATTCTAGAATAGGGAAAAGTCTCCCTAGCGATTAAGAACCTTTGAGTAAATAGTTACCGTACAATTCAATCCTTTCACCATATAATGTTCCAATTAAATATAATACATGGAATTACTGTCAACTCTTCTTTTATTTAATTATATGTATTTCGATCCTTAAATGCACAACTCCAAATAATGCAAATTAGAAACTCCTTTCTAATTTCATTCTGCCTTAGCCAAGGACTACTGGGTTGTCATTTATCGAATCAAATAGGACATTTCTCTTATTTTACTAGAAGTGGTAGATTCTTTATTAATCATACATTATCTCCATGAACAACTTATTATACCCAAGCATATCCTTTGATATACCCTAAGGGTCTTAAGGAATAATTCAAAGTATAACTCATCATACACAAGATACTATGATGATCTCAAGTCCAATGATCACTTATACTACTATCACTATAGGAAGTCCTATTGACAAGCAAGTAAAACTCCATTAGGTATTCCTTAGCGAGCCACGTTCAGTGAACTTATTCTCTAACAAGCACCTACATACTTGCTTTAGTGTCTCCACACAAATGATCACGAGATCAATCATCCTCATCCAATGAGCAAGCAACGTATGTACCAATCTATCCAGATTTACTAATCCCCAATTTAGTAATCCAATGATTGGAAACTATTTTAGGTTTAAGCTTCTAATAATTTAGGTCCCATTAGAATGATCATCATCATTATTCTAAAAGCATTGCTTAAAACTATAGGTTTATCACATATTATAGAACATCATCATGTAGATAATTAAAAGCCTTTAATAAATTAATACTTTTTTCTTAATAAATGAATAAGATTGTTACAAAGTATATGTTTTATCATTAAACATGATTGGCTTGTGTGCATACTACTTTCACAAGACACTTGGCTCCCAATTCTCTAGCCGCCTATAATCCCAATATGAATTCCTCATATTTTGCTTCATTGTTCGTGCAAGGGAAATCCATTTTGTATGAAAGTGCCACTTCCTTTCCTTCCTTGGTAGTTAACACCACACATGTTCCTCCTTTCCCTTCTGCAGACGACCCGTCAAAGGCAAAGTTCCACCACTTCGAATCTTCATCCACCATATCAATTATTTTTACTTCTCCCCCTAGAAGATCCTCTAAGGGAGGTTCATATTCTCCATGTGGAAAATAAGCGAGCAGGTCTGCTAATGCCTGACATCTGATTGCCTTCGGTGTTACGCACTTGATGTCATATTCTTAAAGGATCATCATCCATCTTGCAGGTCTTCCTGCCAACGTTGGCCTAGTTAGCAAGTATCTGATCAGGTCAATTCTCGTTGCGAGTTCCACTTCGTGTGCCAAAAGATAATGGCGCATTTTCTTTGTGACAAACATCAGTGCCAGACATTGTCTCTCTAACTATGAGTACTTAGTTTCTGGTCCCCTGATTATTCGGCTGATGTGGTACACAGGATTTTCTTCCCCATCTACTTTTTGTGTGATCAATCCTCCTACAGACTTTGCGGTAGATATGATATACAACTGCAATGGTATTCCTCTCTGTGGTACTACCATCATTTTCGCCGAGGCAAAAATTTCCTTTACTTTCTCGAAGGCTTGTTGCTGGTCCTACCCCAGTCCCATTCTGTCTTTCCCTTTAGCAACTTTCTGAAAGGTTTTGTGACTTTTGCTAATGCTGGCATGAATCTCCTCATGTAGGCAAATTTCCCTAGAAAGCTCTTCAACTGTTTCTGCATTTTTGGTGGGGGCATATCTGTAATAGCCTTTGCCTTGTTTGGGTCTACCTCTAAACCTCTTTTGTGCACCAAGAAGCCCAAAATTTTTCCAGCTATCATCCCAAAGGTGCTTTTTTTGGATTTATCTTTATTTTATACCTATGACAACGTTCAAAAACCTCTCTTAAATCCTCTACAGGGGTTGTGTCATTTTTAGATTTCACCACTATGTCATCCACGTAGTCTTCCATAGTGTCATGAATCATGTTGTGAAAGATGGTGTACATTGCCCTTTGGTAAGTTGCTTCTGCGTTCCTTCTCTTGTTGCGAGATCAACTTCCTCTAATTCATTTTTCTGAGATTTTGGCCGGTCCTCGAAACATTATGGAGCTGGTTCCACCTTCTGTTGCATAATTTCTTCCTTTTCGTTGCTACTGAAGTGGAGGGGCCCTCATGAGCCCTCAGGTTTGGGTGTACCTTCAAGCTCCCCCTTGAACCGTCACAGCCGAAACACTATCTTTCCATCGGGTTTGATAACTCTTTCCCACTTTGTCTTCTGTTCTTCTTTTATTTTATTTACTTTGTCAGGTTCCGATTGGGCTGTCCATTTGGCATTGATTATATTTTAGGCATCCTCCGAGTCTGCTGCCCGCTTCCTTTGGTCTTTTTCTTCTTTATCTACATCTACTAATATGATTTTCTTATTTTTGGAACATTCACCTTGTTCTAAGGTCAGCTTCTTTTCCTTTTTCACAGGCACAAACTTGTCTTCCTGTACCTCCTCCCAGCTTGCTAGCTTCAGAGAATCAGGCTTGGCAATATGGTTTTCTCCTTCTTCGGAGACATCATCGAAGAAAGCTGCTTCGGTTATATGTGCCTACTCTGGCCCAAAAGGGTTCCTTGTTGTTGGTACCTTAACCTCCTTGCCTTTCCAAATTGTCTTCATGCACTGCTGAAAAACTGTTGGTATCACCCCATAGTCATTCTGCCAATCTCTTCCTAACAACACAATATATGTTGAGTCAACCTCTGCTATATGGAACATCACAGGTCCTCGGATCTTCCACACTTTCATATCCACCTTGATGTATCTGAGGGTTCTTATGCTTTGATTAGCGAACCCCATGATGTTTATCTTTTTCTTCACAATCTTCTTCTCTGGCATAACTAGATGGTGTAGGGCATGATATTTACAGATGATCCATTATCGAAGAACGCCCTCCGCACTTCTATGCCATTAATAATTGCTATCACATATAGTGGTCTATTATGTGGGTATCTCATCTCTCTATCAGCCTTAGAGAAAGTGATTTTGTTCTCTTCCTCCTCCGTCGTCTTCACAAACCCTTTGTTGACTTCCATGCAAGTCTCTTGTGCTTCGGCAGCTTTGATGATTGCATTGGTCACTTCTATCCTTGCTTCCTTGGTTAATCAGATCTGATCAAAAAAAATTCTAAATTTAGTTATGTTCATCAACACAGTCACGTACAGACCTGGATCAGAATCGTCATCCATCACTTCTATGTTCTCCATCATCTCCATTTCTCTTCCTTCTCGTAATTCACTATGACTAATAGTGTTGCACGTTTCTTTCCCCTTGTGGTTAGGAAGTGGCTTGTCCAACATGTTGTTTCCTCTTTCCAGTTTGATTTCTCCTGCTGCCAATTTCTCATGGTAGATCCTTCACAGACTGTAACAATCCATAGTGGAATGTTTGGCGTATTGGTGGTATACACAGAAGTCTAGTCTCCTCTTCATCTCTTTTGTTACAACAAATCTAGGCCTTGGAGGTTTTAAAACTCCAGGTTCTACCCACTGCTCGTACAAATCCCTAAATGCCTTCTCACCGCATGTAATAGCCCATGGGATTGGCAATCCCGAAAACTTGTCTCCTGGTTTTCCATGGTTCCTTTCATTCTTTCCACTCTTTTCCCTCTTGACCCCTTGTGGCTTTTGTTGAGAGTCTGCTGTTGGACGAAATCTAATTAAGCTCACACACAAGTGCATGTGGTCAACAAGTAATATAATGATAAGTAAAAGTATCGTTCCCACAGAGATTAGTATGAAATTAATACTAACAATTACCAGCTTTATATTAATCCTAATTTTATTAAACTATTCAAACCAATGATAATTAACTATTAAAAACTAAAAATATAAAAAATACCAATTAATCAACACAACCTAAAAACTGTAATTTCAAGCAGGTAATGGAGAATTAGGCTTACAACTTCACTTTAAGTCTCACTCTAATTATTACACCTTATTCCAGTTCAATTCATTATCCCAGTTTATTAATTAAGAACACTTAGGTAGAATTAGCCATCTCTCGATGCACTAATACTGTATTAATGTAAATCCACACAAATTAGATAGAATTAAGTCAAACACTCTAATCAACTAATTCACTATATCTCTATGTGAATTACAATCAAATAAGGTTTAAATTCAAGTTCTCTACCCGATTACATGTGATGTTAAGCATATCTCTACCTTAACATTCATCAAGATTCCATAATAACATAGAATTTAAGAACACACGCTAAAGTGATTAGATCTAGATTCATACATCATCTCTCGAATCTATACAAATCCACATAGAATTGGTGATCGAGCAATTCATAAATTAAAGCACAAATCATAATAGATAAACTAAATGATAGATTATTAAACTGAAATTAAGGCTACACAATCGTCGTTCAACCATAAAGATCAATCATAAGCCTAAAAAGTAACTTAGTTCATCATGAATGAAATAAAAACTAAAATAATAAAAGAATCCATTATCCCAATTACTATAATTGAATTAAAAATGTAGAATAGATACAAAACTACCATTCTTCATTGCTCCAAATTGCAATCTTCATGATTCTGACCTTCAATTCTTTCCTCCAATGTTCTTAACTCGGATTAGGGATTAATCTTATAATTTGTTAATTGTTGTTAATTCTCTCTGTTGTAATGTTATCTCCAACACAAGACATGTATTTAGTCCATAAACCGATGCCAAACAAAGTCCCAAGCCATGCCAACTTTTTCCCTTTCACGCTGCTACAAAACTCTAATTTCAACACAACTTCTGTTCTTGCCCAGTACCCCTGCCCCAGTGGGGGTTTTTATTCTTTAGAGGCCCGCCCCAGCGGGGGTCATTCTGTAGTTGCTCAAGTACCCCCACTCCGGTGGGGGTTTTCCTTGTATTCATGCCCGCCCCAGTGGGGGGTAGTTCTACAGTCGCACATTTTTGCTCATTTCGTTGCCATTTCCTATCACAACGCCACATTTATGCTACGAATGTTACGCCATGCCACCTAAACATAAAACAAACATAAACAAGTAAAAACGAACATAAAAATACAGGATTAACACAGTTTTAGTCTGAATTAGAGGCCGATTCGTTGGTATAAAACCCACTCATCAAACTCCCCCAAACTTAAACCCGTGCTAGTCCTCGAGCACGAAACAAAACAAAAATGAAATGCAATGCAATGAAATGAAACTAATCTACATGCCTACGAATCCAGCAGTAATATCAGAAATAAGTCTGTTCAACCGGCCTTAGAGAAATCAAGCAAACATGACAATACTTCATATCAAAACCAATCAGTAAATTCCTTATCAATAATTAAATCTTAGACTTTTATCACTGATATAGTGCGTGTGTGCTCAACAACTATGCCAACTGATATAAAATTAAAATTAACACATAATAGGTCTCTTAGAAGGCATCATACAGTGTAAACTCAAGAAATCCAAAAATAGTCAAGATCCAACCAAAATCAAACAATTACCAATATCAAGGGTCCAAATAGGATACTTATGCTTTATTTTTTGCTCTTATTTCCTGTTTTATTCTCTCTCTTTTTTTATATATTATTGTGCAATGTCTAATTTCGTTAGGCTTTTCAATGCTACCTTAACGAGCTTCTGACCAATGACTCCCAAACCATTAAGGCCTTAGGGCGCTAGGTGTAAAGACAATCCCCTTGGGCTTACTTACTTAAGTAACAAAGGCCACAAAACTAGACTAGCCACGGTGTTTATTCATTCTTTTTTTTAGATAAAGATTATATACCCCAAATTTTCCCCTAAACTTAGGTTCTTGCCTAACTTTAGCCTTCACTGCCTATTCTTTCATTCTTTCATTCAAACTAACATTATCCTTTAGAGTTCCATTATGTAACAATTTGAACTTCATCAGTCAACATAGTCGTTATTATTGTGCTAACCTTAATATACCAGTTTCAAACAGAAAAAGCTTCGATTCATAACAAGCAATCACATCAAAGTTTTAATAGTTAGTACTATACTTGTCTACTCGAAGTCAGTATCATCATTGGCCCAAAACAGACTATAGCTTATCAAACAACTAGACTCATACAAGATAAACACAATACGAACTAAATTTTTTGTGATTTTTTTTTTCTAATTTCTCTAATTTTTTTTAAAATATGGAATAAAAATAACAGAAATGGAAACTAATAAAAACTATAAAAACTATTTACAATACTACATTACTTATGCAACTATTATGCAATTACACTACATGAATGCACATAAAAACTAAACATAACAACTCATGCAAAAATATAACAACACTAAACTAACATATGCAATAAAACTAAACTAAACTAAAAATAACTAAACTAACTCCCCCAAACTTAACAATTATAATGTCCTCATTGTAAAAAATATAACAGTAAATGTAGGAGGACTTCCCTGTAATCATCTAAGGTTGAGGTGATGGTGGTCGTGGCACATACGTTCGGTGCTCCTCAGTGTTTGAGTCTGAAGGAGGATATTTTGGCATTGGCACAGGTTACTGGTATTAGAACTGAGCAGCTGGATTTAAACTCTAGAGGGTCTCGTTCAATGAGGCAAAGGACGTGTTCATGGTGTTGAACATGTGGTCCTGCCTAGCTGCCAATTGGGTCATCTTCCTATTATTGTTCTTGTTGTGTCCATCAATTTGTTTCTAAAGGCTGCGAAACTGAGAGCTAAACATGAAATTGTTGGTCCGCCAACTCTCTGCAGTCTCCTGCTCTCCATTCATCTCATCGTCTTGAAACTCGTCATCTTTGGATGTGTCTTCAGCCTCTTCCTCCTGCTCCAAAGCCGATGGGAATATAAACCCAACGCCTCTTGGGTGTGACTCCGCCCAGGCCATACCGTGTAGCATGCAATCATACGGGAGTCCAAAAGCTGAAGAGGCTGCTGGGTAAGCTTATCTCCGGACCATCTAATGCTAGCCTGCCTACACAACCCAGAAATGAGGGATGAGTGTGGCAAGCCGTCGAAAAATGGCCCTCGCAGGCATTGCCATATAGAGAAGTTAATAATGGCACCAACATCGATGCTGAAGTCTTACACAATTGCGTATAGCAGAAGCACTTTCTCCCTCAACACTTCAGTGGTATGCGTGGACGGGAACAATTTTGCGCACAAGAATGTATACCATATCTTTCCATAATGGCTCAAGTCCTTGCTGAAGAAGACTGTGCCACCTTTTCGTCCTTTAACCCATATAGTACCTGGCTTAGTCATTTCGGTTAGAATCTGATCATAATCGGGACCATTGTCACACAATTGCGCATAATGGCATACCCGTAGGTGTTCGCAGGCTGTAATAATTTTTGATAGCCTATGGACTGAATGACACCTATTTACCCCTCACGAACACAATGAACGGGGCCCTATCTTCAATGTTTGCATAGAACTCCTTTACCACATTGACTATTGTTGGTTCGGGCTCATCAGTAAACGTGACACCCCCAAAACAAGTATACATCACCCATCTTGAGTCGCCAAATACATGGTACAAAATACAAATAAAAACTTAATTATACAACTGTCGTGTAACATACGCCAAAAACGTATGCTGTGAGTTTTAATACAAATATTGTCATCTAGACAATATCCACACTCAATGGAGTCCTCATTACATTTATTATCACACTATTTTATAGAATAGTGAGGACTACTATGACACCATCTCGGACCATCACTCCATTCCCCGACTAGTCCCGGCTACGTTCTCATTTCCTGAAGAGAACAATGAAAGAAAAAGGGTGAGCTCAACTAGCCCAGTAAGAAATATTATGACTAAGATAATGCAGAATAAATTATCATTAGTCCTCAACAATGTTAAACTGATAAAATACAATAGGCATCAAGTTTAACTGCAGCGAAATAAGAAATCCATTAGAAGAGTTAAGTAGAGTAAGATATCTACTAACTTCTATGATTTAAAATATTTTCATTAATTTTTATCGCTGAGACTCAGCTTAATAAATAAACCACATCATCGAATCATCCCCGCACTACGGGCCAAGGATATTCATTAAATCATCAATAGTCATGACTATACTGAATGATCCCTAGTAATAATCATACCAAAAACTGTCCATCAATGCACTACAGGTCATTAAGGATTTTTACCACATCATTTGTCACATTACAGTCATGATTATACCGAATAATCCCTGATCATAATCACACCAAGTCCATCTATGCACGTAAGCCAAAGATGACTTTCAACACAATATAAGCATGAGAATGATGACAATGATATAAGCATTAATCAAACGAAAACAAGGATAAATATTAAAAACTTTAAATTTATCCAAATATTATCAATCACTTAATAAACTCATAATCTAATATTATTAATATTATAATAATATTTTAATCACTTCTTAAACTTATAAACAATTTATTTCAATTGTTTACACTTTACCAAATAATGCATTTAATCATTCAAAAATGTCATACTCATAAGATTTCATCACCAATGTTTAAATCCTTTAACAAAAATCTGCATATACCCTATATTGGATTCTCAAGCCATAAAATCCTATTTTCCAATTTTGTTACTTCACATAACATATTTAACTCATTTACTCATAACTAGATTATTTTCATGAAAAATACAAAATCAGTCCAAAAAATATTTCTTTTCTGGGATTTAGCAGAATATAGTACCATATTGAACACATATTTTTCTCGGAATTTTTAAAATTCATTTACTATTTTTCAAAAATCAATTTCTAATTAATTCCTTAAGAAATTAGCTACCTCAAGTTTAACTCCAGAAATTCACAAATCTTGGCAGGATCTTACACATGTTAACATGAGCTTCTAGTTTAAATTTCATGGTCATTGGAGTTATAGAACTCCGGTTATAGCATTTTTCGTCGGAAAAACTTAAATATTGAAATAGTCATAACTTGCTCATTTTAAGTCGGAATGCGTTCATTTTTGGACAGGAGGTACTTTATATCATATATTTCCATGTCCCAAAAGGCCGAAATTTATTTCACAAAATAAGTGGCCGAAAATTCCCTTTTAAATTTTTGGGCAGTAGCTTTTTGGTACTTTGCAGTTTTTGACTCCTTTGCTAAAATCAGTCCACACGAAAATCTACAACACCTTTTCTAGTGATTCCACTTGGATAAGTTAGAGAACTCATAGATCTAACTCTAAAACTTGACCACACTTAAAAATTTGAAATATAATAGGAGATATGGTCAATTGAATTTCATGTTCCATTTTTACCAAAATCTGATTTTTCAACCCTTTGTGATTTCTAAGAAACTTTCATGTTTTCACATAATAACCAACATAACTCATCATAACACTTACTAATACTACATATACCCATGATTTTCACCAGTCCAATGCTTTTATTATGACTTTCATCATAATCCACGTAAACAGATCATTTCCACAATTTAATAAGGATTGAATACAAAGGATCATTCACCATACATGTGATAATCCACATAGACAGGTTATTCCAACATAATAATAAAGAATGGAATAACAGGAGAATTCACCATGCATGCGATAGATCGCAAAGACAGGTTATTCCCAACATAATAATAAAGAATGGAACTGTGTCCCACAGAACGCACAAAACAGGATATTAAAACGAGAATAATAAATAATGGAACCAGTCCCACAGAACGCACACAAAACAGGATATTCTGACAGAATAATAAATAATGGAACCAGGTCCAACGTAAATGTACAGACAGGATATTTCGACAGAATAATAAAGAACGGAATAATAGAAGAATTTCACCATGTATGCGGTACTTCGCATAAACAGGTTATTCCAACATAATAATAAAGAATGGAATAACAGAAGAATTTCACCATGTATGCGATACTTCGCATAAACATGTTATTCCAATAGAATAATAAGGGATGGAATAACAATAGCTCTCTTCATGAATACGAAAGAAATAATATCCCTTACCTTAGAAAGAAACTGGATACTGGAGTAGAGAGGTAGCAGACTTCTCTTCTTCTTTCTCTCTATAATTTCTCTCTATAATAATTGCTCTATAGCTTTAGTGAATTGGTGAGAAATGAAGGAAGAATGAGCTTTTATTTATAGAAAAATATAGTTTCGATAATTGCACGTATTGGGGCTCGAAAAATTTCAGTACAATACCTCCAACTTTTCTTTCATTTTTAATTTAGTCCTGCATGTATTATAAAACTTGCACCACCTCCCCTAATAGTAAATCATGTGAATCAATAGTTCAATCATGTGAATCAATAGTTATAATCATGTGAAAATACGAATTACAGTATAGTACCTCCATCTATACCTCCATTTTTAACTTAGTCATGCAAGTATTATCAATCTTGCACCAACTCCCCTAATAGTACCAGAATGTGATTCAATAGTACACACATGTGAACAAATATTTATATGAGCATTTGAATTAGTAGCAATTAATTGCTCATTTATCTGATTAATTACACGATTTATCAATATAACCCCCAGACATCAATTATCATCGGAATAGATGTCGATTTCCATTAACACGAATAATCCCAACACAATGGAACTATCAAATTCATCTTTAATCAACACGAACTTATTCATCATTAATATTATAACTCATAATATTTAATAACCAGGTCGTTCCCAGGAAAGAGGGGGCTTTTCAATAAGGATTTCTCCCTATTGGCACGCAATTAGGTGACCAAACCTCTCCTTGACAAAACTTTTAGACATTGTAAATATTGTAATTTAATAATATGAATAACTTTATCGTCTCAATTATTGATTTAATAATATATCATATTATGCAGATGATACTGTGACAATAATCGAATCAATAATATGAGAGATATGATGCAGCAATCACTGTAGCAATAATCGAGTATAAGTGAGTGACTTCTCACGTAAGCATCAACAATCAATACCGTGTGCTACTATGCAACCACGCGTATTACTGTACTTTTACTATCGGGTAGTTTAACAGTTTTAACGGTAACACTTCCTTCATTATTTTATAAAAAGATAATTTTGTTATTTTCTTACTACGACAATACTTCCGTTGTGGGTTCACCAATGATTGTGTCGTCGTACGGATATTCCCGACAAAAGAATATTCCCCGACCAATCGAATATTATATAACAACTTGCTTACTTTGCAAATTTATAAATATTACCCACAACTATAACATTATATCAAATCCACACCATAATATTAAAAAAAATATTTTGAGAAATTTAAATCTTTATTCATAAAATCTGGGGTCTCACAATCTCCCCTCCTTATAAAATTTGGCCCTCAAAATTTACGTATGTACCCGGTATGCCGAAGAGATGAGGATAACTTGACTTCATTTCAGTTTCTAACTCTTGAGGTATAACCTTTGAGTGTTGAATACGATCCTTCTTATCCAAGATTTTAACACGTATCTCCTTATACGTTAAATCTTCAGCTATCTCGTCTAGTTCTAATTTAATAACGAGGTTTGGGTCATCCACA
This sequence comes from Panax quinquefolius, assembly GCA_020205615.1. Taxonomy (NCBI): domain Eukaryota; kingdom Viridiplantae; phylum Streptophyta; class Magnoliopsida; order Apiales; family Araliaceae; genus Panax; species Panax quinquefolius. Next base: position 33,348,106 of record CM035158.1, read on the forward strand.
TATTTACGTAACATCGATACATGAAAAACGTTATGAACACGCGACATACTTGGCGGTAAAACGAGTCTATAAGCCACAGTTCCTACTCAATCGAGGATTTCAAATGGGCCAATTAAATTGAGGGTTGGGATTTCCTCTCTTTAGCAACTCTTGCTTTTAAAATAACGCCCTATTGAACCTTCTTCTTCGTATTCATTAGCTCCGGGTCTATAGCTTTAACAGCTTTAACATTATCGACTAAAGTCGGTTCTAATCATATATTCTGTTATCTTCACATAGGTTCGTATATTCGCACTCGTAAACGCATACAATCTTCTACTCAACGCGTCAACTACCACGTTCGCTTTTTCACGATGGTATTGAATGGTATGATCGTAAGCTTCAACAGCTCGAGCCAACGTCTTTGGCGCATTATACGTTCGTTTTAGTTGAAGAAATATTTGAGGGTTTTAGAAATGGGTTTTGTACTGGGGTCAATACAAAATTTGATTTCACGCTCTGGGGGTAGGCCAGGAAATTCTTTAAGAATACATCAGGAAATTTATTAATAATAGAAATATCATTCAAAACTGTGACTCTCATCCAAGACTTGGATGACACATGTAATGAAGGTTTCTCCTAACGGAGTTTTAACCAATAAGTCAAAGTCTAACTTCTCCGGAGTTAAATTTAAACATTGAGCGCAAGTAGGAGAAATAAAAGAGTTGGTAGAACTGGTATCTAATAAGGTATAGACTTCACAAAAATTTATAATTAACTAACCCGTGCTAACTTCGTTCGGGTTACTCGCTTTTTGAGAAGTCACGAAAAATGCTCTTCCTGAAACCACCGACTTTGTTTTGTCCGTATTCGTCCTTGGTGCCACCGTCCCAGCTGGACTTGACTTTGGTGCACGACAAAAATGGGCTAGGTGACCTTCTATTCTGGAAATTTCCACTTCTATTATCTTGGCCATGATTACCACCGAAGTGGTTACCATTCTTGGCATGATAATTTCCCCCACGATGGTTATCATTGTTCGATGGTCGTTGCAATTAGCATGATGATTATTATCGTGTTGTTGGTCGTTACCTTTTGGTTGAGCTGACTCAACGGTCTCATCTGCTTCATTGCTTGTCTCAATATTTTCAGATGTCATTCGCAAACACTGTCACAAAACAAGAGTTAATTAACATATCACATATTATCCCTATACTCTGATCGACCAATTAAATACCAAATAAACTTAGGTAAGTCATACTAGCGAAGGAATTCCCCTTCTCTCCCCTCTTAGTTCTTGTCTCACATCTCAGCCAAGGATCATATCCCTAAGCTTTGATACCAACTATGACGCCCCAAAAACAGGTATACATCATCCATCTTGAGCCGCCAAATACATGGTACAAAATACAAATAAAAACTTAATTATACAACTGTCGTGTAACATACGACAAAAACATATGCTGTGAGTTTTAATACAAATATTGTCATCTTGACAATATCCACACTCAATGGAGTCCTCATTACATTTATTATCACACTATTTTATAGAATAGTGAGGACTAATATGACACCATCTCGGACCATCACTCCGTTCCCTGACTAGTCCCAGCTACGTTCTCATTTCTTGAAGAGAACAATGAAAGCAAAAGGGTGAGCTTAACTAGCCCAGTAAGAAATATTATGACCAAGATAATGAAGAATAAATTATCATTAGTCTTCAACAATGTTAAACTGATAAAATACAATAGACATCAAGTTTAATTACAGTGGAATAAGTAATCCATTAGAAGAGTCAAGTAGAGCATGATATCTACTAACTTCGATGATTTAAAATGTTTTCATTAATTTTTATCGCTGAGACTCAGCTTAATAAATAAACCACATCATCGAATCATCCCTGCACTACGGGCCAAAGATATTCATTAAATCATCAATGGTCATGACTATACCGAATAATCCCTGGTCATAATCATACCAATAACTGTCCATCAATGCACTACAGGCCATTGATGATTTTTACCACATCATTCATCACATTACAGTCATGATTATACCGAATAATTCCTCATTATAATCACACCAAGTCCATCTATGTACGTAAGCCAAAGATGACTTTCAACACAAAATAAGCATGAGAATGATGACAATGATATAAGCATTAATCAAACGAAAACAAGGATAAATATTAAAGACTTTAAATTTATCCAAATATTATCAATAACTTAATAAACTCATAATCTAATATTATTAATATTATAATAATATTTTAATCACTTCTTAAACTTATAAACAATTTATTTCAATTGTTTACACTTTACCAAATAATGCATTTAATCATTCAAAAATGTCATACTCATAAGAGTTCATCACCAATGATTAAATCCTTTAACAAAAATCTGCATATACCCTATATTGGATTCTCAAGCCATAAAATCCTATTTTCCAAATTTGTTACTTCACATAACATATTTAACTCATTTACTCATAACTAGATTATTTTCATGAAAAATACCAAATAAGTCCCAAAAATATTTCTTTTTTGGGATTTAGTAGAATATAGTACCATATTGAACACATATTTTTCTCGGAATTTTTAAAATTCATTTACTATTTTTCAAAAATCAATTTCTAATTAATTCCTTAAGAAATTAGCTACCTCGAGTTTAACTCCAGAAATTCCCAAACCTTGGCAGGATCTTACATATGTTAACGTGAGCTTCTAGTTTAAATTTCATGGTCATCGGAGTTATAGAACTCCGGTTATAGCATTTTTTGTCAGAAAAACTTAAATATTGAAATAGTCATAACTTGCTCATTTTAAGTCGGAATGAGTTCATTTTTGGACAGGAGGTTCTTTATACCATATATTTCCATGCCCCAAAAGGCCGGAATTTATTTCACAAAAGAAGTGGCCAAAAATGCCCTTTTAAATTTCTGGGCAGTAGCTTTTTGGTACTTTGCAGTTTTTGACTCCTTTGCTAAAATCAGTCCACGCGAAAATCTACAACACCTTTTCTAGTGATTCCACTTGGATAAGTTAGAAAACTCATAGATCTAACTCTAGAACTTGACCACACTCAAAAATTCGAAATATAATAGGAGATATGGTCAATTGAATTTCATGTTCCATTTTCACCAAAATCTAATTTTTCAACCCTTTGTGATTTCTAAGAAACTTTCATGTTTTCACATAATAACCAACATAAATCATCATAACACTTACTAATACTATATATACCCATGATTTTCATTAGTCCAATGCTTTTATTATGACTTTCATCATAATCCACGTAAACAGATCATTTCCACAATTTAATAAGGAATGAATACAAAGGATCATTCACCATACATGTGATAATACACATAGACAGATTATTCCAACATAATAATAAAGAATGGAATAATAGAAGAATTCACCATGCATGCGATAGATCGCAAAGACAAAGTTATTCAATGTAATAATAAAGAATGGAACCAGTCCAAAGATAAACGCATTACAGGATATTTCGGCGAATAATAAATAATGAAACTGTGAATGCGAACGCGCGCAGATGTGATATTCTGACAGAATAATAAATAATGGAACCAGGTCCGGCATAAACGCACAGACAGGATTAACCCCCAGACATCAATTAACATCGGAATAGATGTCGATTTCCATTAACACGAATAATCCCAACACAATGGAACTATCAAATTCATCTTTAATCAACACAAATTTATTCATCATTAATATTATAACTCACAATATTTAACAACTAGGTCATTCCTAGGAAAGAGGGGGCTTTCCAATAAGGATTTCTCCCTATTGGCGCGTAATTAGGTGACCAAACCTCTCCTTGACAGAACTTTTAGATATTGTAAATATTACAATTTAATAATATGAATAACTTTATCGTCTCAATTATTGATTTAATAATATATCATATTATGTAGATGATACTGTGACAATAATCGAATCAATAATATGAGAGATATGATGCAGCAATTACTGTAGAAATAATTGAGTATAACTGAGTGACTTCTCACGTAAGCATCAACAAACAATACCATGTGCTACTATGCAACCACGCGTATTACTGTACTTTTACTACCGGGTAGTTCAACAGTTTTAACGGTAACACTTCCATCGTTATTTTATAAAAAGATAATTTTGTCATTTTCTTACTACGACAATACTTCCGTTGTGGGTTCACCAATGATTGTACCGTCGTACGGATATTCCCGATAAAAGAATATTCCCCGACCAATCGAATATTATATAAGAACTTGTTTACTTTGCAAATTTATAAATAGTACCCACAACTATAACATTATATCAAATCCACACCATAATATTAAAAAAAATATTTCGAGAAATTTAAATCTTTATTCATAAAATCTAGGGTCTCACAGTAAACCTATCCCAATCTTTCTCGTATATTTGTCTCTTCATTTGCCCGTCGACATTGTCTGGTGCCAAGCCCCACTCAGGAGTTAATGCTTTAGGAACTAAATAGTCGTACTTGTTGGCGACTTTGGCACTCACAAATTTCCGACGGACAAAGGCCCTTGCGGGTGGAGTAGACCTTGAGCCCTCGCCTCTCTGTCTCTTTGATGGTGTCTTAGGAGCTATGGTAGTTATTTCGATCACAAATTCCCCCAACCTTTCTCTTGCATAATTTGTAGAACATGTGGTGTGCGCGACACATAATATCCCCAAACTAACAAACTTGAATACAAAAGTATTACAACAACTGAAACTGTTATCTTACCCACGGATTTCTTTTTTCTGTTGATGAAATTACTCTAGTGAGTGATGCCAATTTGAAATTGTCTCCTTCCTTGTTGCTATCAAACTCGAATTGGTGAAACCCTAACCTTATAGTGACTGAAATTGGATGGAGATGTGGTGTGGCATTGAGGATTAAGGGTTTGTATTTATAGAGAAGGATATTGTGTGAATTAGTGAGTTAATGGAGAGGAGAAGTGGAGAATGTGTGGTAGTTCGTGGGCAGTTAGTGGGATAAAGAATGGGGATCGTTTATGGGACAAGGAAGTGGAGAAGTGGTTTTAATTAGTGTAACTGTAGAAAAGAAAACGTTCAAGTTCCTTTACCCCGCCCTGACGGGGGGTAATTGTACTTTATGGGCCCACCGCGACGGGGGTTGCTACTGTTCCTAACTTAAGACCCCCGCCCCAGCGAGGGGTTTCATGCACAAAATGCCCGCCCCAGAGGGGGGGGGTATTCTGCAGCTAGGTTTTTTTCTTTCTACTTCTTCTCATCAAATGCTTGTCCAAAAGTTTCCCAAGTACCCGAGACACATTTAAATTATTAACATAGGATAATTATCATGAAAGTTGAGCACATTAGGTCGACTTTACTAAAAATCATGACTCATCTAACTACCTAATGGACCAAAATACTTACTTGATACTAAAGTTACATATTAAACTACAAATTAACTAACAAAACATAAAATTACTGTAAATGAAAGTAAAGTTGGGTTGCCTCCCAATTAGCGCTTGTTTTTGAGTCTTTCTGCCTGACTACTCCCTGTGTTATCCTGGATCGGTTGGGTTATCCATGGCATGTTGTTTGTTTATGGAACTTAAAAAACATCGTTGTATTGTATGTCCGTTCACTTGCATGTTTGAGAGTGAATTTGACTTACTATCCTCAATCAGTGCCTTAAGACCACCAACATCTCTTCAATCCCTGAATTTGACACGTGTAGATTCCTTGAGCAACTCACACTCTTCCTTGTTAGTCAGGATTGGGATTTCTTTGAACATTTTCACCTTTACTACCTGATCGAACACTTTCATAATCAGTTCTTTGTTAGGCACATCAATCAGTGTTTTTCCAATCGCAAGGAATGGTCGTCCAAGGATGATAGGGATGTTCTTATCTTCTACAAAATCTAACACCACAAAATCAGCTGGAAAGATCAATGAGTCAACCATCACTAACACGTCTTCAAATATTCCTAGTGGATATGTTAATGATCTATCTGGGAGCTGTAGACTGATGTTAGTTGGTTTTACTTCCATTAACCCCATCTTTCGGTAAATGGATAATGGCATAGGATTTATACTCGCTCCTAAATCGCATAAAGCTATCCCCACATCTTGATTGCCAATTGCGCACGGAATTTTGAAGCTTCCTAGATCTTTCAAATTAGGAGGAAGCTTTTTCTACACTATTTCACTTCATTCTTCAGTTAACGCCACTATTTTGAAGTCTTTGAGCTTACGTTTCTTCGAAAGTATTTCTTTCATGAATTTAACATAATGTGGCATCTGCTCAAGTGCTTCGACAAATGGAATATTGATGGGCAATTGTTTGAATATATCCATAAACCTTGAAAATTGGTCCTTTAACTTTTGACTTTCTAGCCTTTAAAGAAAAGGTACAGGTGGTGTAACTTTATTCTGTTTGTCTTCCTTTAGCTTTTCCACCACTTTCTCCTTAGATTTCCTATCTAATTCATTCCCTTCATTCTCACAATCATCATCTGTACTTGCTTTCCTATCCAAGTTAGAACCCAATTCCTTACCACTCCTAAGTGTAATAGCATTACACTGCTCGTGATTTCCCCTTGGATTCTTTTTTGTATCACTCGACAACGTCCCTTGAGGCCTATTGTTCAAAGCCAATGCAAGTTGTCCCATCTGATTCTTTAAGTTCTTAATCACGGCCACTTAGGTTTTCATGGCTGTCTCATTGCCTGCTTTGTACTTCAACAATAAATCTTCTAAATTTGACTTTTTCTCGTGTTGTGGAGCTGCCTGTTGATTCTAATTTTGGAACCCCGAAGGATAAGAAGGTCGTGGAGCCTGCTGATTTTTATTTTTACTCCACGAGAAGTTGGGATGGTTCCAATTCCCCGGGTTGTAGGCATTTTGATACATATTCTGCGAAATCCTATTGTAGCTGCCCACAAATAGTACCGATGCTGGGTTGATGGCATATTGTTCTGTAGGATGTTCTCCTACACATAACTCATAAACATACGCCCCCTGCTATTGTTGTGCACCTGTCACAGCATCCATTTTCTTTTATAAGGCTGAAATCTGTGCCACTAATGTCGTTACCCCGTATACCTCTAATACCCAGCTACCTTGGGTTGTGTCATTCTCGCTGTAGGCCACTGGTAGTTATAAGCTGCCATTATTTCTATTTTCTCATATACCTCCTAAGAGCTCTTAGCCATAAACGCTCCACCCGAAGCTACATCTATGCTTGTCCTGAGATTCCCATTTAACTCATTGTAGAACGTATTCATCTATAGCCATTTAGGTATTTCATGATGAGGGCACTTTCTGAGTAGTTCCTTGTACTGTTCCTATGCCTCATATAAAGACTCCCCATACTGCTGCTCAAACATGGTGATCTCGTTTCTCATCTTTGCAATTTTTGCTGGTGGAAAATATGGTGCCAAGAACTTTTGAGCGAGGTCATCCCAAATAGTTATTGAACCTGGTCGTAGATAATATAACCAACTCTTTGCCTTGTCTCGCAATGTGAACGGGAACAAGCGAAGTCTGACTACGTCATCTGACACCCCATTGTATCTAAAGGTGTCATGGATTTCCAAAAAGCTAACCAAGTGCTCATTCAGATCATCGTTGGCTAATCCCCCAAACTGTACAAAGTTCTGAATCATCTGAATAGTCTCAGGTGTGATCTCAAAAGTATTTGCAGCAATTGCCAGCATGGTGATACTCGACTAAAGCTTAGTCACCTTAGGAGTAGCATAATCCCTCAGCGCTTTTTCGTCTTTTGTAGCCATTATTTCTTCCTTTTCGCATTTCTCAAAGTTTTCCTTAGTCTCTTTAATCCACTTACTTAGCCTTTAAAACTGTTTCTCGATATCGTCCTTGAATGGAAGCAAGTCTGGCTTCTTAAACCGAGTGTGCATAAACTAACTCAAAGAACCTGAAATAGGAAAGAATAAAACAAAAGAAAATTTGTTTAAGTAAAACTGAACTAATTAAACTAATATTGAAAAATATTAAAATCAATACTATTCCCTGGCAACGACGCCAAAAACGTGTTGGTCAAAATCTAATTACGCTCACACGCAAGTGCACGTGGTCAACAAGTAATATAATGATAAGTAAAAGTATCGTTCCCACAGAGATTAGTATGAAATTAATCCTAATAATTACCATCTTTCTATTAATCCAAATTTTATTAAACTATTCAAAATAATGATTATAACTATTAAAAAATAAAAATATTAAAAATACCAATTAATCAACACAACCTAAAAATCGTAATTTCAAGCAGATAATAGAGAATTAGGCTTACAACTTCACTTTAAGTCTCACTCTGATTATTACACCTTATTCCAGTGCAATTCACTATGTTAGTTTATTAATCAAGAACACTTAGGTAGAATTAGCCATCTCTTGATGCACTAATATCGTATGAGCTTAAATTCATAAATTAGATAGAATTAAGTCAAACACCCTAATCAACTAATTCACTATATCTCTATGTGAATTACAATCAAATAAGTTTTAAATTCAATTTCTCTACCCGATTACATGTGATGTTAAGCATATCTCTACCCTAACATTCATCAAGATTTCATAATAACACAAAATTTAAGAACACGTGCTAAAGTGATTAGGTCTAGATTCATACATCATCTCTTGAATCTATACAAATCCACACAGAATTGGTGATCAAGTAATTTATAAATTAAAGCACAAATCACAATAGATAAACTGAATGATATATTATTAAACTAAAATTAAGGCTACACAATCATCGTTCAACCATAAAGATCCATTATAAGCCTAAAAAGTAACTTAGTTCATCATAAATGAAATAAAAAATGAAATAATAAAAGAATCCATCATCCTAATTACAATAATTGAATTAAAGAAGTAGAATAGATACAAAACCACCCTTCTTCTTTGCTCCAAATTGCAATCTTCGTGATTTTGACCTTCAATTCTTTCCTCCAATGTTCTTCACTCGAATTAGGGCTTAATCTTGTAATTGGTTAATTGTTATTAATTCTCTCCGTTGTAATGTTATCTCCAGCACAAGACATGTATTTAGTCCATAAACCGACGCCAAACAAAGTCCCAATCCATGCCAACTTGTTCTCTTTCACGCTGCTACAGAACTCTAATTGCAACACAACTCTTGTTCTTGCCCCGTACCCCCGCCCCAGTGGGGGTTTTTTTTCTATAGAGGCCCACCCTGGCGAGGGGTCATTTTGTAGTTGCTCAAGTACCCCCGCCCCGTTGGGGGTTTCCTTGTATTCATGCCCACCCCGGCGGGTGGTTGTTCTGCAGCTGCAAATTTTTGCTCATTTTATTGCCACTTCCTGTCACAATGCCACCGTTATGCCAGGAATATTATGTCATGCCACCTAAACATAAACAAGTAAAAATGAATATAAATATACAAGATTAACACAGTTTAAGTTCGAATCAGAGGTCGATTCGTAGGTATAAAACCCATTCATCATCTGCCAAAGCCACAGTCATAATTCTTTTACCCTTCTACGGAATAGTCGCATGGCTTGCGGGCAAAATCATAATTCCTTCTAAGTCTTGTGAAAAAGATGAAAGTGTTGTAAATGAATCACATGCTTTAGTGACCAAATGGGGCTTAAAGGTATCTAGGGCACCATTATTGAATATGCTCACTAGATTCTTCTCCTCAATCGGTTCCACACATTTTTGTGCCTGAGCCTTAAATATTTCCACGTAATCTGATAGATCCTCATTTGGCTTTTGTTTAAATCTCATTAATTCCACGATGGTCACCAGTTTCTGCATATAGAAAAACATCTTAAAAATTATAACTTCAAATCGTCCCAATATTGGACTGACCCTTTCTCTAGATTGTAGTACCAACTGAAGGCACTATCTGTCAACATTTTATTGAACTCATGGAGCAAGAGTTTGTGGTTGATTACTTCATCATAAGCCAACCACGGAGACATCGACTCTATAAACCTGGCTATATGTTCTCTCGCATTCCCTTTCTCTCCATTGTACTTCAAAAATTATGGCGGGTGCTCAATATACCCTTCTGGGTAAGGCTGTCTCTGTATATATATCGGGTATGGTAGAGTGAAGTCCAATTCAAAGGGTCTAGTTGTCTGTCTTCGGAGTTGATTGATTACGTCAAGTATATCATCCTTTACCACATACTGACTTATTATATGGACTCTCTGAGGGGTTGTAATGTATTGTTGCAATGGTGGTGTATATGGTAAAGAGATCGGTTAGTGTGCACTTGCATCGTGCAAAACTTGCATTGCTTGTAATTGTTGGCTTGTTCGTTGGGTGTGGCTCGGTATAGTCGGTATCTGCACTTGTGAAAATACTGGGAGTGTGGTGGGAATGATGGTTGGTTGAGGGTGGCTTGTTTCCACTATGGGTTGTGGTACATCACCACTGTTTTGGGGCTCTAAATGGATGATTGGAATCGGCTGACTCTTTATCACTGGAGGAATATTCTGATTTTCCTTGTTGTCATCCACTCTTGCTCGTTCTACCTGCAAACTTCCTGGAAACATAGCTTTAAAGGTTGGAATCTGCATTAACTACTAACGAATATTCCCAATCTCTTCTTGTTGCTTCCGCATTTTTGACATCATAGTTATCATCATCCATTTTCCTTCTCTTGCCTCCTTTAAGACCTTGAGCATCTCCAACTACACATCATTCGTGGTTATTTGTTCTTCACTTACTTCCTCACCGTGTCTTCCCATGCTCATCTTCCTGACATTGGTTTATTTTTTATCAGCCATATATGGTGATATTGAACTTCCTTCAGAAGCGTCTTCTATGAGGGGTTGATCGAGATCCAGATTCGTGCCTTAAAAATGTTGATTTGCTTTCCTTGGAACCGGATCTGGTGAAGTAATGCTAGGTGTCAATGAAACTCTTCCTATAGTTCTCCCGCTTCGAGTCGTAGGCATACCCTTCACGAATTCTACACCTTCCCAACAGAGTCTCCAAATAAATGTGGGTAAGGAAACCGTACCTTACTAGGGTTATATTTTTGTGTTGGCTGAGGAGGAGAGAAATCCACAAAGAGTACAGTCTTGATTGATTGATTGAAGATGGGAGAAGAACAGGTAAGCGATTGCTCGAGTAACACATGGTAGAACTCTTAGGATTCAAGAGCCTTCTTCAAAGTCTTTAGTTCAGAGAGAATCAAAAAGTCCCTTCTATTAAAATGAAAGGGGATATTTATAGAGTTTCATGGAAAATGGTCACGTGCATGGCACATATCTGGGTCTTGTGCTTGGCTTGTGATTTCAGAAGAAATTCCAAAAATACCTTTAATTACTTAAGAAATGCCTAAATCATCATGTCCTTCTAGCCACCAATCCAATCCCTCAATCAATTCCCAAAATGAGTCGCCTGCCGACGTCGGGATTTTTATTTGTCCCTTTTCTGTTCTTATTTTTTGGTGTTCTCATGTTATGTGAGATTTGTTTGAAAAAATAATTGAAAAAGGTCCGACATGTATTATGTCGATGATTTGACTATAAGAGTCGCCAGTTGATGTTTTTAACTGGTTGCACCAACGCAATTGAGAAAAGGTTTGCACATTGACCCAATGATGTGACACTGCTAAATAGGTTTGTGAAACCGAGATTCATTTGGGTTTGGGGGCTTGATTATGCGGAGGGAAGGTGTTAGGCACCCCCCGACATCCGTGTTGTCACGGTGACCACCACTTTTTAAGAAATTGTTATATGAATATGTGTGTGTGTGTGTGTGTGTGTGTGGATCAATGTGCAATTTATTTGGAAGTAGTGTGAGGCCTCGTTCGTACCTATATACAAAGGGTTTGAATTTGTATGAAAAATTCAGTTTTAAACATGATATAGCAGTGAAGTTTTGTAAAAGAGGTTTTTCAAACCGTGTGCTCAATAGTAATTGAGACCTTTTCATACTCCCATATTATTATTAAATGTTCGGCTTGTTTGATTTTATTTTCGAGATGCGAAGCATCTTCGAGAAAATAATATATAGCAGTGCCGAACTCCTCATGGGCATGACAGCCATCTAAGTAAATTCAAACACCATTAATAATGTACAAGCTGCTTATAGCTGAAAATGTCCATCACGGGAACCGAATCTAGATTCAGTAGACTAAATCTGTGATCACATGATTCCTAGGCTCACATGATGCCGCTGTTTATATGAAAAGATGTTAGCAGTTATATATATAAAAGCTGTAAATATATATATATACAAACATGATCAACCACCACGAAGCATCTCCATAGGGGATCAGAAATATAAATATATAAAAGTGGTAAATATATATATATATATATATATATATAGACATGATCAACCACCACGAAGCACCTCTATGGGGGATCAGAAATGTAATAAAGCAATAAATATGATCAACCGCCACGAAGTAAACTCCAGGCGGGACGGAATGTAAATAAAGCAGTAAAAGGCCATGAAGTAAACTCCAGGCCTGACAGAAATGTAAATATATATATATAAAAGCAGTAAACGCTCCGGATGTAAAATCTAGGCTCATCGAACAAAGTTCGACAACAATATATATATATATATATATATATATATATATATATATATATAAAGCAAATAAACGCTCCACACATAAGTCTAGGCTTAATCGAGGCATAACTCGATAATGTTAGTCCATATATAAATATATACACATATAAGTATATATATATATAGACAGAAATGAAAACCACAGACCGAAGTCCGGGCATACACACATAACACGACTCTCAATGTGAAGAATAGTGTATGCAAAGATGAAGAGAAAGGCTTTATAGAGTGTAAGAAGGCTTACAATGGGCTGCCAAAGAAGACTTCTATGACTCTAAACGGATGAACACTCGACTCCCGTCAGTAAAAATATAGCTATATGTGAGCTAACAAGTGTTTAAAATGAGAAAGCACTCAATATGGGGTGTGTATAGAGCAAATTTGATAGGGCTTCCTCGCCTCTTTTTTGTCTAAAATGGCCACCCCAAGCTCTATATTTATAAAGTTGGTGGCCGCAGATGTACCTACGGCAGCTGCAGATGCACCTGCGGCTTCCCGGGGTGCCCCGGGTTCCGCAGGTCCCACCGTCTCGAAGTACATGTACTCGTGCACTGTGATGTCCACTCGAACTTGTAGAACTTCAATTCGAGCATCCAAATGAGGTGTACAAGACCTTCTTTGGACTGCTTTTGTCGAGAGTTATGCAATGACATGGGATTAGAGGTTGTACGAAGTCAGGAAGAGGGGACCATACCCATGGTCTTCAAGCTTCAAATTCTATCCGGTGTGCTACCACGCGTAATAGTCACTCGGGATTGGAACTCCTTAGATCTTGTGGGACATTGCTATGTAGAAATGTATGTATGAATTGTTGAGACGGCGCGCTGGGGGTTGATGTGGTAAGATGACGATTTTTCCCCTCACCGAGGTTATCTCCAGTTTGGGCTGACAAAGCAGACGTTGCTCAAGGATACATCTGAGATTGGACTACTGCAAGTGTTTAAATTCCACAGGGTCATCTTTGTGCCTGTCTTCCCGGTGTTATCTCCAGGTCTTTGGAATAAGTGCCTCGGCAGGAGGTCTGAGATTGAAGCTGATTGCATGCATTTGAAACAAGCATTTCCGGGTTATCGCCGGAACTGCAACGGCATTCCTTGGGGTTATCTCCAAGGAAGAAACTCGGGGTTATTTCTGAGGTTAGAATTGATACTCCTTGTGTGTTCCAGGGTTGAGACTAAATTTTCGGTGGTATCCGAAATGGATGTGAGCTGTCTTCCAGGGTTATCTCCGAAAGACGCATCTGCCTTCCTATAATGTTAGTAACATGTGTGCAGAAAATTTTGAGTGTCTACAGATGCCCCTCTTTATCATATTCATGCAATTCAAGGCATGGATAGGATAAAGAATCCTAGACACTTGAAATGCAATAAGATAAATATGATGCTATGTGCAGCAACATGATGCAAATACATGATGGATGTAGGTTGTTGGATTATTTTCCAACATGATGGGATGATTGTCGTTTCCCTGTTAATTCTTCCGGGGATGACAATCAGTGATGTCTTGGACATGCAATCCAAGTCTTCCGGGATGTTGACGTTTGGGGTTATCACCAAAGTCCTAGATCCTTGATACAGACTTTACTCCGAAGATGTGCCTCTTATGTGCAAGAGATCTGTGGGGATAAAGCTTTGTCTGTTTGAGGATGTGTATAACATATTCCATCATCGGTCCTTCTCCGATGAGGATGGTCCTCTCTGGTTTGTGTCACCAGCATATACCACGATCCTGTCGAAGTTACTACCAATAGTATGTATTGTCAGGGTTGTCTAACCTTCGCTGATGTGTGTATCACCGGATAGATCCCTGCTGGGCAAACTGTCAAGGCTTCTTGACGTTCATTGATGTGTGTATCAATGGTTGCATTGCGTTGTGACCTTTGTTGGGGAACATATCTAGGCTGCTTGACGTTCATTGACGCGTATATCAATGGTTGAATTGTGTTGTAACCCCCACCGGGGAAGGTTGTTGATAAGTGCTCTGATGGATGAGATCATCGAATGGCCTCCGATGCTTCGATGTGTTTACTTGCCATCGATTGAAATGACGTCAACGCTGCTTGACCTTCATTGACCTGTACATCAATGCTTGAATTGTGTTGTAACCCCTGCCGAGGAAGGTTGTGGATAAGTGCACTGATGGATGAGATCATCGAATGGCCTCCAATGCTTCGATGGTTTTACTTGTCATCGGTTGAAATGGCATCAAGGCTGCATGACCTTCATTGACCCATACAATAATTGTTGAATTACGTTGTAACCCCCGCCGGGGATTCGTTTATAGACAAAGAATGTGTTGTAACCCCTGTAGGGGATACGTGGATGAGTGAAAATATGTGTGGTGACCCCCGCCGGAGCTACTTTATTAATGAATGACATCTGCGTTGTGACCCCCGCTGGGGAACATGTCTTTTAAGGTTATGACCCTGTATTTGGCGGCATCGGACCTAAGTGAGGCATTGTCGAGCATGATTTGCAAAAGCTGAGGTCACTGGTATAGTATACCTTGCATTCAGGCGAATACCAATGAGTGATATGTGAAGTCAGAGTTTGGCCCGTGAAAACCAAGATTTCAGGCTATTCTGCTCAATCGCGTAGTGTTTTTATTCCAGATTTGGCCTTTTAAGCTTGTGAGACCTCCTTTGCAACTCAAACTGAACTACGCCAGAGGAGTGGGACCCATGTAGGGGTGCCACAGGTACATCTGCAGCAGTCGCAAGTGGACCTACGGCCAACCGTGGGTATGTAATGTGTAATAACCCGATATTTTCTATATAAATAAATCATAAATTTTGCGTATAATTTTTTTATTATTATTAAAATAAATATGGGGAAATATGTGTCAAGATAAAATGTGTGTATATATATACATGTGTGTGATAATAAAATATATTTATTACATAAATAATTACAAACAATTTTATTTTAGAATTACTGATCATTATAAATTATATTTTTATAATAATTAATTTTATTGTAGGAAAGTTTTATTAATTATTTTCAAAGAAAATGTGATATTATATTATTTAAATAATATATGGAATGATTATTGTAATTATTATAATTATTATTTATTTATATGAATTTTAGTTCGATTATTAAGTTAAGTATTTTAACTTAATTAATAATGTTGTTTATGCAAGGTAAATCAGATATGGAATCCAAATCCTAATTTTGGATTTTGATTAATGAATTAATGAGAATGATAATATAATATTAATTATATTTTAATTTTTTAGTGCTATTAATATGTATTGTATACGCTGACCGATAATGGTTGGTCAATTATGGTGTTATATGACAAACCCTAGTATCACTGTGTGAAACCCTAATTTAAAACAAAAATTTGAGTTCCAGATTGTTGGGTAATCGAGATAATGTGATTAATATCTGATATTATAAATATAAATGCTAATTAGGTAAACCCTAATTATTGACTCGAAATCCTAATTGTGAAATTAAAACCCTAACCGATAATTAGGAACCCTAACGGATATATTGGTAAACCCTAATGATCATGCGTAATGTAATTAGAAACCCTAATTACAAATTGTTCACCCTAATTATTAAATTATTAATCCTAATTATTAAATTATTAACCTTAATTATCAAATCGGTGCCCTAATTGATAAATTAGTGATCTTAATTATGATTAGTAAATCCTTAAACTTAATTTATAAGTTTATGTAATTAGGAAATTCAAGGTAATTAGGAAACTCAAATTTTCTATTTTAAGTAACTAAAATTTCCATGTTTAGCCTTTTCAAGAAAATCCTTAAATGCTAATGCACAAAACCTTAGGGTTAAACCCTAAGGGTTTGCCAAGATTACAATTTGACCATTAAATTTACAACACAAATGACTAAACTACCCTTGTGCATATCTTATTTAGTTAACTTGTCAAACTTGCTAAAACTTTAGTTACTCAACCACTCTTACTAACCCCATGTGACACATAACAACACAAATTAGCAGCAATCTCTGTCACATACATTGCATCCATGTAGTATATATAGATTATGTGAGAGAAAAGTCTCATATTTTGCCTCATTTTCTCTCCAAACATCCAAGACCTTCTCTCTCTCTCTCTCTAACCTAAGTAATATAGTAGTAAATCAGTTCCCAAATTAATCCCCACGAATTCCACAAACAGATCAGAAGTTCAAAATCAAAAATTTTCAAAGAAAGGTATAAAACCCTAACCATGAATCTGACCCTTAATGATATGTTAGATCTAGTGTTTATATGTTGTAACATGTTAAATATAGTGTTATTAGATGATCTGGGTTGATAGATGTTAGATCCATAACATCTATAGGCTCGGATCTAGTGTTTTTCAAAATCTGGGAAAAGTTAAAATAGTTGTCTGATAATGAATGTCAGACCACATAAATCTCTCTCTGTTTGTGATTTGTGTTATTTTTAGCTTTTGATTTGTAGTTTGGTATGAGGATTGTAATCTAGAGCTAGAATCATAGCCATTCAATGTCAAGATTGCATGTTATTCGTGGTCAAACCTCGTTAATCGCCATGGCGAGAAAAAGCAAAAATGAAGCCGAAAACGCCTGTAACACACTCGACAACATGTTCGTGCGTATAGATCTTGCTTGCTTTTGTTGTTTTGATTCTGTTGTTGTAACAATATGGTAGGATGGTAGATGAACTATTGATTAAGACTTGTAAATCCCTGAAATCATTAATATATTGAACACTCTGGTTGGTCAAACTAGCTCAGATGATCACGAACTTGGTTTTCTGGAATTTCCAGAAAATCAAGAAATATTAAATAAATAGTTTAAAAAAGATTTTATTTATAGTTTAAATAAATAGTTTAAATAGTTTAAACATGTCGGTACAACGACATGTTTCAGAAATTGATCTGGACTTATATAATATGTCTATATACGTGATTATTTGTGATTTAATGGTTGATAAACATATGTGACAATGTGATTGGGTTATGTGCTGACTGCAAATAGCAGTAATATGTGTTATAGTATATTATTCTAATCGAACGAATGGTCTATTTAATGACAGGGATTGACATAAAAGATAAAACTAAGTTGTGTAAGCAGCAGACAAGGCAAGTATTTAACCCTTTGCATTTACTTTATGCAATGGACATGCGTAAGATAATATCTGAACTATTCTTTTCAATTGTTCAAATACTTCAACCTTTGTATATACTTATGCAATGATTCTGTATAAGTAAGTTCTTAAATTATAATTATTGAACAAGTTCCTTTATTCTGTTATTGTAGATCAAGATATATATTCTGTTCGTTAATTTCTAAACATGGTTATACAAGTGTCCTCACTTGGGTAATCACTTTGTTTTATCACATGTTGATACATACTTATCACTGTCCAGTATGTATACGTTGAATTAAAAGATGTCTAAGTTATTTGATCCGGCTAGACATAAATTTAAAATTATTGTAGGACAAGATAAAACTTTATTATTATCTAACTGAATTGTTTTGGTTTGGATTCAAGACTGTTATGAACATCCCAAATATGGGAAATTTTTATGCGCTAAAGCGAACAAAGGATGAACGATAATAACATTCTTAGAATGTAGTATTGATCAATACAAGGCATAACGGGCTGATCACCCCCCGTGCCCGTAAGTTATGACGGTTTCCAGATGAAGTTCTGTTTAACCTTTTCAAAAATAGAAAACAATGTTCATAGTCTGTCAACTGATCCTCAATTACAGTCAGTACGTAGTTTCAAAATTTTGAAATCGAAATGATATGTTGTTTATTATTGGTTCAGCTTACTTCACAATTGTTGATTCGTTGTAGAAGTATCGTTCAAAGAAAACATTTAATCCTTTCAGCTAATTGTTATTATTGCTATTACTTGCTAGGCACTCAAATGTTCATCCTTGCTTAATTTAAATGTTTTCAGCCAAGTGTGAACAACTTGAAGGCTCTGCCAAGAACAAGGGAAAAGGGAAGGTCGTTGAATGAATGTTTATGCTATCTTATTGTAATAGTTTGACTTTAGGTTAAGGATGATATATAATATTATTATCATGTAACGAATGTTTAAAGGTTTCGTACTTGGGATTGAAAACTCTGATAATATGTAAATTAAATTTGATAATCTATATCATTGTTATTATTATTAGTATCATTCCGCTAATAGAAATGGTATCGTGAAGCACCGAGTTCGGGTTTCAAGTACCTGAATTTGGGGGCGTCACATCATGGTATCAAAGCTATAGGGTTAGAAACCTTTGGTGGGATAGACCTTACGCTATAACCTTAAGACAGAGGGAAATGTTGAAAATATAAACAACTCATATAGAGTTTAAAAAGAGATGAATCGGATAAATTCATCGTCAAACCAAATAAAAGATAACCTATATAAAATTATTATTTGTTATGTGTATATATTATATACTAATCAGGATAATTTATGTGTGTAGATGTCAGGTGAAAAAGGATTAGGATACCCTCGGAACGTAAAGAAGGAGCCGATATCAAAGCCAATAGCTGAATTAGAGGCTCAAAGTGAAAGCAACCTCGATGAGGTGGTTATTGTGGAAAATGTCGTACCAGATCCGGAAATGGTGGAACTATTAGACAATGATTCAGACACTGAAGTTGGAGCTGATCAAGCATCAACCGAAGTGCAGAATCTACGGGACCAGGTTTCCTCTTTGGAACAGTTGTGGGAAATAGAAAAACTACTAAATAGTCAACTGCGGAAAGCATTAATTGAAATAATGGAAGAACAAGATAAGCTTAATATCCAAATTGACCAAATGGGAGCTAAAAGCAACAAAGCTTGCGGTGCTCCGAACAAGAAGGGAAAAAGAAAAATGAAAGATTGTGATCCTGATAACAACCAAAGGAACTTTAACCGAATAGAAAGGTGTGCAAATTGTGACAAAAAACATGAAGGCGTATGCAAAAAAGGGAAGAATGTTTGCTATAATTGCGGACATGAGGGACATTTCTCTCCTCAGTGTCCCAATCCAAAGCAATGTGTCTGTTTTATTTGTGGGATAGAAGGTCATCAGGTAAAGGGTTGTCCAAGATCAAGAAAAAGACGTAGTGAATAGATAGTATAGGTTCTGTGGTGTAGGTGTGTTTAATATTATAGGTGTGATAAGTGTGTTTGTGTAATGTAATATTCTCAACTTTTGTGTTGGTCAAGGCTGTAAATCCTGACTTTTGTGGTCACAAAGGGGTAGCAGTATGGGTTATGTTATGTAAATTACTTTGAATTAATGAAAATGAACTTATGTTTGAGTAATTAAACAAGTTTAATATATTAAACTTATGTGATAAGGTTTAGAATGTAAGTTAAATTATGTTTTATTTAACCAGATAATGCCGCCAAGACGACAAACTCAAAATCCAAGGGCAGAAGAATCTGTCAATAACGCAGGGGGACAACAACCAGATCCAATGCAACAATTTGCAAACATGGTAGCTCATGCAATGCAACAAGGAATGCCAGCCGCAGGGAACCAGCAGGACAATCGCTTGGCGAACTTCAAGGACTTAAAGGCTGTAGTACCACCCGAATTCAAAGGGACAACTGACCCTATTGAAGCACAGACTTGGGTTAAGGAGATTGAGAAGGCGTTTGGAATAGCAAGGGTAGCTGAGGGGAAAAAGACCACTTTTTCCACCTACATAATGAAGGGTGAGGCAAATTTTTGGTGGGAAGCGAATCAGGCGAGGGAAAGAGAAGGTGTAGTTTCCTGGGATAGGTTCAAAACTTTATTTTTTGAAAACTATTTTTCATCTAGTATGCAGGCTAGGATGGAGGTAAAATTTCTGGAATTAAAATAGAAAAATATGACTGTTACGGAGTATGCCGCAAAATTTAATGAGTTGGCTAGGTTCGCCCCGCATCAAGTTGATACGAAGGCCAGAAAAGCAAGGAGGTTTGAGTTGGGATTAAAACCCTGGCTCTACAACAAGGTGGCAGTGTTACAGATCCCTACTTTTGCAGCACTGTTAGAAAAAGCCATTAATGTTGAGGAAGGGAGTGAGGCCATGAGCCTCTATAACAAAGAAAGAAGGAAAAAGGGTAAGGTTGAGGGAGCTGGGAAGGTGGAAACAAATACTGGGAATAGGGGTGAAAAGAGGAAGGGGAACAACTTTGGAAATGTGCAGGTGAAGCAAGAAGGTGTAAAGAAGAAGTCGGTGGTGCAATGTGGAAACTATGGAAAGAACCATTTGGGGGAATGTCTGAAAGGTAAATTTGCATGTTTTAAGTGCGGGCAGAAGGGCCATATCTCTCCCAACTTCCCAATCCTAAAACGATTAGTGGGTGTTTTCTGTGCGGATCGAAGGAGCATAAGGTGAAGGACTGTCCAAAAAGGAGAACGGATGCAGAAAGCGTGAACATGGGGAAAAGCGACGAAACTTTGGGGATCACAGGACCAACATCATCCAGCAAGCTGACAAAATCTACTGTAAGGGTCTTCAATATGACAGTCCAGGACACGGTGGCAGCTGGCAATGGAACTCCAGGTATTATTTGTATAACTTTTATTTTCTTATACATAATTTTCCTCTATATAGTAAATTATTTTATAAATAAATTTTGAAGGAAGAATTTGAGTTCTTTTAGAAATCAAATTTCCATTTAATCAGATAGACAAGCTTTATGTTGAAAAGTTAAAGATCAATTCAATCAATTATGATTGAAATCTACTTGCAATGATTGTGTGTGCTATGTACCCTGGTATGTATGGGTTTTAAAACGGTGATTCCGGGGATGGAATCTTTATAAGGGAGAGTGAATGTAATAGCCCGATATTTTCTATATAAATAAATCAGAAATTTTGCATATATAATTTTTTTTTATATTTATTAAAATAAATATGGGGAAATATGTGTCAAGATAATGTGTATATATATACATATATGATAAATAAAATATATTTATTACATGAATAATTAAAATAATTTTATTTTAGAATTATTGATCATTATAAATTATATTTTATAATAATTAATTTTATTGTAGGAATATTTTATTAATTATTTTTCAAAGAAAATGTAATATTACATTGTTTTAATAATATATGGAATGGTTATTGTAATTATTATAATTATTATTTATTTATATGAATTTTAGTTGATTATTAAGTTAAGTATTTTAACATAATTAATAATATTGTTTATGCAAGGTAAATCGGATATGGAATCCAAATCCTAATTTTGGATTTTGATTAATGAATTAATGAGAATGATAATATAATATTAATTATATTTTAATTTTTTAGTCCTATTAATATGTACTATATACGCTGACCGATAATGGTTGGTCAATTATGGTGTTATATGATAAACCTTAGTATCACTGTGTGAAACCCTAATTTAAAATATAAATTAGAGTTCAAGATTGTTGGGTAATCATGATAATGTGATTAATGTCTGATATTATAAATATAAATGCTAATTAGGTAAACCTTAATTATTGACTCGAAATCCTAATTGTGAAATTAAAACCCTAACCGATAATTAGGAACCCTAACGGATATATTGGTAAACCCTAATTATTAATTAGCAGATTTTAAACCCTAATGATCATGCGTAATGTAATTAGAAACCCTAATTACAAATTGTTCACCCTAATTATTAAATTATTAATCCTAATTATTAAATTATTAACCTTAATTATCAAATCGGTGCCCTAATTGATAAATTAGTGATCTTAATTATGATTAGTAAATCCTTAAACTTAATTTATAAGTTTATGTAATTAGGAAATTCAAGGTAATTAGGAAACTCAAATTTTCTATTTTAAGTAACTAAAATTTCCATGTTTAGCCTTTTTAAGAAAATCCTTAAATGTTAATGCACAAAACCTTAGGGTAAACCCCAAGTGGTTTGCCAAGATTACAATTTGACCATTAAATTTACAACACAAATGACTAAACTACCTTGTGCATATCTTATTTAGTTAACTTGTCAAACTTGCTAAAACTTTAGTTGCTCAACCACTCTTACTAACCCCATGTGACACATAACAACACAAATTAGCAGCAATCTCTGTCACATACATTGCATCCATGTAGTATATATAGATTATGTGAGAGAAAAGTCTCATATTTTGCCTCATTTTCTCTCCAAACATCCAGACCTTCTCTCTCTCTCTCTAACCTAAGTAATATAGTAGTAAATCAGTTCCCAAATTAATCCCCATTTAATTCCACAAACAGATCGTAAGTTCAAAATCAAAATTTTCAAAGAAAGGTATAAAACCCTAACCATGAATCTGACCCTTAATGATATGTTAGATCTGGTGTTTATGTGTTGTAACATGTTAAATATAGTGTTATTAGATGATCAGTGTGACGCCCCCAAAATAGGTCCATTCCATCCAACCCATTCTGAGTCGCCAAATACATGGTACAGAAATAACTACAACTTTATTATTACAACATATAAATCGTGAGTTTAAATACGAGATATTGCCATCTAGACAATATCCACACGCAAATAAATCCCCATCATAATTATTGATACATTATTTTACAAAAATGGTGAGGACTACTAAACAACTCTCTCTAGAACCTTCATTCCATACCCCGACTAGTACTCGCTACATTCTCGCCTCCTGAGAAGAAAAATGGAACAACAAGGAAAAGGGTGAGCTCAACTGCTCAGAGAAGAATATTATGACTAAGATAATATACAACAAATTATCGTTAGTCTTCAACAGGGAAAATATAATAGAATACAATAGACAACAAATTTTAAATCAATATTCGCAATGAAATAATAATTCATTAGAAGAGTTAAGTAGAGAATGCAAACTACTATCTTCTATGTATGAATTTAAAAGTTCATCGTCTATCTTTTATCCCCTGTAACATCAATCAATATACATCGGAATCAAATATTCATCTTTGCACTACTGAGCCAAAGATATTCATCATTGGTCATGTTCATTTAAACACTGCTCATCTTTGCACTCACGGCCAAAGATATTCTTCAGAAATCATTCATCTTTGCACTACGTGCCAAAGATATTCTTAAGAAATCATTCATCTTTTGCACTACGTGCTAAAGATATTCCATAATATCATCATTTAAGACCGAGGATGATGAAAATATTTTTTAAAGAAACGAATCAAATTGAAACAAAATGACAAGGATTAAGGATTAAGGATTCGTACTTGGTTTTATCCACGTCCAAAAATACCTCAAAAATAATCATAGTGGTGTAAAATTCAAGAATGATCAAAACATGGATACAATCGAAAGTTAGTATCCGTAATAGATGTTTTGGACGAAAAGAAGAAATTTTATTTTTGGTGAATAGTACCGATATCGTGAATAGTGTCAGATATCGTGAATAGTCAGATATCGTGAATAGTAACTCGACACCAAAAGATAGAAATTCCACAAAAACATCTTCACGCTTCATTTAATAGTACTCGTGAATAGTAACTCGTGAATAGTAACTCATGAATAGTAACTCATGAATAGTAACCCATGAATAGTAACCCCGACATGAAAAAGTTCTAAATTTGATAAAACTTCAGATCAACATTTCAAAGATAATGATATTGAAGAAATAATATCATTACAAAAAATAATATCCTTTACCTCGAAGAAAGATCAAGACTTCTAAATAAAACACAGGATATAGGCTATGACTTGGACTTGCAATCAGAGTATAGCAATACTCAAAGTATACTCAAAATACTCACAAGAATACGCTTCGATAATATAGAGAGAAAACTTGATTTACGGTGTGATTTTCAATTCTAACCTAAGCAACCTATTTATAGGAAAATGCTTAGAACACCAAAGTAGAAAATTTAATAAAATAATAATATTAATATTACAAATTCCTATGCCCACTTTTAAGGATCTGAATTCAGCATTTACATCACATGCAAGACCCACCTTTAATGACAAAAACGTTTTTCATAATAAAAATAATTAAAACTTCCAAAATTAATTATTTTGAGCTTGAACTTCAATAATTCATAATAAATAGCCCTTTCATCAGAAAATTCGAATCTCGCGAGTTTTTATAGGAAATTCAATTCTCTACAACTTTACAGAAGAAAGTTTTTCCAAATTCCAATCAGAAATTGACCGAAATCTACAAACGGGCAATTTTACAGGCTATAATCAAATTTCAGTCAATAAATGGGGTCCACCGACATGTTTAACATGTTTTAAACATTTATTGCAACAAAAATACTCTTCCTCCTCGTATACTCATATATCCCACATTCGTTGTAAAAATATCACCGTTAATATATTATTAAAATAATATATTTAAATGAATTATTTTATCGTAAAAAGATAAAATATTAATTTTCAACAATTGTCATTTTAAAATTTTCTCCATCTATATCCACATAAAATCAATATTTTCCTCATCATATAAATCAATAATTAATTATTCACAAATAATATTACAGAATCACAATATTGACAACCGTGCGGTTCTAGAAAGAGGGGCTTTCCAATAAGAATTTCTTCTTCATGCAAGCAATTAGGTGACCAAACCTCTCCTTAGCAGTAACTTTCTAGACATTGCCAATAATGTTATCTAATAATATTATTAGGATAATATGAATTATCGCTTCGATAATGAAAATACCGTGTAATGACAATTATTGAAACAACAAAGAATATAAAATATCAACGCAAGAATTATTAACTCAATAAAATAATCGAGCGGTAATTATCGTAACCATTATTGAGTAGTGCCTTCACGTAAGAATCAATAATTGGTGCAATCTGGTGCTCATTCTTTGTTACAACGCGTATTAGTGTGTTTTAATCAAGGTATTCCAACAAAGATTAATGGTAACAACTACGCTCGCTTATTTAAAAACAACTTATATTTGTCGTTTTCTTCATCCAATCGCTTTCAGTTATGGGCCCACACATGGTCGCTTGTGCCGCATTTAATATTCCCCGACAGCATTTAATATTCCACGACCAAACGAATATTCCCAAACAACAATGAATATTTAATAACCACTTGCTTATTTTGAAATATTTATGTATTTAACCCTTAACTATCCACATTAATCAAATCAACCCTTACTATTTCAAAATAATAAATAAAGGAAATTCCTTTTTTATAAAAAAAATTCGGTCTTACAACCTCTCCTCCTTATGAAATTTCGTCCCCGAAATTGGCGACGACGTACACAGTGTTTGAAAAGGTGAGGATACCTCGCTTTCATTTCCGCTTCCAATTCCCGTGTCATTTCCTCTATAGCATGATTCCTCCACAAAACTTTAACTTGTGGTATGACCTTTCTTGGCGTAGGGACATGCTCCTTCCTATCCAAGATCTTTGACAGTACCTCCTCATACGTTAAGTCTTTGGCTATCTCGTCCGGTTCTAACTCAATAACGTGGTTCGGGTCTTTCACATATTTACTAAATCACAGATATGTGAAACACATTATGAACACGAGACATACTTGAGGTAACGCAAGTCTATAGGCTACATTTCCTACTCGGTCAAGAATTTGAAATGGACCAATAAATCGTGGATTGAGCTTTCCTCTCTTCCCAAATCTTGTAACTCCCTTCCATGGAGCAACTCGCAACAATACATGATCCCCTACATTAAATTCCACGTCCTTTCGATGAAGATCCGCATAACTCTTTTTGTCGATCTTGTGCTTGCTTTGTATATCGTTGTCAAATCATTTTGATCTTTTCGGTAGTCATATCGACTAACTCTCGGGTCCCAACAATGTTGCTTCACCCACCTCATCCCAACATATCGAGAACGACCATTTTCGGCCCATATAATGCTTGAATGGAACCATGCCTATATTTGTTTAATAACTATTGTTGTATGAGAATTCCACCAATGGCAAGTACTTATCCCAACTTCCTTTGAAATCTAGGACACGAGTTTTAATATATCTTCAAGAGTTTGAGTAGTCCTTTCGATTGCCCATCCGTTTAAGGATGGTATGCCAAATCAATCGTAAATTGCGTGCCCATAGCTTTTTGCAAGCTAACCCAAAATCTTGAAGTGAATCTTGGGTCACGATCCGAAACTATGGATACTGGTGCATGCCATGCAACTTCACAATCTCATTCACGCATATACTAGCAAGACGTTCAAGTGAATAAGTCTCCGTGTCGGCAAGAAATGAGCAGACTTGGTTAATCTATCAACAATAACCCAAATAGCATTGATGCCTTGAGAAACCGTAGGAAGACCCGAACGAAATCCATAGTAATGTGTTCCCACTTCCATTCGGAATCTCAAGTGGTTGCAACGGACCCTTAGGTACAAGATGCTCGCCTTTACACGTTGGCAAGTTAAACACATCGAGATAAACTTTGCAATCTCTCTCTTCATATTGTTCCACCAAAATGTATGTCAAGATCACGATACATTTTAGTAATTCCAGGATGGATTGCAAATGGTGTCTTGTGTGCCTCCATCATAATCTTATACTTCAAATCGAGTCGTTAGGAACACCAAGTCAGAGTGGACTCAAGTATTCCTTCTTCATCAATTCTCACTTCCTAATAGCTCCTTCTTGTACTTTCTTCTTCATCACGCGATCGCCCGGGTTGGTGGCTTGAGCAAATTTTAACTTTTTCTATTAAAGTTGGCTCTATGCGATACTTGACATCATCGCACTTTCGTTCTCGTGATATGATCTTCTACTCAACGCGTCACCTACTACCGTTCGCTTTTCCAAGATGGTATGGTTAGAATATGTGCGAAATGAGTCGCCTCTTGAGCTCTTGGAAAATCTTCTCGCATTCCTCGCTCCATACGAATTTTGTATCTTTTCGAGTCACTAAGTTAAGCGAGTAGCGATTCAAGAAAATCCTTCCACGAATCTCCGATAATAACCAACTAAGCCTAGAAAGCTACGATTTCGATTATCGACTTTAGGTTGCTTCTCAATCGTGACTCATATCCCAATCTTGGATAGACGTCACAATGACACCTATCGGTTTACTATCGCATCTAATATGACGCCCCTACAGAGAGTTCGCTTCGGTGAATTCCACAAAGGAAGTCACAAGATAAAGGCTCGGTACCAAATTTATAGTTGAATTTTAACTCTCAAGTTCAATAGAGCCATTCGATATGAGATTTTAGAAATGAGTTTTGTCTAGGGTTCAAAGTCGATACAAAATTTAATATCAGGCTTTGGTAGTAAGCCAAGAAATTCTTCAGAAAATACGTCAGGAAAAATCAATAACAACAAGAATATTATTCAAATCTGACGTGTCTTTATTCAAATCCATAACATGGACTAAGAAAACTTGACATCCGTAATAAACGAATGACTTCATGGCTTGATATGAAAATGTTTGATTACAATGGTTTGATTGCTTGAATTCGAATAACAGGTTGCTTAGGAATATGAAAACTAACAACCTTACGAAAGTAATTAATTTTGGCATGATGAGTAGTTAACCTTAAAATCACATCAAAAGCAAATATCTCTATAGAAATAAGGTTAACAGGTAATGTGATAGTGCCAACTTGAATCAAGCAAGATTTTTAAATAACGGATGTAATGAAATTTTCTCCTAATGGAGTCTCCACAGATAGGTCAAAGTTTAATTTCTCCGTAGTCAAGTTCAAACGTTGAACGCAAGCAAGAGAGATAAAAGAATGGGTAGAACCCAGTATCTAGTAAGGTATAAACTTCGCAAGAATTTATAATTAACTAACCTGCGTGCTAACCGTTCGGGTTCCTCGCATTTTTAATTGGTCACGACAAACGCTCTTCCAGAACCGTTGACTTTGACTTTTTTCGGGACATCCTTTTGAGTCACCATTCCATTGGATCGGGTTTTGATATCGCATAATCTCGAGCAATATGTCCTTCTTTTCCACAATTATAGCATACCTTAAACTGTTGTGGACGGTTTGGAATGATATGTCCCTCTTTCCGTGATTTATAACATATATGACCGGTGGTCGTTCTCCTCCCTTAGAACCGATTCTTTTGTAAGACCGCATCATCTTCACATGGTCGTTGTTAAATCTCCTCTTTTAAAATCTCCTCCGACTCGCTTCTTCTATTTTCATGGCCATGATTACCACCAGAGTGGTTACCATTTTCGTTCGTCTGCTTTTCTCCGCAGTTATCATTATTCATTGATCGCTATCTACGATACGATCTGGTTGTGGTCCTCGGTTGGCGTATCTTCGTTATCTCGCTCTAATAATTGAGCCACATTTACAACATCCGAATAAAGAGAAAATTTATGAGAAATGAGATATCTTGACGTATGCCGGGTTTCAAACCTCTAAGAAACATCGCGTCACACGTTCCTCATTCTCCACCAAATGAGGTGCAAACTGGATAACTCCATGAACTTCGCCTCGTCATCGAGACACCGTCATGTTGTTTTGTTCCAATCGATGAACTCCACTTCCTTCATATATTGAACACTTTCGGGAAAGTATTTGTCATTAAATAGTTTCAAACGCTCTCCCAAGACATCTTTGGTCTTGGATGGATGGGTACGCTTCATGAGACTCCCACCAAGATGAGTCCGCCTTCGCCACGGAACATAAAAGTAGCGAATGGAACCTTCGCTCCTCCGTGCATCCCAAGACATCGAATATCTTGGTAATTTGCTTGACCCATGTTTCCGCCATGATCGGATCGGCTTTCCCTTAAATTCTCGTGGTCCCAACTCTTTGAAGCTGCTTGTCGTGACAACCCGTGAATTGCTATCATTTCCTCCTCAGTATTTTGAACACGAGTCTCCTCGTCGATTTTTGCATAAAGCGCAATAAAACTTCTAAACATCCCTCATTCCTCATCTCGCTTTCGGTGGTGTTGTTCACGGGAGGAACATTGCCACTGTTGCACGCTTCTCCTCGTTGGTGAGTCTGAGCATCTCCACGGTCTCATTTACTCCACTATTAATATTCTCGGTTGACATTCTCAAAAATCATCATAAAATAAGGGTTAATTAAGGAAATCAATATATCACATAATATCCCTATATCTTGACCAACTAACAAAATAAGCTTAGGTAGGACACACTAGCGAGAAGGATTTACTCGTCTTTCCCTCCTAGTTCTATTCCCGATCTCCGCCAGGAGATCATATCCTAAGCTCGATACCAACCGTGACGCCCCCAAAATAGGTCCATTCCATCCAACCCATTTAAAGTCGCCAAATACATGGATGCGAAATAACTACAACTTTATTATTACAACATATAAAGCTGTGAGTTTAAATAATGAGATATTGCCATCTAGACAATATCCACACGCAAATAAATCCCCATCATAATTATTGATACATTATTTTACAAAATGGTGAGGACTACTAAACAAACTCTCTAGAACCTTCATTCCATACCCGACTAGTACTCGCTACATTCTCGCCTCCCGAGAAGAAAAATGGAACAACAAGGAAAAGGGTGAGCTCAACTAGCTCGGTAAAGAATATTATGACTAAGATAATATACAACAAATTATCGTTAGTCTTCAACAGGAAAAATATAATAGAATACAATAGACAACAAATTTTAAATCAATATTTAGCAATGAAATAATAATTCATTAGAAGAGTTAAGTAGAGAATGCAAACTACTATCTTCTATGTATGAATTTAAAAGTTCATCGTCTATCTTTTATCCCCTGTAACATCAATCAATATACATCCGGAATCAAATATTCATCTTTTACACTAGGCCAAAGATATTCATCGATTAGTCATGTTCATTTAAACACTGTTCATCTTTGCACTCACGGGCCAAAGATATTCTTGAAATCATTCATCTCGCACACTCTGAGCCAAAGATATTCTTAAGAAATCATTCATCTTTGCACTACAAAGCTAAAGATATTCCATAATATCATCATTTAAGACCGAGGATGATGAAAATATTTTTTTAAAGAAACGAATCCAAAGTGAAACAAAATGACAAGGATTAAGGATTAAGGATTCGTACTTGGTTTTATCACGTCCAAAAATACCTCAAAAATAATCATAGTGGTGTAAAATTCAAGAATGATCAAAACATGGATACAATCGGAGTTAGTATCCGAGAATAGATGTTTTAGACGAAAAGAAGAAATTTTATTTTTGGTGAATAGTACAGATATCGTGAATAGTGTCGATATCGTGAATAGTCAGATATCGTGAATAGTAACTCAGACACCAAAAGATAGAAATTCCACAAAAAACATCTTCACGCTTCATGAATAGTACTCGTGAATAGTAATCGTGAATAGTAACTCATGAATAGTAACTCATGAATAGTAACCCATGAATAGTAACCCACATGAAAAAGTTCCAAATTTGATAAAAACTTCAGATCAACATTTCAAAGATAATGATATTGAAGAAATAATATCATTACAAAAAAATAATATCCCTTACCTCGAAAGATCAAGTACTTCTATTTGAAACACAGGATATAAGGCTATGACTTGGACTTGCATCAGTATAGCAATACTCAAAGTATACTCAAAATACTCACAAGAATACGCTCGATAATATAGAGAGAGAGAAAACATCGGTTTCGGTGTGATTTTCAATTCTAACCTAAGCACCTATTTATAGGAAAATGCTTAGAACACTAAAGCGTAAAATTTAATAAAATAATAATATTAATATTACAAATTCCTACGCCCACTTTTAAGGATCTGAATTCAGCATTTACATCACATGCAAGACCCACCTTTAAATGACAAAATGTTTTTCATAATAAAAATAATTAAAACTTCCAAAAATTAATTATTTTGAGCTTGAACTTCAATAATTCATAATAAATAGCCCTTTCATCAGAAAATTCAAATCTCATGAGTTTTTATAGGAAATTCAATTCTCTACAACTTTACAGAAGAAAGTTTTTCCAAATTCCAATCAGAAATTGACCGAAATCTACAAGCGGGCAATTTTCTGATATTATAATCAAATTTCGATCAATAAATGGGGTCCAATTGACATGTTTAACATGTTTTAAACATTTATTGCAACAAAAAATACTCTTCCTCCTCGTATACTCATATATCCCACATTCGATTTGTAAAAATATCACCAGTTAATATATTATTAAAATAATATATTTAAATGAATTATTTTATCGAAAAAGATAAAATATTAATTTTCAACAATTGTCATTTTAAAAATTTTCTCCATCTATATCCACATAAAATCAATATTTTCCTCATCATATAAATCAATAATTAATTATTCACAAATAATATTACTGAATCACAATATTGACAACGATGGGTTCAGAGAAAGAGGGCTTTCAATAAGAATTTCTTCTTCTGGTGGCATGATTAGGTGACCAAACCTCTCCTTAGATGAACTTTCTAGACATTGCCAATAATGTTATCTAATAATATTATTCAGATAATATGAATTCTTTGCCGATAATGAAAAATCTTGTGTAATGACAATTATTGAAACAACAAAGAATATAAAATATCAACGCAAACAATTATTAACTCGATAAAATCTTTGAGTAATTAATTATCGTAACCATTATTGAGTAGTGCCTTCTTACGTAAGAATCAATAATTGGTGCAATACTGCAGTGCTCTTGTTCAACAACGCGTATTAGTGTGTTTTAACCACCGGGTATTCCAACAAAGATATTCAGAATAACAACTCATGGTTTATTTAAAAACAACTTATATTTGTCGTTTTCTTCATCCAATCGCTTTTTCAGTTATGGGGCCCACACATGGTCTGCTTGCGTCATACGAATATTCCCGAGCGATCTGAATATTCCACGACCAAACGAATATTCCCAAACAACAATGAATATTTAATAACCACTTGCTTATTTTGAAATATTTGCGTATTTAACCCTTAACTATCCACATTAATCAAATCAACCCTTACTATTTCAAAATAATAAATAAAGGAAATTCCTTTTTATTTAAAAAAATTTGGGGTCTTACAATCAGGGTTGATAAATGTTAGATCCATAACATCTATAGGCTCAGATCTAGTGTTTTTCAAAATCTGGGAAAAGTTGAAATAGTTTTCTAACAATGAATGTCAGAACAGATAAATCTCTCTCTGTTTGTGATTTGTGTTGTTTTAAGCTTTTGATTTGTAGTTTGGTATGAGGACTGTAATTTAGAGCTAGAATCATAGTCATTCAATGTCTAGATTGCATGTTATTCATGATCAAATCTCGTTGACTGGCCATGACCAAGCAAAATCTGGGCAGCCCAGAAACTGCCCAGAACACTCTGACAACATGTTCGTGCGTATAGATCTTGCTTGTTTTTGTTGTTTTGATTTTGTTGTTGTAACAATATGGTAGGATGGTAGATTAACTATTGATTAAGACTTGTAGATCCCTGAAATCATTAATATATTGAACACTGTGGTTGGTCAAACTAGCTCAGATGATCACGAACTTGGTTTTCTGGAATTTCCAGAAAATCAAGAACATGATTTCTGACAACTGTTGACCGGGAAAGATCTTACTATTCTGTTGTTTTTATGAGGATTTTATTTGATATATCTGTAGTGCTACATGTGGTCTACAACCGAGGACCCTTAGATCACTTAAACATCACACAAATCACAAGTTGTGGAAGCCCAAAGTAGGGCAGTCGAACTGTTCTTCATTTTTGGGTAACCCAGAAATGAAGAACAGCCTCTGACAATCCCTTTGATGGCTTAAATCTCCTTCGATTTATGCTTGTTGGTCATGATTGATGTTTTATCATGTACTATTACATTGGTTCTACAAATATTGATCAATGTATTGCCCAAAAACATCATGATCTGATCAGTGTACTTGGTCAAGCCGGCTCCCTCGAAATTGGCTATGAATGTTCTTGAAGGCTCAAGAACACAATAGACTATGCTTTCTGTCGCTAAAGGCCTATAGCGACAGTTTTATTAATTTTAATTAATTAAATTTTCAAAAATTATTTAAAAATAGAAATAAATTATTAAAAATTCCAAAAATTATTTTAAAAAATTATTTGAAGTTATAAAAATTAACTTTTAATTATTTGGAATATTTTCCATAAATATTATTATTTATTTAAATATTATTGATATTTAATTTATTTAATAAATGAATTAAATAAATTAATTAAAAATGATTTTATTATATTAAAATCATTTTAAATGATAATAAGGTATTTAAAGATATTTTAAGTTATAAAATATAACTTTTAATATTTTAAAGAAAATTTCATTAATTATTTTAAGTTATAAAATATAACTTTTAATATTTAAAGGATAATTTCATTAATAATTTAATATTAATGATATTAATTTAGTATTAATGATAATTAAATTTATTTAATAATTATATTAAATAAATAGTTTAAAAATGATTTTATTGATTTAAAAATCATATAAAATGGATATAAATGAATTAAAAATATTTTAAGTTATAATTAATGACTTTTAATATTTGGATAAATAATACATTAATATTTTAATATTATGGAAATTATTTAAAATGATTTTAATCGTTTTAAAATCATTTAAAGGTAATATAAATGTTTTAAAAATATTATAAGTTATTTTAAATAACTTAATATTTTAGCAATGGTTTCATTAATAATTTAATATTAATTAAATATTAATGATAATGGAATTATTTAATATTTAAATCATTTAATAATGATTATGGTGTTTGAAAATTCATGATAAATTATATTAAATGTTTAAAAATTATTATAAGGTCATGAAAATAATATAGTGATATTTAAGTTATCTAAATGAATATTGAGCTATCAGTATAGAGTCTTAGACTCGATAAATATTCGATAAAGTTGTCGGTACAATTAAGCATGTTTGTAAATTGATACGGACTTATATAATATGTCTGTATACGTGATTATTTATTATTCAATGGTTGATAAACATATGTGACAATGTGATTAGGTTATGTGCTGACTGCAAATAGCAGTACTATGTGTTATAGTATATTATTCTAATCGAATGAATGATCTATTTAATGATAGGGATTGACATAAAAGATAAAACTAAGTTGTGTAAGTAGCAGACAAGGCAAGTATCTAACCCTTTACATTTACTTTATGCAATGGACATGCGTAAGATAATATCTGAACTATTCTTTTCAATTGTTCAAATATTTCAACCTTTGTATATACTTATGCAATGATTTTGTATAAGTAAGTTATTAAATTATAATTGTTGAACAAGTTCCTTTATTCTGTTATTGTAGATCAAGTATATTATGTTCGTTAATTTCTAAACATGGTTATACAAGTGTCCTCACTTGGGTAATCACTTTGTTTTATCACATGTTGATACATACTTATCAGTGTCTAGTATGTATACGTTGAATTAAAATCTGTCTAAGCTATTTGATCCGGCTAGACATAAATTTAAAATTGTTGTTGAACAAGATAAAACTTTATTATTATCCAACTGAATTGTTTTGGTTTGGATTCAAGACTGTTATGAACATCCCAAATATGGGAAATATTTATGTGCTAAAGCGGACAAAGGATGAACGATAATATCGTTCTTGGAATGTAGTATTGATCAAAATAGGGCATAACGGGATGATCACCCCTCGTGCCCGTAAGTTATGACGGTTTACAGATGAAGTTCTGTTTAACCTTTTTGAAAATAGAAAACAATGTTCATAGTCTGTCAACTGATCCTCATTTATAGTCAGTACGTAGTTTCAAAATTTTGAAATCGAAATGATATGTTGTTTATTATTGGTTCAGCTTACTTCACAACTGTTGATTCATTGTACAAGTATCGTTCAAAGAAAACATGTAATCCTTTCAGCTAATTGTTATTATTGCTATTACTTGCTGGGAACTCAAATGCTCATCCTTTCTTAATTTAAATGTTTTCAGCTAAGTGTGAGCAACTTGAAGGCTCTGCCAAGAACAAGAGAAAAGGGAAGGTCGTTGAATGAATGTTTATGCTATCTTATTATAATAGTTTAACTTTAGGTTAAGGATGATATATAATATTATTATCATGTAACGAATGTTTAAAGGTTTCGTACTTGGGATTGAAAACTCTGACAATATGTAAATTAAATTTGATAATCTATATTATTGTTATTATTATTAGTATTATTCCGCTCATAGAAATGGTATCGTGAAGCACCGAGTTCGGGTTTCAAGTACCTGAATTTGGGGGCGTCACATAATGCCTATAGATTGCTTTCGTATGTCACTTTTAAGTTGCGCCGCGAAGGAAATCCAAGAGCTCTTCTTCAGATCTGCTGAGTTCGGGCGTGCATAGGGAAATTGGAGACATGAGTAGGAAGTTCATGACCTTTACTGGATTGAGGCATAGGGTGGTGTAGGATGAGCTCACATCTGGCCATGTTATATCCCAGTGTTTTTTATTTGATAGATTTGGCTCTGAAGATAGTTATACACGACATTCCGAGGATTTCAGCACACCGAAGGATCATTAGCGTTTGGCCAGAGTAGATGTACTACTATTGTGCATACTGTCGTATGTCTACATGCCACAGTACATGGATGAGTTGGATATAGGAGTTATCATTGCAGTGAGAGCTCTCAGGGAGGGTCACACCATCATATTAATGATTGTAGCAGAGACTCTGAGGTCAGCCACATACTGCTACACTTATCCGACGGGAGTGTTTACAGGCAGCTCGATCATGTTGTATGTGTGGTTTATGTCACACTTAAGACCGATTGGCACTTTTAGACGGCATGGGTATTGTTTCACCCATGATATAGCCATGTCATACTTCTTTCATCCTGCGGTGTGTATAAATGTTGTATCTTGGTCAACTTTCCTGGCAGTGATTGGAGATCAGTTTGATATATTACCGTGTACAGGGCTTAGCTCACCCTATAGCTTCATCACTCATGCTTCGGGCATGGATTATCTCCCTCTAGCTGGTTTGAGGGGCATGATCACTTACCACCCACTGGCCGTGATGTGTCAGTTTGACCAGCTCTAGGACTTCCATCCTTTTGTGGGGACATCGAGTCAGCGCTTCACTTCTCGTCACTTATCAGCAGAGGATAGACCAAGGTTGTATGCCTGTTAGGATCAGGGAGAGCAAGCTGAGTTTTCCATCAGCCACCCGGGTTGTTCTACAGAGTATTCCGTATGGATGGAAACAGAGATTGCATCGGCTGCGGTAGTATCCACGGTGCAAAGTATTGATTCTGACAATGAGGAGCCTATGGAGGAGGCTGATATTCCCATCGAGGGGGATTTAACTACTGGGTTGCCAGCATTTGTTATGGATTCTCCCACTACGAGTGTTACTGTGATTCAGCATTCAGCACAGTATCTGGAGAAAAGTCTACATCTGATGACCTTTGAGAGAGATCGGGCTAGGGACTTAATTTTGACAACTCTTGATGGGAGAGACGCAGCTCTATTAGAGAGAGACGAGGTCAAATCAGCCAGAGATGCATTGATTATAGAGCGGGATCTTTGCCTATATCGCCGGGATGTGGCCACACAGATGCAGATGCAAAGTGAGATCCCTTACGACTGGCCTCCTTGCCGATATAAGTGCACACATTGATGAGCATCATGCCACCATGCAGTTAGCCTCGGATCTACTAGCTCGTGTAGATACCATTGGGCAGGAGCTTGCAGCGTTACCTCCTTCTTCAGATAGGGATGCTATGTTAGATCTGATAGTCCGCATACACACAGATCCGTAGATAGACTTGTATTTTCCTGCACAGGATAGCTTAGCCATTTTTTCATGTACAACACATATTGTATATATCAAACATTATTATATATGGCAGGGAAATATATTTTGATTCACTTCCCTTTCAGTTGTGCCTTGATACTTGCTTGATATTTGCATGTTTCTTCAGGGCTTGTGATCTTGATACATTCTAAACTCATCCTTGATGTGTGGACATTGA
The DNA here is from genome assembly GCA_020205615.1 of Panax quinquefolius. Lineage (NCBI taxonomy): Eukaryota > Viridiplantae > Streptophyta > Magnoliopsida > Apiales > Araliaceae > Panax > Panax quinquefolius. The sequence continues at coordinate 33,385,491 of CM035158.1, forward strand.
GACGTCGTAGGATCTTACAGAATGGATCATTGATCTGTGTGTATCCCTACCATCTTTGGTGTCTTGGGACTGGTTCTGGATGTAGATATGGAGAGGAGTGTGGCTTTTCCTCTCTGAGATTGACCGCACCACAGATGGTCGCCAGTACTACTATTTGTGAGAAGCCTAGTTAATTCCATCTCTTATGGATTGGTGTTGCTCGTTGAGGCACAAACGCAAATTAGATGGTCACCGAATCTCCTATTTGTGAGGAGAGGTTAGGTGTAATAACCCGATATTTTCTATATAAATAAATGAGAAATTTAGCATATAATTTTTTTTATTTTAAAGATGGGAATATGTGCCAAGTAATGTGTATGTATATATGTGATAAATAAAATTTATTTATTACATGAATAATTTCAAATAATTTTATTTTTGAATTATTGATCATTATAAATTATATTCTTATAGTAATTAATTTTGTAGTAGAAATGATTTTAGTATTTAGTTTTCCATGAAAAATATGGTCATATATTATTTAAATAATATATGTAATGATTATTGGAGTTGTTATAATTATTATTTTATTATATGAATTTATTCAAATTAATTAAGTTAATTATATTCATTTAATTAATTATGGTATGCAATTTGAAAGATATTTTGGATATGGAATCCAAACCCTAATTTTGGATTTTGAGCAACGAATGAGAATAATAATATTATATTAAATATAAAATTATTTTTTAGTGTTATAAATATATACTGTATGTGTGTATTGATAATAGTTGGTCAATTGTGGTGTATAATGTCAAAACCCTAATATTAATTTATTAAACCCTATTTTGAAACTCAAATGGGAAATTCAAGAATGTGTAGTAATTGTGTTATATGAATTAAGTTGCATATTACAGGATTTTTGTTAATTAGAAAAACCCTAATTAATATTTGGAAAACCCTAATTAAAATTAAAAATCCTAATTTGCTAATTAGGAACCCTAATTGCTAAAGTTAGAAACCCTCATTATTATTTTAGTAAATTGAATTATTAATTTAGGAACCCTAATGATATTAAGGAACCCTAATTATTTAAACCCTAATTTTCTATTAAAAACCCTAATTTTAATTAGTGTGTTTTAATTAAAATTTTATTACACTTGAATTTTAATTTTTCAAACCCTAGAAATTATTTGGGAAACCTTAAGGTTTAAAATCTAGTGATTAAACCCTAGATTCAAGTACCATGGACAAGAATACCATTAAAATTGAAAGACAAATGACCAAAGTACCCTTTTTGTCCCATCCTTGAAATTATTACTAGCAAGTCTTGCCAAATCTTGGCAAGTCATCAACCTAGTCTAAGCTAGGGGCTAAGAAACACCAGCACATCAGCCATTACTATCCAAGTTCATTGCATACAAGATATACATATAGATTAAGAGAGAGAAAGTTACTAAAATTGCTCATTTGGCTATCTAACTCTCAAATAACTTTTCTCTCTCCCAAACCTCCGAAAATATAAGGTATACCAGTCCCTAAATTGAGCCCCATGACTTCCAATAACAGATCAGTAGCCAGGAATCAAGAGTTTGTTCATAGAAGGTATAAACCTAAACCTAAAATCTGAACTTTGATCCTATGTTAGATGTTAGTTTTTTTGTGTTAAACATGTTATATGTAGTATATATAAGTGATCTGGGTTGATAGATGTTAGATCCATAACATCTATAGGCTCAGATCTAGTATTTTTCAAAATTTAGAAATCTTTCAAAGTGGTCTGACAACTAATGTCAGACCTTCTAGATCTCATCCTAATTATGTTTTTGGTTGTTTTAAGCTTTGATCTTGTAGTCTGCTATGAGATCTTGGATCTGGAATGTGAATCAGGTTTAGATCTAGCATAGAATGAAAGTTATTGATGGTCAAAGTTGGTTGACCGACCATGACCAAGCTTTTCTAGGTAACCCAGAACTTACCCAGATGGCTCTGACAAGAAGTTCATGTCCTCAGATCTTGCTCATGTTTATTATTTTGATTCTGTTGTTGTAACCAGATTATTTTATGTTAGATGGACTACATTTTTATACTCTTAGTCCACTAAAACATCAAGCGGGATATTTTTGGTGAACGGTCAAACCAGGCAGGATGTTCACAAAATATGTTTTCTGGGTAACCCAGAAAACATATGAGAGTGACTTCTGACATGGTTTGACCGAACGATATCTTGAAATTTTGTTGTTGTTAATCTGATTTTATGTAATGAATCTGTTTATTTGCATGCTTACTACAATCTAGAACCCTTAAATCACTAAAACCACACCTGTACAACAAGTAGTGGAAGCCCAAACATGACCAGCCGAACTGTTCTTCATTTCTAGGTAACCCAAAAAATGAAGAACAGCTCTGACAGCTTTTTCATTGGCTTAGATCTTTCTGGATTATGATGTTTAGACTTCAAAACTGTTTCAATCATGTACCCTGTTAGTTGTTCTTCAAGTCCCGACGTATAGATCACCCATAACATGAATAGATTGCATGATTTAAGGCCATGATTATCGTTGATGAAGCCATGACTTCACGTTTACGAACGATTCAAAACGTGAAGAACATATGTCGATGATGATTTAAAAGCTTCATATCTTACTTATGCGTTATGAAATGAATCATTAATTCTTTGGTTAATATAGTGTTTACCTTCGGTATTTCTGTGATCGATATATTACCTTTCCCAGAAACAACTAGATCTGACATCTATGGTTGGTCAAACATGGTCCCTCGAATACGGCATATGAATATTTGGGTTCCTTAAGAACACCTAAGGCGACACTTTCTGTCACCAAAGGCTTTAGCGACAGACTTGGTTAATTTTAATTAATTAGTTTCCAAAAAAATCATTTAAAAATAGAAATTTATTTCTGAAAATTATAAAAATAATTTTAAAAAATATTTTAAGTTATAAAAATTAAGTTTTACTAATTTGACATATTTTCATAAATATTATTATTGATTTAAATATTATTGATATTTAATTTATTTAATAAATACATTAAATAAATTAATTAAAAATGATTTTATTATATTAAAAATAGTTTTAAATGATAATAAGGTGTTTAAAAATAATTTAAGTTATAAAATATAACTTTTAATATTTTAAAGCAAATTTCACTATATTAGATTTATTTAATAAATATATTAAATAAATTAATTTAAAATTTATTTTTAATATTAGAAAAATTATTTTAAATGAAAATAAAGTGTTTAAAAATATTTTTTATAAAATATAACTTTTAATATTTAAAGGATAATTTCATTAATAATTTAATATTAATGATATTAATTTAATATTAATGATATTAAACTTATTTAATAATTATATTAAATAAATAGTTTAAAATTTATTTTATTAATTTAAAAGGATATAAAGAAATTAAAAATATTTCAAGTTATAATTAATGACTTTTAATATTTTGATAAATAATGCATTAATATTTAAATATTAATGATAATTATTTAAAATGATTTTTAAATGTTTTAAAAATCATTTAAGGGTAATATTAATACTTTAAAAGTATCTTAAGTTATTATAAATAACTTTAATATTTTAGCAATGGTTTCATTAATAATTTAATATCAATTAAATATTAATGATAATAGAATTATTTAATATTTAAATCATTTAATAATGATTTCAGTGTTTGAAAAATAATGATAAATTATAATAATTATTTAAAAATTATTATAACGCTATGAAAATTAATATGACTGATATTTAAAATATCTAAACGAATATTGAATTACACGATAGAGTCTTAGACTCGATCATTACCCGATAAAGTTGTCGGTACACTGAAATGTTTTAGGAATTGATCTGGACTTATATAATTTGACTCCATACGTATTTGTTTGTAATCCAATGACTGTTAAACATATGTGACAATGTGATTAGGTTATGTGCTAACTGCAAATAGCAGTACTATGTGTTATGATATGTATTTCTAATCGATAGAATGATCTTATTAATGATAGGTCTCAGTATAAAAGATAAAACTAAGTTGCGTAATAGTAAGCAGCAACTCAGGCAAGTATTCTATCTTTGCATTTACTTTATGCAATGGACATGTGTAAACGAATATCGAAACTGTTCTTTTTTATTGATTCAAATATCTTAACCTTTGTATATACTTATGCAATGATTCTGTATAAGTAAGATATTAGATTATAATCTGTTGTACAAATTATTTAATTCTGCTATTATAGATCAAGTTCTATATTTTGTTCGTTAATTTCTAAGTATGGTTATACAAGTGACCTCACTTGGATAATTATTGTATTTAATCACATGTTGATACATACCTATTGATTTTTGGTATGTATACATCAATTAAAAGTCGTCTAAGCTATTTGACCCAGCTAGACACATATTTAGAAATATCGTTGAAACATGTTAGAATTTTATTGTATCCAATCAAATTATTTTGGTTCAGATTCCCGACTAAGTATAAACATCCCGAACATGGGAAAACTTTTGTGTACCTAAGGTGGATAAGATGAACGATAATATCGTTCTTGAATGTAGTATTGATCAATACAGGGCACATTGGGATGATCACCCTCGTGCCCGTAAGTTATGACGGTTTGCGGATGAAGTTCTGCTAAACCTTAGCAAAAATTAAAAATAAAGTTCATAGTCTACCGACTACTCTTCATTTATAGTCATGACGTAGTTTTAAAAATTTGATATAGAATGGATATGTTGTTATTATTGGTTCAGCTTACTTCACAACTGTTGACTCATTGTAGAAGTGTTATTCAAAGAAAACATTTAATCCTTTCAACTTATATTTATTGTTGCTATTACTTGCTGGGCAATCACATGCTCATTCTTGCTTTAAATTTAAATATTTTCAGGTAAGCGTGATCAACCAGAATGTTCAGGCCAGAACAAAGGAAAAGGAAAGCAAACAGAATAATCTTATGTAATAGTTTGACTTTACTGAGACAATGATATCTATTAATTATCATGTAATGATTGTAGTAAAGGTTGCGTACTTGTGATTAGACTCTAATGTATGTAAATTAAGTTTGGTATTTATATTATTGTTATTATTATTAGTATTATTTTTGCTCATAGAAATGGTATCGTAAAGCACCGAGTTCGGGTTTCAAGTACCTGAATTTGGGGGCGTTACACTAGGTAGTTCCATCCCTTGGGTCAGAAGCCGATGAAATGTGGTGGATTGAAGTTTGATCCCAGTACTGTGTGACAAGTATTTTTTTTGTTCTGGTAGGGGGTTAGACCAAACCATAAATGGCTGCCAACGTACTCCTATTGAAGAGGAGATCAAGTCTGCGTAGTTCGAACCTGGTGTAAGAGGTTCAACGCTGAATGTGAAATGGGTAAATGGGTGTAGAAGTTTTATTGATGAAGAAGGGTGTAGAAGTGTTTTTGTGGTTTTTGTTTTTGTAGAAAAAGGGCAGAAATATTTTTGTTTTTTTTTATTGTGACCGGGCCATATAGCATATGGTTGCCTACGTACTCCCGGGTATCAGGGAGATCAGGTCGACATAGTTCGCCCCTCAGGACGATTTGCAGCCAAAGAGAAGTATGAACCCCATGTGCAGGCTATACTATGGGGAGAAGAAAGTTTGATCCCCTGTTTCAGAAAAACTACAGGTGTGAAAAAGTTTGATCCTGTCTTTAGGACAAACTGCAAGCGTGGAAAAGTTTAATCTCGTCTTCAGGATAAACTGCAGGTGTGAAAGGTTCAATCCTTAGGGATAACCAAAATTGTGTGAATGGTTTGAAATGAGGTGAAACCGGGCTGCTGGTTTGAAGTGTATATTTCCCTGAGGGGCAGAAGTGTATGTAAAAGGGGTTAGAAAATTGGAATGACTGGTGATTTGATGATCAAAAACCAGGATGTGTGCTTGATGATAACCTCAGACATAATACCATTTCAAGGTGTTCGAGTTGATGAGTTGTGGAAATTCATCGCCATCCATTTCCTGTAGTCTGAGAGCGCCTCTTGTCAATACCTCTTTGACAACAAACGGGCCTTCCCAGTTAGGAGTGAATTTTCCCTTAGATTGATCTTGGTTGTCAATGATCTTCTTCAAAACCAAGTCATGTTGTTTAAACTACCGTAGCCGAACTTTTCTGTTGTAGGATCTTGCGATCCTTTGCTAATATAACTGACCATAGAAGATAGTTGTGGTTCACCTTTCGTCTATTAGAAACAATTTTTGATACCTGTCTTCTACCCATTGGTCTTCATCCAGCTGAGCATCCATCAACACTTTGAGGGATTCCATTTCCACCTCTATGGGGAGCACTGCTTCCATCCCATAGGCTAATGAGTAGGGAGTTGCCCAAGTGGAAGTACGCATTAAAGTTCTGTAGGCTAATAAAGTCAGAGGCAAGAGGTCAGGCCATCCTTTGTGAATGGCGGACATTTTCTGCATGATCTTCTTGATGTTTTTATTATCCACTTCAACAGCTCCATTCATCTTTGGACGGTAGATGACGGAGTTAAGGTGTTTGATGTGGAATTTACTGCATAACTCCTCCATCATTTTGTTGTTGAGGTTTTTAGCATTGTCTGACACAATGACCTCTGGTTGTCCATATCGATAAACGATATTATTTTTGATAAAAGCAATGATAACTTCTTTGGTAACCCTGGGGAAGGAAGCTGCTTCTACCCATTTGGTGAAGTAGTCGATCATGGTGAATATGAATCGATGTCCATTACTGGCTTTGGGCTCGATGGGCCTGATCACGTCCATTCCCCACATTGAGAAGGGCCATGACAAACTCATATTGTGGAGTTCCCTTAGAGGGGCGTGGATAGCATTCCCATGGATTTGGCATTGATAGCACCTCTTGACGTGATCATCACAGTCAGCTTTAAACGTAAACCATTAATGCCCTGTTCTGGGGATTTTCTTAACAAGTAGGGGTCTGCTCATGTGTGGGCCACATACTCCACCATGGATCTCATCAATGAGCCTCTGAGCTTGGTCTTTGTCCAGACATCTGAGGAGACCTAATCTTGCATCTCTTTTATAGAGTGCATCTCCGCTCAGGTAGAATTTCATAGCAAGTCGATGGATCCGCCTTCTTTCAGTCCGGCTCACCTCAGCGGGTGTAGATCTACCTCGCAGATACTCCTTGATATGCTGATACCAAGGGTTGTAGATGGGAGGTAGCTCATCTGATACTTCTCCAACATAGTTCCCATAAGCTGGGGCCTTTTGTAAGGCAAATGTGATGCTTGGCATATTTTCCTTGCCAGGTATATGAATCAAGGAGGCCAACGTTGCTAGTGCATCTGCAAAATCATTCCTATTACGAGGAATGTGTAGAAAAGAGATTTCTTCAAACTCCAAAGCCATCTGCAAAACTTATCGATGGTAAGGCAGAAAATGTAATTCTTTGGTTTGATAGATTTCTGTGGATTGTTTGATTACCAACTCTGAATCCCCAAAGAAAGTTAACCGCCTGATTCCCATTGAAAGGGCAAGTTTTAGCCCCATGATACATCCTTCATACTCAGCTATGTTGTTGGTGCTGACAAAATGCAATTTGACGGTGACGAGATATCGCTTCTCAAAGACGGATAATAGAAGCGCTCAGCTCCAAAGACCTACGTGTTATGACTCTATCAAAATACATTTTCCATGTATGGCATGTATTGTACTGATGGTGTTGCTGAACTGTCATTACCCCTTCATCGGGGAAGTATGTTTCCAAGGGTTTGAAGTCCCTTGTAGGTGCGACGGCCAGTTGATCCGCAATTCCTTAACCTTTGATGGACTTTTGCGTTACGTAGATGACGTCAAATTATTATAGAATCAACTGCCATCTGGACAGCCAACAATTTAGTATGTGCTTACTGAACACATACTTGAGAGGATCCATGCAGGATATGAGATGGGTTGTGTGACCATAGAGGTAATGTTGTAACCTCATGGAAGCCCATACTAAAGCACAACAAGTCTTCTCAATCAAAGTGTACTTGTGTTCACTGCTGCTAAATCTTTTGCTGAGGTAATAGATAGCTCATTCTTGGCCTCTATCATCTTTTTGCCCCAGCATACAGCCCATAGCATTGTCATTAATGGACAGGTACATGAACAGGGGAACATCATCCCTAAGAGGTACCAAAACAGGAGCGTTAACCAGCTACTCTTTGATTGTAAGGAAGGCTTTCTGATACTCATCATTCCATTTCATGGAGGAGTTCTTCCTTAACAGCTTGAAGATGGGCTCACAGGTTGCTGTGAGTTGAGAGATAAACCTGCTAATAAAGTTGATTCTTCCTAAAAATCCCCATATTTCCTTCTTTGTCTGAGGAATGGGCATTTCCTTTATGGCCTAGATTTTGGTATGATCTAGCTCAATCCCTTTGTAGCTGACTAGGAAACCTAGCAACTTGCCTGATTTAACGCCAAAGGCGCACTTGGCTGGATTCAAATTCAAGTTATACTTACGCAACCTGTTGAAGATCTTTTTGAGATGGTCTAAGTGGTCTTCCTCCCTTAAGGACTTGACAATGATGTCATCTACGTAGATCTCTATCTCTTTATGCATTAAGTCATGGAAAAGAGCCATCATAGCTCATTGATAGGTTGCCCCAGCATTGATGAGGCCGAATGACAACCGTCTGTAGCAGAAGGTTCCCCAAGGTGTGATGAAAGCAGTTTTCTCACGATCCTCCTCAGTAACCATAATTTGATGGTACCCTGCGAAGCAATCCGCAAAGGAGTACATGCCGTATTGAGCATTATTATCAATTAGAATGTGGATAAAGGGCACGGGAAAGCTATCTTTAAGGCAAGCTTTGTTTAGATCCCTGTAATCCACGCAAACTCGCACCTTTCTTCCTAGTTTAGGCACATGAACTATGTTGGATATCCATTCCGGATACGTAGACACCATGATAATTCCAGCTTGAAATTGTTTCATAATTTCTTCTTTAACCTTTAAACTCCACTCAGGTTTCAATCGCCTGAGCTTCTGCCTTACTGGCTTAAATCCTTCCTTAATGGGAAGGCGATGAAGGACAATGTCAGGTGACAAACCCACCATGTCTTCGTGAGACCATGCAAACATATCCTGGAATTGGGTTAGTAATGCAACCATGTCATTCCGTTGGTTTGGGGTGAGGTCTGAACCAATCTGGATTAGCTTAGGGCTTTCTAAGGTTCCAAGATTGAAAGGAGTGATTTAATCAAGATTAGGCTTAGGTTTGACTTCGACCCATTCCTTAATCTCCTGAGGTATCTCAATGTCCTCTTGGATTTCCATCAAGTTTAAGTCCAACTTTTCATCAAAGTTACAGTCCTTGTGGAGAAAAGGCACCTCATCAGCAAGTACAGGCACATCTAAATTTAGAGTCCTGAAACAAAATATGCTTTCACTTAATATATGAAACTGTTTAATCATACAAAAGTGTTAGCATGTACTGATAAAATAACTGCTAATATTGTACAGAAAAGTAAGCAATTAAGTTATCTACGAGGCGTAGGATTTTACTGGTTTTACCTCGTCGACCAATGCATGGAGTGCTGCTTCAATTGTCGAGGGTAAAGTCCTGATGGACTGCAGTGATGGAGGGGCTATCATCGTCCTCCTTTTCCCGAATGATGACCATAACATCTGGGCAATCATCGTCTCGGGTGTATCTATTTGTATGTTCATCATAGACAATGATGCGTATACCTGACATCATCAAGGTGATGTCATGTTTACGTTTTCGTTCCCCTTCTTCCATTTCGGGATCAGGAATCAGGACCTCTTTTACTTTAAATGGTACTGGTTTGGGAAACAATATAGCCATAACATGGGCTGGCACCTTTACCGAAGACTGTATCAGATCATGAGGTGCAGGTGGAGAAAATCGTCATGTGGCGGAAGCTTGAGGAATCTGCTTATGTTTATGAGGATTCCTATAACTAGAACTAGCAGAATAGCCTAGTCCGGTAGTCTCAGTTTGACTGGACATTTGAATTGGGTGCTTAATACCCTGCTGATTTTTACCAATCCCTTGTCCAGGCTGATGATCCAATGACATCATTTCTTGGGTAGCTGCCATCACTTCGGCAGAAATCTTAGGTACGGGAAGTGTCGCTCCAATAGGATGCTATTGCGTGTTACTTGTGACGTCCCCAAAATAGGTATACATCACCCATCTTGAGTCGCCCAATACATGGTGTGACGCCCCCAAAATAGGTATACATCACCTATTCTGAGTTGTCAATACATGGTACAGAAACAACTACAACTTTATTATTACAACAATAAAACTGTGAGTTTGAATACAAATATTATCTTCTAGACAATATCTATACTCAAATAAATCCTCATCACATTTATTGATACATTATTTTACAAAAATGGTGAGGACTACTAAACAATCCTTTCTAAAACCTTCATTCCATACCCGACTCGCACTCTCGCTATATTCTCGCCTCCCCGAGAAAAATGGAACAAAAAGGAAAAGGGTGAGCTCAACTAGCTCAGTAAAGAATATTATGACTAAGATAATATACAACAAATTATCGTTAGTCTTCAACAGGGAAAAATATAATAGAATACAATAGACAACAAATTTTAAATCAATATTCGCAAGGAAATAATAATTCATTAGAAGAGTTAAGTAGAGAATGCAAACTACTATCTTCTATGTATGAATTTAAAAGTTCATCGTCTATCTTTTATCCCTGTAACATCAATCAATATACATCTGGAATCAAATATTCATCTTTGCACTACAGGCCAAAGATATTCATCAGTTGGTCATGTTCATTTAAACACCTGTTCATCTTTGCACTACGGGCCAAAGATATTCTTCAGAAATCATTCATCTTTGCACTACAGGCCAAAGATATTCTTAAGAAATCATTCATCTTTGCACTACAGGCCAAAGATATTCCATAATATCATCATTTAAGACTGAGGATGATGAAAAATATTTTTTTTTTTTAAAGAAACGAATCCAGTGAAACAAAATGACAAGGATTAAGGATTAAGGATTCGTACTTGGTTTTATCCACGTCCAAAAATACCTCAAAAATAATCATAGTGGTGTAAAATTCAAGAATGATCAAAACATGGATACAATCAAAGCTAGTATCCATAATAGATATTTTGGGACGAAAAGAAGAAATTTTATTTTTCGATGAATATAGTCAGATATCGTGAATAGTGCAGTATCGTGAATAGTAACTCAGACACCAAAAGATAGAAATTCCAAAAAAACATCTTCACGCTTCATTAATAGTACTCGTGAATAAGAACTCGTGAATAGTAACTCATGAATAGTAACTCGTGAATAGTAACTCATGAATAGTAACCCATACATGAAAAAGTTCTAAATTTGATAAAAAGTTCCAACCAATATTTCAAAGATAATGATATTGAAGAAATAATATCATTCGAGAGAAGAAAATAACATCCTTACCTCGAAAGATCAAGATTACTAGCTAGAATAACAGGGTATAGTCTTTGAAGGAACTTGCACCGTCTAGAAATTCTCAAAGTATACTCAAAATACTCACAAGAATACGCTCGATAATATAGAGAGAAAACTTGAGTTTACGGTGTGATTTTCAATTCTAACCTAAGCACCTATTTATAGGAAAATGCTTAGAACACCAAAGCAGTAAAATTTAATAAAATAATAATATTTCTTAAAAATATTCAAGCCCGCCTTTAGAAATCTGATTTCAGATCATTTATAACACATGTGAGCCACTCAATTACAAAAAAAAACGTTTTTCTTACAAAAATATTTTAAACTCCCAAAAATCAATTATTTTGAACTTCAAACTTCAATAATTCATAATAAATAGCCCTTTCATCGGAAAATTGAATCATGCGAGTTTTTATAAGAATTTCAATTCTCTACAACTTTGCAGAAGAAAGTTTTTCTAAATTCCAAATAGAAATTCAATGAAATCCACAAACCAAGGCGATTTTACACGGTTATAATCAAATTTTAGTCAATAAATGGGGTCCACCGAGCATGTTTAACATGTTTTAAACATTTATTGCAACAAAAATACTCTTCCTCCTTGTATACTCATATATCCCACATTCGTTATAAAATATCACCAAGTTAATATATTATTAAAATAATATATTTAAATGAATTATTTTATCGAAAAAGATAAAATATTAATTTTCAACAATTGTCATTTTAAAATTTTCTCCATCTATATCCACATAAAATCAATATTTTCCTCATCATATAAATCAATAATTAATTATTCACAAATAATATTACAGTAATCACAATATCGACAACCAGCGGTTCAGGAAAGAGGGGCTTTCAATAAGAATTTCTTCATCATGGCGCAATTAGGTGACCAAACCTCTCCTTAGACAGTAACTTTCTAGACATTGCCAATAATGTTATCTAATAATATTATTCGAGATAATATGAATTATTGCTTCGATAATGAAAAAATCTTGTGTAATGACAATTATGAAACAATGAATATAAAATATCAACGCAAAGAATTATTAACTCAATAAAATCTTTGAGCAGTAATTATCGTAACCATTATTGAGTAGTGCCTTCTTCACGTAAGAATCAATAATTGGTGCAATACTGGTGTACTCTTTTCAACAACGCGTATTAGTGTGTTTTTAACCACCGGGTATTCCAATAGTATTAATCGGTAATAACTACGCCGCTTATTTAAAAACAACTTATATTTGTCGTTTTCTTCATCCAATCGCTTTCAGTTATGGGGCCCACACATGGTCTGCTATTGTCGCACGAATATTCCCGACAAGATTTAATATTCCACGACCAAACGAATATTCCCAAGACGATAATGAATATTTTATAACCACTTGCTTATTTTGAAATATTCATGTATTTAACCCTTAACTATCCACATTAATCAAATCAACCCTTACTATTTCAAAATAATAAATAAAGGAAATTCCTTTTTATTTAAAAAATTGGGGTCTTACAACCTCCCTCCTTATGAAATTTCATCCTCGAAATTGACGACGCGACGCACTGGTGTTTCAAAAGGTGAGGATACCTCGCTTTCATTTCCGTTTCAAATTCCTGTGTCATTTCCTCTATAGCATGATTCCTCCACAAAACTTTAACTTTGTGGTATGACCTTTCTTGGCGTAGGACATGCTCCTTCCTATCCAAGATCTTGATGGTACCTCCTCATCACGTTAAGTCTTCGGCTATCTCGTCCGGTTCTAACTCAATAACGTGGTTCTGGTCTTTCACATATTTACGAAGTACAGATATGTGAAACACATTATGAACACGAGACATACTCGGAGGTAACGCAAGTCTATAGGCTACATTTCCTACTCGGTCAAGAATTTGAAATGGACCAATAAATCATGGATTGAGCTTTCCTCTCTTCCCAAATCTTGTAACTCCCTTCCATGGAGCAACTCGCAACAATACATGATCCCTACATTAAATTCCACGTCCTTTCGATGAAGATCTGCATAACTCTTTTGTCGATCTTGTGCCGCTTTGTATACGTTGTCGAATCATTTGGATCTTTTCGAGAGATATACGTATTTAACTCGGGTCCCAACAATGTTGCTTCACCCACCTCATCCCAACATATCGAGAAGCGACATTTTTCGTCCATATAATGCTTCAATGGAGCCACACCTATACTTGCTCGATAATCTGTTGTTGTAGGAGAATTCCACCAATGGTAAATACTTATCACAACTACCCTTGAAGTCTAGGACACGAGTCTTAATAGATCTTCAAGAGTTTGAATAGTCCTCTCCGATTGTTCGTCTGGTTTGGGGATGGTATGCTAGAACTAAATCGCAAATCTGCGTGCCCATAGCTTTTTGCAAGCTAACCCAAAATCTTGAAGTGAATCTTGGGTCACGATCCAAACTATGGATACAAGCATGCCATGCAACCTCACAATCTCATTCACGCACATACTAGCAAGACGTTCAAGGAATAAGTCTCCCCGACGGCAAGAAATGAAAGACTTGGTTAATCTATCAACAATAACCCAAATAGCATTGATGCCTTGAGAAACCGTAGGAAGACCCGTAACGAAATCCATAGTAATGTGTTCCCACTTCCATTCCGGAATCTCAAGTGGTTGCAACGGACCCTTAGGTACAAGATGCTCCGCCTTTACACGTTGACAAGTTAAACACATCGAGATAAACTTTGCAATCTCTCTCTTCATATTGTTCCACCAAAATGTATGTCGAAGATCACGATACATTTTAGTACTTCCAGGATGGATTGCAAATGGCGTATTGTGTGCCTCCATCATAATCTTGTACTTCAAATCAGAGTCGTTAGGAACACAAAGTCTAGAGTGGACTCGAAGTATTCCTTCTTCATCAATTCTCGCTTCTGGAATAGCTCCTTCTTGTACTTTCTTCTTCATACGATCACTCCGGGTCAGATTGGCTTGAGCAACCTTAACTTTTTCTATTAAAGTTGGCTCTGTGCGTATACTTGACATCATCGCACTCGTTCTCAAGATATGATCTTCTACTCAATGCGTCACTACCACGTTCGCTTTACCGGGATGGTATGAAATAGTGTGGTCGTAGTCTTTCAATAGCTCGAGCCAACGTCATTTGCCGCGATGTTGAGTTCTTTTTTTGAGTGAAGAAATATTTAAGGCTTTTATGGTCCGAATATATCTCCACTTTCTCCCCATATAGATAGTGCCTCCATATTTTTAGCGCGAAAACGATCGGCCGCTAACTCTAGATCATGAGTAGGATAATTCTCTCATACTCTTTTAAGTTATCGCGAGGCATAGGCTATGACTTTCCCACGTTGCATGAGAACACATCCTAACCCTTTGCTCAAGCATCATTTGAGATAACAAATCCATCCGAACCGGATGGTATTGTTAGAACAGTCCAAATAAGTCTCTCTTAAGTTCTTGGAAAATTTTCTCGCATTCTTCGCTCCAAACGAATTTTGTATCCTTCCGAAAGTTAGTGAAGTTAATGGAGTAGCGATTCGAGAAAACCCTTCCATGAATCTCCGATAATAACCGGCTAAGCCCAAAAGCTACGTGCTACTTGACCACCAAACTTGGTTGCTCTAACTTTGTATTGCTTCAATCTTCACGGATCAACAAAGTTACTCCATGTTTCGACACCACGCGTGCCCAAGGAATGCTACTTCCTCAAGCCAGAACTCGCATTTCTTTAATTTGGCATATAGTTGGTTTTCACGAAGCCTTTGGAGTACCAGCTTCAAATGGTGCTCATGATCTTCACGGCTTTTGGAATATATGAGGATGTCATCAATAAAGACAACAACGAATTGATCCAAATATTCCTTGAATACTCGGTTCATCATATCCATGAAAGCCACAGGAGCATTAGTTAGTCCGAAAGACATGACTAAGAATTCATAATGCCCATACCGAAGTTTCAAGGCGCTTTGAATATCCTCGCCTAATCTTCAAATTGATGATATCCGTAAGCTAAGATCGATTTTTGAAAAGAATTGTGCCCTTTGAATGGGTCAAACAAGTCATCAATACGAGGTAGTGGATACCTATTCTTGATGGTGACATGGTTCAATTCCCGATAGTCAATACAAAGTCGCATACTCCCGTCTTTCTTCTTTACAAATAAAACAGGAGCACCCCAAGGAGATGTACTAGGACGAATGAAACCGATGTCCAACAATTCCTGTAGTTGGACCTTTAACTCCTGAAGTTCAATAGGAGCCATTCGATATGGGGTTTTAGAAATGGGCTTTGTACCAGGTTCAAGATCAATAAAGAATTTAACTTCACGTTCGGGGGGTAACGGGAAGTTCTTCGTGAAATACGTCAGGAAAGTCAATAACAACAGGAATATTATTCAAATTTGACGTGTCTTTATTCAAATCCATAACATGGGCTAAGAAAGCTTGACATCCGTTTTTTAATAAACGAATAGCTTTATGATTAGATATGACAATGATCGATTTTAATGGTTTAGTTGCTTGAATTGCACAACAGGGTTGGTTAGGAATATGAAAACTAACAACCTTACAAAAAATAATCAATTTTGGCATGATGAGTAGTTAACCAATCAATCCCTAAAATCACATCAAAAGCAAGTATCTTTAAAGAGATAAGGTCAATGTGTAAGGTAATGGTGCCAACTTGAATCAAACAAGATTTATAAAAAGTGGATGTGATGAAAGTTTCTCTAACGGAGTTTCCACAGATAGGTCAAAGTCTAATTTCTCCGAGTCAAGTTTAAACGTTGAGCACACGCAGGAGAGATAAATGAATGGGTAGCACCCAGATCAAGTAAGGTATAAACTTCGCAAGAATTTATAAATAGCTTACCCGTGATCACCTCGTTTGGGTTCCTCGCATTATGACCAAATCACAACAAACGCTTCTTCCCGGAATAGTTGACTTTGACTTTTTTCGACGATCTTTTGAGTCACCGTCCTCATTGAACTAGGTTTCGCTCATCGCATAATCTCGAGCGATATATCCTTCCTTTCCACAATTATAGCATACCTTGAACTGTTGTGGGCGCTTTGACCGATATGTCCTCTTTCCGCATTCAGAAGATAGCATATGACCGGTGGTCGTTCTCCTCCCTTAGAACCGATTCTTTTAAGACTTGTCATCTTCATACATGGTCGTTGTTAAATCTCCTCTTTTTAAAATCTCTCCTCGACTCGCGCTTCTTCTATTTTCATGGCCATGATTACCACCAGAGTGGTTACCATTTCTGTCCGTCTGTTTCTTTCTCCGCAGTTATCATTATTACATTGATCGCTATCTCTCGACACGATCCTGGTTGTGGTCCTCGGTTGACCGTACTCGTTATCTCGCTCTAATAATTGAGCCTCATTTACAACATCCGAATAAAGAGAAAATTTATGAGAAATGAGATATCTTGACGTATGCCGTGGGTTTCAAACCTCTAAGAAACATCCGCATATCGTTCCTCATTCTCCACCAAATGAGGTGCAAACTCGGATAACTCGCAAACTTTGCCTCGTCATTGAGACAAATCATGTTGTTTTGTTCCAATCGATGAACTCCACTTCCTTCATACGACCGAACACTTTCGTGAAAGTATTTGTCATTAAATAGCTCTCAAACGTCTCCCAAGACATGCTTGAAAAGTACTGGATGGGTACGCTTCACAGACTCCCACCAAAGAGTTTGCCTCGCCACGGAACATAAAGGTGGCGAATGGAACCTTCGTTCCTCCGTGCATCCCAAGACATCGAATATCTTGGTAATTTGTTTGACCCATGTTTCGCGGCATGATCGGATCGGCTTTCCTTAAATTCGTGGTCCCAACTCTTTGAATCGCTTGGTTGTGACAACCCGTGAATTGCTATCATTTCCTCCTCAGATTTTGAACACGAAGTTTTCCTCAAATGCGATTTTGCATGAACTGCAAAAACTTCTAAACATCCCTCGCTCATCATCTCGCTTTCAATGGTGTTGTTCACAGGAGGAACATTGCCACTGTTTGCACGTTCTCCTCGTTGGTGAGTACAGCATCTCCACGGCCTCATTTCCATTGTTAATATTCTCATCGACATTCTCAAATCTTGTCATAAAACAAGGGTTAATTAAGGAAATCAATATATCACATAATATCCTATATACTAACCAACTAACAAATAAGCTTAGGTAGGACACACTAGCGAAGGATTTACTCTCTCTCCCTCCTAGTTCTATTCCCCGATCTCGCCAGAGATCATATCCCTAAGCTCGATACCAATCATGACGCCCCCAAAATAGGTATACATCACCTATTCTTAGTTGTCAATCGTACACGGCATGTAAACAACTACAACTTTATTATTACAACAAGAAAACGTGAGTTTGAATACAAATATTATCTTCTAGACAATATCTATACTCAAATAAATCCTCATCACATTTATTGATACATTATTTTACAAAATGGTGAGGACTACTAAACAATCCTTTCTAAAACCTTCATTCCATACCCAGGCTAAGTACTCGCTATATTCTCGCCTCCGAGAAAAATGGAACAAAAAGGAAAAGGGTGAGCTCAACTAGCTCAAGAAGAATATTATGACTAAGATAATATACAACAAATTATCGTTAGTCTTCAACAGGAAAAATATAATAGAATACAATAGACAACAAATTTTAAATCAATATTCGCAATGAAATAATAATTCATTAGAAGAGTTAAGTAGAGAATGCAAACTACTATCTTCTATGTATGAATTTAAAAGTTCATCGTCTCATCTTTTATCCTCGTAACATCAATCAATATACATCCGGAATCAAATATTCATCTTTGCACTACAAAGCCAAAGATATTCATCATTGGTCATGTTCATTTAAACACTGTTCATCTTTGCACTCACGGGCCAAAGATATTCTTCGAAATCATTCATCTTTGCACTACGGGCCAAAGATATTCTTAAGAAATCATTCATCTTTGCACTACTGTGCCAAAGATATTCCATAATATCATCATTTAAGACCGAGGATGATGAAAATATTTTTTTTTTTAAAGAAACGAATCGGTGAAACAAAATGACAAGGATTAAGGATTAAGGATTCGTACTTGGTTTTATCCACGCCCAAAAATACCTCCTCAAAAATAATCATAGTGGTGTAAAATTCAAGAATGATCAAAACATGGATACAATCGTAGCTAGTATCCGAATAGATATTTTGGGGACGAAAAGAAGAAATTTTATTTTTCGATGAATAGTGTCAGATATCGTGAATAGTGCCAAGTACGTGAATAGTAACTCAGACACCAAAAGATAGAAATTCCAAAAAAAACATCTTCACGCTTATTTAATAGTACTCGTGAATAGTAACTCGTGAATAGTAACTCATGAATAGTAACTCGTGAATAGTAACTCATGAATAGTAACCCGAGCATGAAAAAGTTCCAAATTTGATAAAAGTTCCAACCAATATTTCAAAGATAATGATATTGAAGAAATAATATCATTTGAGAAGAAAATAACATCCCTTACCTCGAAAGATCGGTACTTCTAGCTAGAATCTACGGGTATAGTCTTTGAAGGGAACTTGGACCGAATCTAGCAATACTCAAAGTATACTCAAAATACTCACAAGAATATGCTCGATAATATAGAGAGAAAACTTGATTTTACGGTGTGATTTTCAATTCTAACCTAAGCACCCTATTTATAGGAAAATGCTTTAGAACACCAAAGCAGTAAAATTTAATAAAATAATAATATTTCTTAAAATATTCAAGCCCACCTTAGAAATCTGATTTCAGATCATTTATAACACATGTGAGCCACTCAATTACAACAAAAAACGTTTTTCTTACAAAAAATATTTTAAACTCCCAAAAATCAATTATTTTGAGACTTGAACTTCAATAATTCATAATAAATAGCCATTTCATCGTAAAATTCGAATCACGCAAATTTTTATAGGAATTTCAATTCTCTACAACTTTGCGTAAGAAAGTTTTTCCAAATTCCAAATAGAAATTGGACAAGAAATCCACAAACCAAGCGATTTTACGTGTTATAATCAAATTTCGGTCAATAAATGGGGTCCAAGAGCATGTTTAACATGTTTTAAACATTTATTGCAAACAAAATACTCTTCCTCCTCGATACTCATATATCCCACATTCGTTGTAAAAATATCACCGTTAATATATTATTAAAATAATATATTTAAATGAATTATTTTATCGTAAAAAGATAAAATATTAATTTTCAACAATTGTCATTTTAAAATTTTCTCCATCTTTATCCACATAAAATCAATATTTTCCTCATCATATAAATCAATAATTAATTATTCACAAATAATATTACGTAATCACAATATCGACAACCGAGGCGGTTCCGGAAAGAGGGACTTTCAATAAGAATTTCTTCTTCTTTGGCGCCGCAATTAGGTGACCAAACCTCTCCTTAGATGTAACTTTCTAGACATTGCCAATAATGTTATCTAATAATATTATTGAGATAATATGAATTATTGCTTCGATAATGAAAAATCTTGTGTAATGACAATTATTGAAACAACAAAGAATATAAAATATCAACGCAAAGAATTATTAACTCAATAAAATATCGAATAAAGAATTCTGTAACCATTATTGAGTAGTGCCTTCACGTAAGAATCAATAATTGGTGCAATACCGTAGTGCTACTTGTTCAACAACGCGTATTAGTGTGTTTTAACCACCGGGTATTCCAACAAGATTAATCTGTAATAACTACTACTGCTTTTTAAAAACAACTTATATTTGTCGCTTTCTTCATCCAATCGCTTTCAGTTATGGGCCCACACATGGTCGCTACTGTCAGCAGACGAATATTCCCACAACGATTTAATATTCCACGACCAAACGAATATTCCCAGCGATAATGAATATTTTATAACCACTTGCTTATTTTAAAATATTTGCGTATTTAACCCTTAACTATCCACATTAATCAAATCAACCCTTACTATTTCAAAATAATAAATAAAGGAAATTCCTTTTTATTTAAAAATTTTGGTCGCATTAATACATGGTATAAAATTTAAATACAACTTAATAATACAAATGTCGTGTAAAATACAACAAAACATAAAGCCGAGAGTTTTAATACGAATATTGTCTTCTAGGCGATTCAACTCAAATGGAGTCCTCAATACATTTATTATCACACTATTTTATAGAATAGTGAGGACTACTAATGCTATCATCTCGGATCGTCACCACGTTCCCGACTAGTCCCGCTTACGTTCTCATTTTCTCAAGAGGACAATGAAAGCAAAAAAGGGTGAGCTCAACTAGCCCAAAGAAGAAATATTATGACTAAGATAATGCAAAATAATTTATCGTTAGCCTTCAACGGTGTTAAAGCGATAAAATATAACAAACATCAAGTTTAAGCTCATGTTGAGAACAAGCAATCCATTAGAAGAGTCAAGTAAAGCATAAAATCTACTATCTTCTATGATTTAAAGGTTTTTCATCACTTTTATTCACGAGACTCAACTTAATAAATAATCCACATCATCAAATCACCCCTGCACTACGGCCAAGGATATTCTTTAGTATCACGACCACAAATTATCCATGCACTACGGGCCAAGGATATTCGTCTATTCATCAATGGTCATGATCATGCCAACAACTGTCCATCAATGCACTACGGGCCAATGAGGACTTTTATCACATCATTTGTAACATTACGGTCATGATTATATAGAATAATCCCTGGTCATAATCATATCAAGTCCATATATGCACTACAGGCCACAGAAGACTTTCAACATAATATAAACATGAGGATGATGACAATGATATAAGAATTCAATAAAACAAGTTCAAGGATAAATTTTTAAAGATTTATAATTTAATTTATCCAAAAATCAATAACGTCCAAATTGTCAACATGATACTGCTTTGTGGAGTAAAATTCAAGAATAATATTGTACTAAAAATAATTTGGACCGAAAACGAATAAATTTTTATCATTAATAGTACCTCGGGTGAATAGTACTCGAGTGAATAGTATCCTGTGAATAGTACTTCGAGAATAGTAACCCTGTGAATAGTACTCCGGCATGAAAAAGTTAAAACTTATCAAGAATGCTCAGAATAATATTTTCATGAAAAGATACTGGATGAAGCGCAAATATCAAGGATATTCTACTAATTTCATGAAGTATAGAAGCCAAAATTTTAACAAAATGAGTATAGAATTCAAAATCTGAAATGAAATAATATTACTTACATACTACAGAGTATGGAAGAAAATATTATTTCAAGTGAATATTGAATAAAAATAATATCCCTTACCTTGAAAAGAAGAGTATTCCAACTGGTATAGCGGGGATATTCTTGAAGAAAATATTCACTATTTTCTACGCTCAAAACTTTCTAAAACTCTAAAGAAATACGCTCAATATTATAGAAGAAGAATTTTCTGATTCTGGTGTGATTTTCAATTTTAACTTAAGCGCCTATTTATAGGAAAATGCTAGAACGCTATAGGAGACTAAAATAATAAAATAATATTATAATTTTTCTACGCATGCATGCTTTAAACAAAACTCAGCCACCACAGTGGGGCCCACCCAAAATTAGCACATGTTTTCTACACCAACCAAAAGTGGGTCCCTTCCAATTTTAATAAAAATTATTTTATTTTCTGAAACTTCAGTAATTCATAAAAAATAGTCCTTTTATCAAAAAAATACGAATTGTATGTCCATTCCACACGAAATCGAATTCTCTACAACTTTTTAGCTTTAAGTTTTTTCAAATTCCAATCAGAAAATATCTGAAATCCATAAACGAATGATTTTCAACACCTTTTAAAATTCATAACAAATCATACGCTAATTTTTAAAGGTTCAAAATTTGTGGACATATACTCAACTTATATATGTATAATATATCAAAAAATCACAATGATCCAACGGTCAGATCAAAATTATCACTCACGCAATAGAGCTTTAAGAACACCGATTTAATTTTTTAATACCTCTAATTCGACAAAATACTGATAAAACACCTCAACATTAATTCCTCCATTTATAACCACGTAAAATAAATATTTTCCTATCCATCATTTATGTCCACATAAAATAAATATTTCCTTATCATATAAATTAATAACTAATTATTCACAAATAATATTACAGAATCACAAAAATGATAACCAGACCGTTCTCAGGAAAGAGGGGGCTTTCCGATAAGGATTTCTCCTTACTGGAGTGCAATTAGGTGATCAAACCTCTCCTTGACAGAACTTTCTAGACAATTTCAATAATGTTATCTAATAATATTATTCAAATAATATGAATTATTGATTTGATAATGGGAAATACTGTGCAATGACAATTATTGAAACAACAATAATATAAAATATCAACGCAGCAATTATTGAATCAATAAAATAAAATATTGAACAGTAATTACTGTAACAATTATTAATTAGTGCCTTCTTACGTAAGAATTAATAATTCGAAAGTACTGTGCAATACCATATGCTATTGTGCAACAACGCGTATTACTGTATTTTAACCACCAAGTATTCCAACAGTGTTAACGGTAACCACTACGCCGTTATTTATAAAACTCAAACTTGTCATTTTCTTCATCCGACAGTTATTCTGTTAGGGGCCCACAAATGGCTGCGCCGTCATACAAATATTCCCCGACAACAAGAATATTCCACGACCAAACGAATATTCCCCAACAGAAATGAGTATTTTATAACCACTTGTGTATTTTGAAAATTTTATATATATCCCACAACTATAACATTATATCAAATTCACTCCATAATATTCAAAAATGATATTTATAGAAAATTCATCTTTATTCATAAAAGTTGGGGTCTTACATTACTCATTTCCAAAGTATGAAAACTAGCTGGCTCAACTTCTGAATTGAAGCTGAGGAGTGGTAGGTCTCTTTGTTCAGGACATTCCGGCTCAGCGTTGACAGTGACTAAGCTATTGTTGACAATATATTTGAGTTGTTGATGTAGTGTAGAAGGAACGGCTCCAGCCATGTGGATCCATGGTCTCCCCAATAGCAGGTTGTATCTTGAATCTATCTTGGGGACGTGGAAGGATACATTGAATGTATTTGGACCAATCTCAATTGGCAGCTCAATCTCTCCGACAGAATTTTGTCGGGATCCATCAAAATCTTTGCTAACCGTATGGCTGCTTCGGATCCTTTTGAGATTGATGTTCACCAAGGTGGCATAAGGACAGATATTCAGAGACGGGCCTCTATCTATCAAAACTCTAGCTAACATATACCCGGAAGATAAAACTGCAATGTGAAATGGCTTGCAATGACCGGTCCCTTCAAAGTAGGCGGTATGTCGTCATCAGTGAAAGATATCACATTGTTGTTAAAAATGTGATCAACCAGATGTTGAAATTTTTCCACATCCACTGATTTCGGCAAGTAGGCTTCTTCCAAAACCTTCAATAAGATCTTCATGTGATCCTCAGAAGAGAAAACCAAGTCCAGTATTGAGATCTGATGTGGAGTTTCTCTTAAGCTTAGAACCACATTGGCTTCATTATGGCCCATAGTGCGGAGGAATTACTCAATTTTCTCCATGGGAATCTTCCCCTTTGTTTTTATGGCGGGCTTCATCACCCTCTGAGGAAGATACAGTGGAATTTCCTTCGACACTGTAGCGGTAGTATGAGACGTGGATCCTTCAACTTCTTCATATTTCCATGGGACTTTGTGTAAGCTGATAACAGGATATTGTGGTCTAAAGGGTAAAGAAATTGGCTCTGGTACAGCCACTTTCAAAGGATTGTCAGCTCCTTTAAGTTGAATTACTTGTATGGGAAATGGCTCAACAGTTTCATCAGCCTCAGCAGATATTACTGCTACTAATCCCTTCTATTTGGTAGGATAGGTATTCCCACTCTCGAGTATCACAGTGTCATCGTCTGCCAACTGCAGGACACCGTTATCAATTAAATTCTGAATAAGGTGGCGGAGTGCACAGCATTCTTTTGTGCTGTGATCGCAAGTTTTGTGTCAAATTACAGTTGTAAAATATATGAATACATGGAATTGCATTCACCATATTACACACATTTAAAAAATATATATATTAATAGTAATTATCAATGTAATTACTGGCAACAAAATAGTTGATAAATAAGTTCACAATATATACTGTTTTTGTAATGAATAATGCTAGGTAACTAGATAAAATCTATCTAATTTATCTTGACAAAAGATTAATGGCTTGTGTTATACATTACAACCCATCAATACTTTGTTTAGATAAACTAAACATTTTTTTGTCTAGTTAATTAACTAACATTGCTCTTAATAAATTAAGTCTAGCTAGCTAGCTAACTACCTGAATCTTACGGCCTCTGAAACCATCTGAATGACAACAATAAAGGAACGAGCCAAGTTTGGTCTTCTGTAGTGACGAAGGTCTTCGATGGATAGATCTAGTTCAGTTATCCCCAAGGAAATATTAACTCTATTTCCTGCCTCACGCTGGAGAGCTAGATAACTACTGCCAAATGGGATATCGGTATGTGGTAATTCATTGAAAATACCAGATGTGTCAACACAAGAATCAATAAAGTAGTAAAACTGATCTCCGGTCCGATAACCCACCATGTATATATTTGTGATATCTATTGCCAAAGTAATAGGTGTTTCTTCATAATTATTATAAAGTTCCACCAGAATAAACCGTTTAGAAATTGGCACCGTGGAGAGGTCACGCAGTCTCGATAATCCATGGAGAGGCGGTTTACTTACCACGAGATCTTTGACGTCCTTGATGAATTTTTCGAATATTGCTCTGGTGATGCCAACAGTTTTGAGGGACACTGTTGGGTATTTAGCATTTACGTTATCTTTTTGTGTTGGCAGCAGCAAATAATTACTAATGCCTGCAGTTGCATACTCTCCATACACGAAACCAGTCAACACGAACAAGACTACAAGTACTGCAACAAGCCCTATCATTCTGTTTCCTGACATTGCCAACTGCATCATCTGCATGAATGCCAAAAAAAATCTCTTATGATTATATAAATAAAACTAATTAACCTTTTATCCATAAATAATTAAAAAGAAAATACCAAAGTATATTGGAAGAACGACACTATATTGGAAGAACGACACTTACATAAGTCTTGGGAGAGAGATGCTCTTGTAAGAAAGATTGATGGAACAATCACTTCCATTAAGAGCTATATATAGGTAGGAAACTACCGTAAATGAGCTATATATAGATAAGAAAGTTAATAAAATTAAGTCCCTTGTTAGTTTGTGAATTTTTTTAGGAGAGAAAAAAAATATATGGAGAGAAATTTTAAACATTTTTTTTGTCAAATAATTTCTTTTCCAAACTTGGGAAGAATTGAGATACTTTTTATTTTTATTTTTTAAGAATTATATGACAGTAAAATACTAAAAATATCCTTATAATAATTCTGATCAAAAGTAATTTTATAAGGGTAAAATAATAATATACTCATTTAAGTTAAAATTTTCTTTCAAAACTCATAACACGAGGAAATGAAATAGATTGATTTTTTTTTTCTCACTCTTTTCTCTTATAAATTTTTTCCCCTCTCTTTCAAACTCACAAACACAGTGCAAGTCTTTAATAAATTTTCTTTCAAATCTTCTCAAGTTTTGAAGAGAATTTGTTTAAAATTTCTCTCTTCTTTTCCTTTCTTCTAATTAAAAAGCTCATAAATAGAAGACTGAAAATTGGATTTAATCCTCCCAAGTTTGTTTTATAGATTTAAATTTTCAAACTGGCCAAAATTAATAGGATTTTTTTTCCTTTTTTGTTTTTTTGAAAAGCAAATGGAATTCATTTCATTAGAATAAAATCCTTACAATTAGGCCATGAATAAACAATAAATTGTAAATTGAACTAACCCAAACTCAAAATTCCAATCAAAGATATTGTATCAACAACACAGTTCAAATCTAAACATTGCAACCGGATTTTGAACTTCAAATCAGTAAATTGGTGATATTGTCGGAATTATATATTGAAACTTGTCAAATTGTAGAGATTATGATATAGCTGTTTGTTATGATATCCTTAACATATATAAGGATTAGATGCATATGAGAATTTTGTGAAGGGATTAGATTTTCGTTATACAAGTAATTCTCTTACATTCAGGATTCTCCTATGAGAACCAAATGTCTTGTATTAATTAGCGCACAGTGGCACCATTTTCTTGCTATTAGAGTTTAACTATAAATTACTTGCCAATTTCTTTTTAAGTTAGCTTGGGTTATGTACCTTGAAATTGTACATCTTTTATTTTCTAATTTATTAACCTATATAAAAGCAGTATCCAATGCACGAGTCTCACGCAAACACACTATTTCTAAGACATGAGGGACATGATAAAAAGGAAAAAGGAAGCACTAAACAAAGAAAAAAAAATCAAGACTAGAAAGTATTTATAAGCTCAATAATATTCTCATAATTAATTAATTGAATAAAACAAAGTAAAAGGTTTATTCTTCTCTTGGAGTTTCACATATTCCCATATATAGAGGACACTATTAACTAATTGAATGAAACAAAGTAAAAAGTTTATTCTTGACGTTTAACTTCACATATTTCCATAAAAGACACCAATAATTAAAAAGTTTATTCTTGACGTGGAGCTTCACATATTTCCACATAGGACACCAATAATTAATTGAATGAAACAAAGTAAAATATTTATTCTTGACATGGAGCTTCACATATTCCCGCAAAGGACACTAATAATTAATTATTAATTAATTAAATGAAACAAAGTACTAAAAGGTTTATTCTTGACGTGGAGTTTCACATATTCTCATAGGGGACACCAATAATTAATTGAATGAAATAAAGTAAAAAGTTTATTTTTGACATGGAGTTTTACATATTTCCACAAGGACACTAATAATTAATTGAATGAAACAAAGTAAAAAAAATTATTATTGACGTGGAGCTTCACATATTCTCACAAAGGACACAAATAATTAATTAATTAATATTATATCACATGCTACAAATACGATGGTTCAATTTCTAGAGCCAAACTTGAATTGTTGAAGTGATATGTAATAATTATTTCCACAAGCCTAGAATCAGATAAAATGCAAATGTGACCATTGAACTTTAAATGTTTTTGCGTATTGAACCCCTTTCTTTTGGTCAAGGCAAATCAAGTCCCTTTCTGTATCAACTTTAATCAATATAATTCCTAAAATGATGTAACTTTGTAGATTTGATCCCAAAATCTCAAGTTTATAATTTTAGCCAAGCACCAATGGCCTAACTACTAAATTACCAAAAAAATATTTTTATATACTAAATCAATTCATGACAACTAAATAAAATAAAATAAAATAAAAAATTAGCTCATTTTTTAAAGTTGGATCATCTTATTCTAATTCATTAACATAATTGCTTAGTTTCGTTATTTTTCCTAAAATATCATTTATCATATATATAAAGATCACTACAAGAAATCACACAAAAAATGACGCTAAAATTTGTCACATAAAATTCATTTTTCATCACTAAAACATTTGGTGACGATTGTTAATCGTCATAGAGACCGTCACCGTATGAGCGTGGTATTAGGTATTTTTGACAATATTGGATGTCGTCACTAAATATTTTAACTTATGGTGACGATCTACATCATTGTCACTATAATTAATTACTTTTAGTGACGTTAATAGCATCACTATTTGAATGAAACTTTCGTTACTCTATATTATGTTTTGTCATCAAAACTTGGTGCATTAAATGACAAAAATCGTTTTTCGTCATTAAATGATATTGTTTTAGTGACGAAAATATGTTACTCTATTTAAATCATCTAATTTTAATGATGATAATATTGTCATATTTATGATTATTCTTTCGTCATGTTATTGTGTTTATCGTCACCAAAAATAAGAAAATAAATGACGACACAACAATTCGTCACCTAATAATATATTTAACATGACAATTATGTCGTTGTCATTTCATATTTTAAATAATATTACAAAATAATTTGTCACCAAAAAGTTATTTTTTGGGACACATTTTTCAATGTCACTAATTGAATACTTACGGTGACGATACATCTCATCACAAAAAGAGTTACTAATAGTGACAAAATTAGTTGTTGTGACTAAATGAATATATAAAGTGACGATATAGTTTGTCGCCAAAGAGTTAATTTTTATAACACATTTTTCTCTGTCACTAATTGAATACTTATGGTGACGATAGAACTCGTCACATAAAGAGCTATTAATAGTTACAAAATTAAAAGTCATCACTAAATTATATATAATAGTGACGACATAATTTGTCACCAAAAAGTTAATATTAGTGACAAGATCAATTTTCATAACTAAATGAATATATATAATGACAATACTATTAATTCTAAAGAGTTAATATTATTCTTTATTAAATTTTAATTTTCATTGACCAAATATTATTTGTCAATAAATGATTATAAATCGTGATGATGTGGTGTCATATTTTTGACATTCAAAATGTATTGTTACATCAACAATTTTCAATAAAAAAATATATAATACATTTAGTGAGCTTTTTAAATCAACTTTACACCTGTATATAATATAAAAGACAAAAGACAATAAACATTTAAAATAAAAATTAATTATCTTATAAAAAAATAGTAGATTCACCGATTCAACAAAATACCCAACTAGCTAGGCAATAAACAGTTGCTTAAATAATCCAAGTACCACATAACCAAATTATATAATCCAAAAAAACTGAAATTTTGAAATCCATATCCTAAGAAAATGCTTAATTAAAACCTTCAACCTTGTGTTATTGATCTTCCAGAAAAAACTCTATCTGCAAATCAAAAAAAAAAAATATAGACATAAATTAGTCAAATAGTTATGAAATTAAAAAAGAAATGTATTGACTCATTTATAAAGTTGTTTTTAATATCAAAAATCTGCATTAAAACAAATTCAACAATGGAAAGCAACATTTGAAAGCTTAATTGAAGTTTAAAAGTATTTCTTACTTACATGATTTTTTTAGCCTATATGTTCATCCCATTAGCAGCCATAATTGCCATAAGTTTGTTGATATTTGCACCTTGATGAACCAATTGTGTTTTCCAAATCAGACACTTCAATCTCAAATTCAGCCACTTGTGTCTTAAGATCATTTACTTGAGAGTTAGACATTTGTAGCTTTTGTTGTGTATCTTGAAGTTCTTTTTGGATTTTTTTGGTAGCTAAATCAGATAATGTGATGCGCCTGCTTGGAGGTTTTGGACCATACCCAAGGCCTTTAATGTAACCAGATCCATGGCTAAGAACCTCCAAGACTATTTCATCTGTGTTCTTCTCAGATCCTTCTTCTCTATATTGATCTCGCTTTTTTTTTCATCAACTCCTATTAAAATACATGGATGTAAGAAGGTATATATAGTTAATTACAATCATTAACATAGAAAAAGCTAGATTTTAAACAATTAGATACGAAAGTTACCCAATTCTCTTCTGTCACTTTGGATGACCAACCATTTTTCTCTGAATAATGTGTACGTTTATAAAAATTAATCATATCACAAGGATCTCCATTTAGCTCCTTTTGAGACTAGGACAGGAAAAAATGTGACAAATACATTAGAATTATGCATCAATTAAAGTTAATTTTTTTGCTAAATTTAAACTATATTAAAAGGAAGAAAAAGATTACAACCATTTTGGCTTTATTGCCCCAATTACTTTTACATTACAAACTAATTAAGTTTTCGTTATATGCATGTGTGTATTTAGGAAGTTATAAATCAAACTTCATGATTATATCTTCAAGTTATCAAGCTGCAACATACTAATGATGGAAACAATAACATAAACAAAAAACAAATTATAACAAAAACAAAGAACATAACGCATACTTTGAAAATACCGAACACATTTAGCCCTAAATAAACATAAATCAAAAGACAAAATATAGTAGGTGAATGTCCTCTCCTCGATTTCAATACTTCGTTTTTGGGATGAGAAATAGTTTCAAGTCTTGGATCATCATAATCCTTTAAATATATTTAGTTTGCTATTCTTGGTATCAACTAGGTAATTCCTGAATCAATGGGAACAAATTTGACTTGTTGGAGAGGGCCTA
Organism: Panax quinquefolius; assembly: GCA_020205615.1. Classification (NCBI taxonomy): domain Eukaryota; kingdom Viridiplantae; phylum Streptophyta; class Magnoliopsida; order Apiales; family Araliaceae; genus Panax; species Panax quinquefolius. Next base: position 33,416,132 of record CM035158.1, read on the forward strand.
GGGTGGAGAACAGTACTGTTGTAATATGAGGTAATGATATTTTGTTGATCATGCCATGCTACTTCTTCATGCAATCTTTCATAACTAGAACCACATGGATACCAAAATTCTTTAAAAATATCTTGACACTTAAAAGATTTTTCGTTCAAATTTAATCATCTAGAGTTTTTCCTAGGCAGCCTTATTATTTATCTTTCTAATGTCTACATTTGTATATACTAATAAATATACATTGCATATACTAAATGTAAATATTCTAAATTTTAAATAAAAAAAATCCAAAAACTATCTTATAAGGATACCCATCAGATTAGTTTAAAGCATTTTTTAGCTTCAAAACCTTCATTAAATCGATATGGTATAGAACTAATTCCACCTAGGCGGGGACCTAGAAGGGTCAGAGAGCTGCAAGGTTAAGGATATGAAAATGAAGATCAAAATTCAAAAAATCATCCGCAATAAATTTATGGAAATGGCAGACTCAAACTCCATTTTCCTGAAATGAGAAGCTCTCAAACTCCATTTTCCTGAAATGAGCAGCTCATATGTTGGTACAAAGGTTCTGTTTCTTCAATTTTGATACTACACTCGACATCATAAAAGTCTTACTTCATTTTTCAAAATTAAGAATGACCCTTTCGAATGTACAAGTAGTTTGCACCACTGTTTTATAGGTTGACCCTGTCTATTTATAATATAATACTATGATACAAATGCTGATGTAGCTGAATGCACATGTGTGCTGGAGTGTCAATAAGTTTTTCATCATATTTAAATGGATCCATAATTAGAAAATGAGGTGAAAAGAAGAAAAAGAGTTGGATCAAGAGGGGGACTATTTTGATCTCCTTTTAGTAATGCAAGAACCTTGAATGACTGATCTAGCTCCCACAACTGCATAAATACATGGTAAATTATTTTTTTTTATTATTATAAATATCAAAATTTTTTCTTAATAGAGATTAGTTAAAAGATGATGTTAAGTTTAGCCACAATCTGCTCGAGAGTTGTGCTCAAACTGCATAGCAGGTTAGCTGTTTGCCTGGTTTCCTAAAAAATCTTACAAAATGAACAAGTAATCAACCAAATAACGTTTTGAACTTCATAGATGTAATTTAAGGTCATTGGTCAAATAGTAACTTCTTTCACAAAAGATTTCTGGACAATAAATAGTTTGGAATGCAATGAACCAAACATCAAGCAAAATAGGAGCTTGGGTATACTTCCTAAAAATTTTGATGGATATAAGACTTACGATACCATTTAAAAATAGGGAATAAGAAACAATGGACTATATGCTATGTAGTATTTGAATTGGGTCAGAGAAAAGGCGTTAATTTTAAATAGACTAGATTGGACTTCTACTTTAGCGTGATCTTTCAAATGCTTCATTTTTTACCTCAACCAATTTCCTGAAAGAGGTAATGAAGGATGGATTGGTGAATTCTCAATGAGACTTCAGGAAGAGGTCTTTAGAGCCCATGTCTTGTGGTGTGTCTTCCATGCAGGGAGGTGTTCTTTTCCCTTGTTTCCTATATTGACTTAGACTATCATCTGACTTTTAGTTTGTGAAACATCCAAGCAGATAATACTCGCACTTGGTTACTTTTATAAAGTGATTTTATTCAGTTAACTTGCTTTATTTTTGAGTTTATAATTTGTCTTTTTTTATAGTTTACCTTGGAAAGAATGGTGAACACAACCTATTATATCTTATTTGTTATTACAATGATTTTGCCTTTTCCGATTTGGTATTGTATATGACTTATGTTTTCAAAATTCCATGTACCTTCTTTAGCAACTGAGTTGCCCCATAAGTAACTAAACATTACATTATATTATATTATATAATTTATAAATATATTGCAGTTAATTTGATAAAGAATAAATATTAAACATTACATTGCACACCACATAATAATAAAGAATAGATGCCATTTGATTAAACATAATGGTTGTTCAGGACATGGTCATATCAGACAACCATCATTGTAAATTACTGACTTTACTATAAATCTTGTAAATGCTAATACCCAAGAAACAACAAGTATAAATATTAACATGTATATGAACTACTCTATAATTGTAGTGTGCGTATATGTGCACAATCAAAGAAACTTGCATTTGTATAATCAAAATCTATATTTACACCACAAAGTAATCTTTATTAAAAATTTACGAGCAATCCTTATTAAACATCACAACTAATTTATAAATCAACCCCAAGCCTTGGTTCTATCTAATATTTGGTTTTTAACCAAAACAGTCCATGGACTTTTGACAAACACCATGTATGCACTGTTTTAAATCACCATTCTCATGCCTCTTTATTTGTGTTATCAATCCATTTTAGCCTCCTTATATCACCACACAACCAACCTATCTCCTTTATTCTATTTCAATTCATAGCAGTTCAATTATAGCTCAATTACAAAAAGTATAAGAACTTGGTCTCTTACACAAACAAATACACATATACATACTTGTGTCTGTATATATGAATCATTACAGCAACTAATAGAATACGGATGAACAAAGTTGTGAGAAAAAATACCTTCGAAAAATTTGACGGGTCTTTGGGTCTTCGAATTTAGGGCTTCTGCAATTGGGACAGAAGGAGAAAATTTGAAGATGCAAAGATGAAGTTTGGGGTAAAATTTTGGGATTAATGATAATCTCTTCACCCGTAGGAAATATTATCCACACAATCAAATCTCAATCTCTCTAATTGCGGCAAAATTTGGCGATACTTTTTTATTTCTCCCGCCTAAACTATGGCTAAGGAATGGAGGGGAAACCAAATTGGTAGAGAGCTAGCATCTATCGGGTTTAAACTTCAATATTGGCTAAGAATTGAGCGAAAATTTTGATCTCTATTACTTTCCTTTCGCACAGACACACTACACGCTGAGAATTGAGCGAAGTCCTCCCTAATTGTTATTTAACTGAATCTTAAATACAATACTAAAAAATAAAGTTACTTTAAATTAATCTCCAAATGACTTTTTTATATTAATATTATGTACTTGAAAAAAATTTAAAGTCTTTTAGATTATTTATTTTTATTTTTATTAACTTTAACTTTATTTATGATCATAAAAATAAATTTTTATGCAGAAATTTAAAGTTTAACGTAGGGTAAAGTTATTTACTTTATAGTTTATTAAAATAAATACTTGATATTGTAAATTACTTAAAAAGTGTTACTAAAAGTATATTTATTATTGTAAATTATTTAAGGTATTTATATTCACCACAATTAAATCTAAAAAAATTATTTAAAACAAAAGAACGACCAATTTTAACTTTCATTAAAAACCTCTGAACAATAATATATAACTATGTTGCCACTATATTATGTGGATGTTTAATAGCTTTAAAAATGATATTTTTTTAAAAACTTGGGCATTTAGTTGAATGCAATTTGAACGATTCGAACAACATACTTGATTGTATAGATGATGGAAAATGAATGGAAAACAAAGATAGAAAGCATATTTTGTGTACTTAAAAATGTTAAAGAATTTTTATAGGAAAAAAACACCTTTACCCCAACTTTTATAAATACTTTTATGTTTTAAAATACTTATAAAACTTTTAAAAATAAAAATACTTTTATGTTTTATTTTCTTTCTTTTCTTTAACTAAATATTTATAATATGTATAATATTAATAAAAATTAATATTATAATATTTATAATATGTATGTTTTATTTTAAAAATAAAAATAACAATACTAGGATCATCAATGTGAGCCAATACTTTTATGAACCAATACTATATAAGATGTTTCAGAAACAAGCACTATCAATGTGAGCCTCGGAGACTCATTTGTATGCCTGTCCTAGCCTAAAGCTCAAACAAGCCTAAATATTGACACCAATCTAGACCCACATGCCACAACAAGGATAGTATCATGGCCAAAGGCAATGAAAACCAGACCCTTTGACCAATATTTTACAAAATCAATTGAAAACAACAGGTTAAATGAGAGATTATTGAACCATGAAATTGTGAGTCGGCCAATCATACTCTGCAATACAGAAAAGAAAGCAAATAATACAGAATATTCAAATTCTTTATGTTTCAGAATAATCTTCAACCCCATTAAGATAAGTCTGCAAAGAAACAAAACACCTGGTCTCATCTGACTTATCAATCTACACCAAAAGTAACCCCAATGCCAAATCCAGATAAAGGACTAAAGGAGGAGACAAGTCTACCACAACAGCATTTTATCCCAATGAATTATTAACAGTAACTACAGATACCACTAGAATGTTCACCATATTAATTTGTTTACAAAATCACTGCACTAGATTGAATATCGGATGCACATAAAAATAACATTTTATTAAACCCTGCTATTTAAAATCATCTTTCTTAAGGCCAATAGTACAACCATGTGGGAAAACCCCAATCATGATATAACATAGAAATCATAGGATAGGTCCTACGATGTCACGACTATAAAAGATTACAAGGCACTAGCACCCGACATAAACAACTCAAATATTTGTCAGCCGACTGTAGCAGCCAAACACTCTGCAACACTATACAAAGTTCAGCCCAACCAACAACAGCTCGCCCAAGACCGAAGCAACAAGCCAACAGCACATCTGCCGACCCAGCAACAGCAGCTGTTGCTGCCGAGGATCAACAGATAGAAAGACATAGAGTTCTGTAAGTAAAGACGGAGGAAACCTGCTATAGCTCTATTCCAAACTGCAGACAGCAACGTGCTACCCATGCCAAAAGTAGCACAACAACTGAATTTAGTTGGAACACAGAACAGACAGCAAGCCCCATGGTAGCCAAACAGAAGCAAACCAGCAAAAACTCCCAAGCTGGTAAGGGTACCTGTTTCACCTACTTTCAATCTGCAGCTTCCAGTAGCCTCGAAACTCAAACCTACAACACCTGCTATAGCAGAACATAGAGCAGACAACAGACCAGCAGTCAGTGAGCACAGATCCACCTACTGCACCAGCTAAGAACCCAACCCTAATACAACATCACAGCCGCCCCATTGGACAAACAATAACAATAACCCCCTGCAGTCCATCAGCTGGCTCACTGGCTGCCCACAATATTTTTTTCCAAAATGTAAAAAATCACCTAAAAAATAAGGTTTGCAGTGTATGAAACTGAACCTAAACAGAAACTACAGGAACTATAACAATTATACCAAAAAACAAACCACTTCAAAGTGAAAAACAGCTTTCCTTTAGCTTAAGAATAAAACAACACAATGAAAATCCAAGACAACACTCGCACTTTGAAGTTTGAACAATGTAATATTAACCAATAAAAAGAAAACTATAAATTCCGTCAAAATAATTGTCTAGATGTACAATGGTATTTCAGATATCAATTTCATAACACGGTTCACTCTAAAACCAAAAAAGACTACAGAATTACCTGCATTTGCAGCTAAAGGAAAAGCATTCACATAACAGCTACTCCCATTTCTGGAAAAAAGAACACATCACAAAACTATCAGAAAAGCCACAGTAGTTTAGTCCAGTAAAGTTAGTTGTCAGAAATGCAAACAGACCAACAAGAATCAAAAACTAATCAAACCAAATTTTTCAAAAAACTTGTAGCCTAAACCAATATAAAAGGTAATAAATAAAAGTATTACAAATATTATTAATATATAAAAGGTTATATATTTCAAAAAACTTGTAACCTAAGGTTGCAGGAGTAACACGTGCATTCATTGTACTATCAGCGTATCTTACGTTACTCACCAACCTGTCAAATTAGCTACTCCTAATATCCACCCAGCATATCAACTTTAGGTATAAAAAATTACAAGTCCTCATATATTGAACTGTCAAGTATCTGAAGTAAAAGGTAGACAGAAACTTTACCAAAAGAGAGAAGAAAAAGAGGAAATATATAGGTAAAGATATAAGCATAAACAAATATCGTTACTTCTTTGTCCAAAATCAACTTCACTAGATAGTGGGTAAAATAATTCCAACCAATATTGACGTTGCAGGTCTGAATAGAAGGTAGCCATTTGGGAAAATTATATCTAAGAGAGTTCAGTTATTACATAGACCACCACTCCAACTCCCCAAGTAACAGGGACTCCACCGTAAGGTGTTCAATTTCAAGATTCTTATCTTCCTAGACATTCATGAATTCTTCAAGAGTTTGCAAAGTAATCAAAAAAGGAGTAAAAACATACCAACCATGCTACCAATTATTATGAATCGAATTACAAAAAAGTGCTTCTTACTAAAATCACAATCATATATGTAGTTTTTAATCATAAAAAACATAATAAAATTACATATACCTCTTGTGCTTGATTATAATCTTTATAATCTCTCCTTAACTTTAATTTCCTTCCGTAACCTAGGAAAACTTGAATTCAATTTGGGGAAGAGAGAGGTTTCGGCAGGTGGGAGGACAGAGGAGTGGGACTAGGGGAGAGAAATAGCGTTGTGCATGATTGGGCTGGGAATAGAAAGAGGAATATACGGTTAGGACATGTTTGGTTGTCGTCACTAAAAAACTAGTGCTTCATTTGATTTTAATTTAATTCCTTTCCTAATCTTTAAGTTTTTTTTTTTATTTCTAAATAATTTTCCAATTAGCTTTCATGGTTAGTTTTATTTTAACTTAACAACTTATATCACATTATATGAATTATTATCTTCCATATATACAATATTAAAATATAATATATATTGTTTATTATATTATGCTTATTTTACATAATATTCAAAAAAAGTATTACTCATGACTTTGTATGAAAATTATATTTTCCATAGTAATAATTAAGTATTAAAGTAATTCTATATTAAAATTATTTTAATACCCTTTCTTAAATAAAAATTTCTAGAAATTTAACATTAGAATTTAATATTAAAAATTATTCTTAATTGATCATCTCTTTTGCGAAAGATTTAGTCCGTAACAAATCATGCAATAAAAATATATTCATATATTTATCACACATACGCATTATACCGCACATAGTCACTTATTATGTATCACATATTCAATACAACATATATTAAAAAAAATATTTTACTAAAATCATATTTTAATATATATTGAAAATTTGGACTATTACATTGTCTTTTGTCAACACTATATATGCATACATAACTAACAGAGCAGCCTTATGAATTTAAGTCTCCTGATAAGCAAAATCACTACTCTCATTTTATTTTCAAGCTAGAAAGCATAACCATTCTATGATGTCGATTTAGTACTACAATTACTAATCAAAGCTAAGAAGTTGCTTCATCAAAAATTTAAACCAAATAGTGATTTAGATTATCAAGATTGTACAACATCATCAACAACAATAGCAACCATTACAACAAAAATGACATGAAATCATTTTAAAAGCGTAGTTGTTCAATTAGAACAACTACTAATCAATTCAAATCAAAATCTAGAATCATACCTAAAATGTCAAATAATTTCTGCCATCAAATTGAGATTATTAAAAATTGATAATGGAGGTTCTTGACTAAATGGAGACTGCCAATGATGAAAGGAAGACCGGTGACATCGCTTAGATACAAGAAAATTTTGTCTCCATATAAAAATGTGACAATATTGCATACTTTGCCACTAAATATAAGAATTTATGACGAACCAGTGTTGTCACTTATCCACTCATCTAATTAGTGACGAACTAGTATCTCGTCATATAAAATTGGTATTTGTGACAATATAAAAATGGTCATAAATTATTAATTTTTTCGTCTTTACAAAATTTACCTCCAAAAGTTCTTAAATTTTTTTTGCCTCCAAATCAAATTGTGACAATATTACATACTTTGTCACTAAATATAACAATTTGTGATGAACCATTTTTGTCACTTATCCACGCAGCTAATTAGTGACGCACTATTATCTCATCATATAAAATTGGTATTTATGACAATACAAATTGTCATAAATTAATATTTTTTCGTCTTTAAAAAATTTCCCTCCAAATTTTTTCAGAAAATTTTTGCCTCCAAATAAAATTGTGACGATATTACGTACTTTGTCACTAAATATAAGAATTTATGACGAACGATTTTTTTCACTTATCCACGCATCTAATTAGTGATGCACTATTATCTCGTCATATAAATTTGGTATTTATGACAATACAAATTGTCATAAATTATTATTTTTTCGTCATTACAAAATTTCCCTCCAAAATTTTGCCTCCAAATAAAATTGTGACGAATTTGTATTTGGCGTCACTAAATGTGAACATTAGTGACGAAAGCACATTGTCACTAAAATTTACAAATAATTAATGACAAACTATTATGTTGTCATTGAAAGAAATATTTTGTGACAATAAATATTGTCCTCAATTATTACAAAATGGCACTAAAAGGTTTCCCTCTAAAATTTTGGTACGAAATTCTACCTCCAAAATAACTTGTGACGAAATTTTGTTAATCGTCATCAAATGTGTAAATTAGTGACGATATAAATGATTAATAGTAACAAAAATAAAAGTCATCACAAAAGCAAAAGTTTTAGTGACAATTATGAATTTCGTAATTATTAATTAACAAATTGTGACAAAATTTTGTGCGTTGTAAAAAATTTCGTCATAAAATGTGTGATTTCTTGTAGTGGATAAAATTCAGAAATGCTAATGGGGGACAAAACTCAAATCAAAATCAAAATCCAATTCCGGCGAATTAACACCCATCTTTAATTCATCCACAACCACCACCTCCTTTTCCTCATCAAAACACCAGATCCACCAGTAAAAAAACCCATCTACACATTCATTGTGCTTAATTAAATAATCAACACCATCGCAAAAACTCTCCATCTCTGAGCGAGAAAGACAAAAAAACAAGAAAGAGGAGGAAGAAAAAAGAAATGGGTCGGCCAGTGTCGCAATCCCCTTGTGGGGTGATTTCCTTTCTTTCGATCTTAGATGAAGATGGTTTACAGATGATGAGGCAATTGGTGAGGATTTTGAGGCAGTCCTCTTTGTTGAGGGAGCAGAATTAGGGAGAAATTAATGAAGAAGGGGATTGAGAAGAAGATGATGTTTCAAGAGGGTTAAATATAAAGTCGACCACTGAACTTTTTTGATATTTGGGTATTGAGCCCCTTTCTTTTGGTCAACACAAATTGATCCCCTTTCTATAAAAAAATTTGGACTTTGAACCCCTAGGCGCCACATGTGCGTTGACCTACTGACGTGGCACACGTGGCGCCTACGTGGCAGGTCTGACGTGGTATTTAATATTATAATTTGACAAGTGTATGCTGTAAGACCCCAACTTTTTATAAATAAAATCGAATTTCCTCTAATTATTATTGTGAATAATAAGGTGTTAATTTGATAAAATGTTTTGATTATGGGTGAAATGTGCAAATTTTGCAAAATAAGCAAGTGGTTATAAAGTATTCATTTTTTCGGGAATATTAAATGCGGTCGTGGAATATTCTTTACGTAGGGAATATTCATTCAACTGGTATGACCATTTATGGGCCTCGTAATGGAAAACGGTCGGATGAAGAAAATGACAAGTTTGAGTTTTTATAAATAACGGTGTAATGGTTACCGTTAACATTGTTGGATTAGCTGGTGGTTAAAATACAGTAATATGCGTGGTTGCACAGTAGCACACGATATTGCACAATATTTTTGAATTATTGATTCTTACATAAGAAGACACTACTCAATAATTGTTACAGTAATTACTGTTCAATATTTTATTTTATTGATTCAATAATTTCTGCGTTGATATTTTATATTATTGTTGTTTCAATAATTATCACTGAACAATATTTTCTATTATCAGATCAATAATTCATATTATTTGAATAATATTATTAGATAGAATTATTGGCAATGGCTAAGGAAGTTCTGTCTAAGGAGAGGTTTTGTCACCTAATTACGCGCTAGTAAGGAGAAATCCTTATCGAAAAGCCCCCTCTTTCCTGGGAACAACCTAGTTGTCATAATTGTGATTTTGTAATATTCTTTGTGAATAATTAATTATTGATTTATATGATAAGAAAATATTTATTTTATGTAGATATAAATGAAGGATAGGGAAATATTTATTTTATGTGATTATAAATGAAGGAATTAATGCTATGGTGTTTTATCAGTATTTTGTCGGAATGGAGGTATTAAAAATCATCTGTATGTGGATTTCAGGCATTTTTCGTTTGGAATTTGGAAAAACTTAAAGCTAAAAAGTTGTAGAGAATTCAATTTCCTGTGGAATATATATAAAATTCATATTTTCCTGATAAAAGGGCTATTTATTATGAATTATTGAAGTTTCAGAAATTAAATATTTTTATTAAAATTATGGGTGGGACCCACTTTTGTTTTTTTTATGAAAACATGTGCTGGGAATTTTTTTCAAAGGTGATGGGCTGATGACTTTTCAAAGTGGCATGCATAGAATTGGAATAAAATATTAATATTTTATTTATTTAGTCCGCTTTGGTGTTCTAGCATTTTCCTATAAATAGGTTCTTAGGTTAGAATTGAAAATCACACCAGAAATAAGTTTTCTTTCTCTTTATATTATCGAGCATATTTTTGTGAGTATTTAGATACTTTGAGAGTTGCTATTCAGTGTAAGTTTCCTTCAGCATTACATCCGATATTTCGGTCAGAAGTACTGTTCTTTTAAAGTAAGGTGTAATACCCGAGAATTTCCACGTATTATTAAATGAATATATGAATGGAAATAAAATTTCTGTGAATAAAAGTGTTATTATTTTGTGAGTTGGTTAATTCAACTGATTTGTATTAGATCATTGTGTATTAAGATGTGAGAAGTGACAATGAGGATTGTGAAATGCCTTGTGTGACATAATGTGAAACGAAGAAATCCGTTAAGCAAATTAAAACGAGAATTAAGAAGATTAATCGTGTTGATCAGGTGATTTCATATATGTAATCAATACACTCGTAGACTCGTAGTAACACCTTTGTGGACATTAATCCATGTCGTGTAAGACGAGTATGTCGATAGGGGTTGACACTGGCTTAAGCTAAACCAGTCTTAGATCGTTGTGGAACATTGGCAGCAACAAGGCCGTCAAAGAAGATAAATGGCAAGGCAATAACGTCGGTCGATGAGAAAAATTAATTCTTCTACCTTGGGAAATTAAATGAACAATTATGTGGCGTGTGTGACATTAACAAACCATGAACTAAAGTGCGCAATTAAGTAATATTAATTGTTAAGTGTTGTATTAATTAATTGTTAATGGTTGTGGTAAAATATTGAATTCTTAGTAATTAACTAATAATGTGTGATTACTATTATTTGCGATATATTATAAAGATGAATAATGATTATGGAAATCCATAACTACATTAGTCAATGATTGGATTAATTAATATTTGTGTTAATTAATCAAGGAAGTGCATGATTTATTTAACATAAATAAGTAAGTTAGTAATATAATAATATTATATTGACAGGTTATGTGCAAATGAGCAATAACACAACTATACTATATAGTGTAGTGTGACATTGTGTGACTATATATTAAGTTCTATGAAACTATATTATATTAAGTGGTAATTAATCAAGGAAGAAATAAATTTCTTTATTTAACATAAATAAATAAGTTATTAATATAATAAGGTTATAATATGGTTATATGAGTGGTAGGGATAATTATGGAACTACTAGGACAATAATATTTGACTGCATTATTTTATTGCGTATATTTAATGTACATGGACTATATGATGTGAGTGTATAATTTATCCCTAAAATTCCTAATATGGTAACAATTTTACATTAAGATTTCATTGTGGGAAATTTAGTAGACCAAACCAAGCCTAGATATCAAGAATGTTGGGATTTTCTTTCTTATCCCATAATAAGTGTCACTAAGTACAATGAACAGTAACTTGAAGCTATATTACGTAAACTTTATAGCTGCTAAATCATAGGAGATCATTGCTAAGCTAAGTGGCTGGTAAGGGTTGTTAAACTACTCTTCATGAACCTATGTGTCTTGCCATTGCACCATGGGCTCCAAAATTATGTAAAGCCAATGACTAGTCCATGCTTTCTCTATAAATTAAGCTTGAGTTCAGATTTTTGTGTTGCTAAGAGTTGTTTAAGTGGAGAGTTCTAAGTTGCTGAGCATTGTAAAAGCTCATTCAGTGCGTAGGAAGTTCAAGAAGGTAAAATTTCTATTTATGTTCTTGAGATGGGTTTTTGTTTGATTCTTGTAATTCCTTGAAATTCTATGTCAAGCATGATGAATTAACATGTTAAGATGTGTTTAGGAAGTTTACTAGCATGTATAAACACTCTAGTAAAAGTTTGAAGCATGCTTGAATCATTGGAAAGCAAGTTGGAAATTTATCAACAAAAGCAGAAAGCAGCATACTACTTACGAACTCGACCGTGCAGTGCGGTGAGTAGTACTTGAGAACAGATTCTTTGGTTTTGTTCATGCTACATGTTAAGAACATGATGTTATGACTTAATTAAGTACATAAAAAGAGGTATAGCAATAGGTATAAGGTGTTCGTATATAGTGTGAAGTGTTTAACGTGATTTGGTAGAAGATCTTTAACAAAGACTTCAAGTTTTAAAAACAAACTTTGTCAAAATTCATGATCTGTAGATTTTGAGTTTAGTAGTGTATATACATGACTGATCTCACACATAAAGGAGCATTATGTATGATTCTTAGTTCCTTGTTCATGTCTACCTTCTTAGGCTTTGAGTTAAGAAAAGTTTTTCGAGAAAAAGCTTAGCCTAGTAAGCTAAAATGCATGACCACTACATGATGTATATTCTAACTTTGCAAGCATGTTAGTATGGCTTAAAAATGCATGAATAAACCTTTAGAATATGTTTATATGATTAGTAAGCAAGAATGAACATGTTGAACCTACTAGTGAGCTTTGAACATAAATATTGACAAACTATCTTAAAAGATATAATATGACCTTTTAAAGCATGTTGGTGGTACTCTTAGACTCATTCATGTAGTATAACCATAGATATACCATGCTTGTGTATCACATTTCAAGAAAATCATGAACGAAGCCTATTTTCAACTAAAGCGGTGTTAGTTTCACGTATGTGTTATGAATACTCACAATCATGCCTAATATAAGTTTTATAACTATCTTGTATGTTTAGAGGGAAATCATGATAGACTTTGTGGTTTTACGACCTTGAATGACCTTATCTTGTTGAAATGTTTAATTTAGACATATATTATAAAAGGGGACCTAGATTGACTTGAGAAGCATAAAAAGACCCTTAACATGACAAATATATCATGTATGATTGTTTTTAGCAGTTTCGAACGAAACCACAAGGTAGCAATTTGAGTTGGCATAGCTAAAGGAAGAACGTAGTCGCTGCTTGGGCCCTAAACTTAATTTGTGAGACCCCAGATTTATGAATAAATATTTAATTTTCTCGAAATATTTTTTTTAATATTATGGTGTGGATTTGATATAATGTTATAGTTGTGAGTAATATTTATAAATTTTGCAAAGTATGCAAGTTATTATATATAATATTCGTTTGGCCGGGGAATATTCTTTTTGTCGGGAAATATTCGTACGACGGCACAATCATTGGTGGTCCCCATAACGGAAGTATTGTCGTAGTAAGAAAATGACAGAATTATCTTTTTATAAAAATAACGGCGGAAGTGTTATAGTTAAAACTGTTGAACTACCCGGTAGTAAAATACGATGTCTGGCGTGGTTGCATAGTAGCACACGGTATTGGTTATTGATGCTTACGTGAGAAGTCACTCGGTTATACTCAATTATTGCTACTGATAATTCTTTGCATCATATCTCTCATATTATTGATTCGATTATTGTCACGCGATATCATACGCATAATATGATATATTATTAAATCAATAATTGAGGCGACAAAGTTATTCATATTATTAAATTGCAATATTTATAATGTCTAGAAGTTACATCGAGGAGAGGTTTGGTCACCTAATTGCGGCGCCCGATAGGAGAAATCCTTATTGGAAAGCCCCTCTTTTCTGAGGAGCGACTGGTTGTTAAATATTGTGAGTTGTAATATTAATGATGAATAAGTCGTGTTGATTAAAGATGAAATTGATAGTTCCATTGTGTGAGAATTATTAGTGTTAGTAGAAATCGATATTTATTTCGATAATAATTGATGTCTGGAGGTTATATTGTTCACTCGGGTATTTGGGACACTTTTCGTGTTGGAATACTATTCACGAGTTACTATTCATGAGTTACTATTCACGAGTTACTATTCACGATTACTATTCATGGGATACTATTCACCCGAACAATATATTTATTTTCGGTCCTAATCATTTTTGGGTACAATATTATTCCATGAGGAGATATGGTAATTTTTTAGACCGTTGGTTGAAATTATATTAGTAAATCAATATGGATCATTGGTTTAAATTTTAATAGTGAATCAGTATGGACGTTGGTTTAAAGTTTAATAGTGAAATAGTATGGACCGTTGGTTTAAAGTTTTAATAGTAAATTAATATCGACCATCCGTTTAAAAGTAAATCAATCTGGACCGTTCATGAATTAGTTACTATTTAGTCTATTCTCCTATAAATAGAAGCTCATTCGTTCATTATTTCTTACGAATTCACTGAAACTCTTGAGAGAGAAATTATAGAGTGAAAGAAGAAGAGAAGTCAACTACCTTTCTATTCTAATATCTAGTTTCTTCTAAGGTAAGGGGTATTATTTCTTTCTTATTCATGAAGAGAACTTCTGTTATTCCATTCTTTATTATTACATTGGAATAACTTTGTTTATCTAAATACCGCATACTTGGTGAAATTCTTCTGTTATTCCATTCCTTATTATTATGTTGGAATAAACTGTTTATGCGAAGTACCGCATACATGGTGAAATTCTTCTATTATTTTGTTCTTTATTATTACGTTGGAAAAATATCTTATACATGCAATTGCATTACACGCTTTGATCCAGTTCCATTAATTATTATTACATTTGATATAACTCACATGCATGCGATCTATCGCATGTATGGTGATTTCTATTGTTATTCCATTCTTTATTATTACACGTTGGAATATCATCGCCATTTAATTTTGCACGACTGGTTCCATTATTTATTATTATTTCGGAATATCCTGCGTAATGCGTTTACGTTCTGGACTTGGGACTGGTTCCATTATTTATTATTACATTGGGAATAAACTTTATGCGTGAAGTCTATCGCATGCATGGTGAATCATACATTATTCCATTCTTTATTATTACATTGGAATAACACATCATGTGGATTACCACATGCATGGTGAATGATCCTTTGTATTCATTCCTTATTAAATTGTGGAAATAATCTGTATACGTGGATTACCGCATGACGGGTAAAAATCCATTTGCAGTTTCATATACTCTATTATACTCAGTTGATTAAAGCTTTGGCTTCTATACTCCATGAAATTAGCGGAATATCCTTGATATTTGCGCTTCATCTAGTATCTTTTCATGGAAATATTCTTCTAAGCATTCTTGAAGTTTACTCTACAAAGAAGTATCATGTTGACAAATTGGACATTATTGAATTCAGGATAAATTAACTTATAAATCTTTAAAATTTATTCTTGAACTTGTTTTATTGAATTATTATGTCATTGTCATGATGAGTTATGTTGGTTATTATGTGAAAATATGAAAGTTTCTTAGAAATCATAAAGGGTTGGAAATCAGATTTTGGTGAAAATGGAACATGAAATTCAACTGACCATATCTCCTATTATATTTTGAATTTTTGAGTGTGGTCAAGTTCTAGAGTTAGAACTATGAGTTATATAACTTATCCAAGTGGAATCACTAGAAATGGTGTTGTAGATTTTCGTGTGGACTGGTTTTAGCAAAGGAGTCAAAAACTACCAATTTCAAAAAAGGCTACTGCCCATAAATTTGAAGGTGCTTTTTCGGCCACTTAATTTGTGAGAAAACTTCTGGCCTTTTGGGACATGAAAGTATATGGTATAAGGTACCTCCTGTCCAAAAATGAGCTCATTCCGATTTAAAATGAGCAAGTTATGACCATTTCAATATTTAGGTTTTTCCGATGAAAAACGCTATAACCGGAGTTCTATAACTCCGATGACCATGAAATTTAAACTGGAAGCTCACATTAAATGTGTAAGATCCTGCCAAGATTTGGAAATTTCTGGAGTTAAACTTGAGGTAGCTAATTTCTTAAGGAATTAATTAGAAATTGATTTTTGAATAATAGTAAATGAATTTTAAAAATTCTGAGAAAAATATATGTTCATTATGGGACTATATTATGCTAAACCCCAGAAAAGAAATATTTTTGGGACTGATTTGGTATTTTTCATAAAAATGGTTTAGTTACGAACATATGAGTTAAATATGTTATGTGAAGTAACAAAGTTGGAAAATAAGATTTTATGGCTTGGAAATCCTACATAAGGTATATGCATTTTTTTTATAAGGGATTTGATCATTGGTGATGAAATCTTATGAGTATGGCATTTTTGAATGATTAAATGCATTATTTGGTAAAGTGTAAACAATTGAAATAAATTGTTTATTAGTTTAAGAAGTGATTAAAATATTGTTATGATATTAATAATATTAGATTATGAGTGGTTGATAATATCTGGATAAATGTAAAGTCTTTAATAATTATCCTTGTTTTCTTTTGATTAATGCTTATATCATTGTCATCATCCTCATGCTTATATGGTGATAAAAGTTATCTTTGGCTTACGTGCAAAGATGAACATTTGATTATTAAATTGTATAACTTTGGCTTACGTGCAAAGATGGATTGTTGATTATTGGTTTTATTGTTGTATATCTTTGGCTTACGTGCAGAGATGGATTTGGTATGATTATGACCAGGGATTATTCGGTATAGTCATGACTATTGATGATTTAATGAATATCCTTGGCCCGTAGTGCGAGGATGATTCGATGATGTGGTTTATTTATTAAGTCGAGTCTCAAATGATAAAAATTGATGAAAACATTTTAAATCATAGAAATTAATAGATATCATGCTCTACTTGACTCTTCTTATGGATTGCTTATTCCGCTGCAGTTAAACTTGACGTCTATTGTATTTTATCAATTTAACATTGTTGAAGACTAATGATAATTTATTCTGTATTATCTTAGTCATAATATTTATTACTGGGCTAGTTGAGCTCACCCTTTCTTTCACTGTTCTCTTCAGGAAATGAGAATATAGCTGGGACGAGTCGGGGAACGGAGTGATGGTCCAGATGATAACATTAATAGTCCTCACTATTCTGTTAAATAGTGTGACAATAAATGTAATGAGGACTCCATTGAGTGTAGATATTGTCTAGATGACAATATTCCTATTAAAACTCTTAGTTTGTGTATTGTCGTATATTACACGACGGTTGTATAATTAAGTTTGTATTTATGTTCTGTACCATGTATTTGGCGACTTAAGATGGGTGATGTATACCTATTTTTGGGGGCATCACAGTTGGTATCAAAGCTTAGGGATATGATCCCTGGCTGAGATGTGAGACATGAACTAAGAGGGGAGAGACGGGGAATTCCTTCGCTAGTATGACCTACCTAAGTTTATTTGGTATTTAATTGGTTGGTCAGAGTATAGGGATAATATGTATTATGTTAATTAACCCTTGTTTTGTGACAGTGTTTGAAAATGGCATTTGAAAATGTTGAGATAAACAATGGAGCAAAATAATATGACCGTATCGCAGTACGAGGCTAAGTTTGCGGAGTTATCCCGGTTTGCATCCCATTTGGTCGATAATGAGGAGCAAATGACGCGAATGTTTCTAAGAGGTTTGAAACCCGATATACATCAATACCTCATTTCTCATAAACTTTGTTTATATTTAGATGTTGTGAATAGGGCTCAGTTATTAGAGTGCGATAATGAGTTAGCACAACCAAAAGGTAACGACCAACAACACGATAATAATCGTACCGGTGGCAACAGCCATCGAAACAATGATAACCATCGTAGGGGAAATTATCATACCAAGAATGGTAATCACTTCGGTGGTAATCATGGACAAGATAATAGGAGTGGAAATTTCAAGAAGAGAAGGTTCAACAAAGATGGAAGGACGTCAGCACCAGCACCCATTGTTAAGGAAGGAGAATGACCGCCGGTCATATGTTACAAATGTGGAGGGGAAGGAGACATAAGTCCAAACTGCACGATGCAGTCCAAAACATATTATAATTGTGGAAAAGAAGGCCACCTAGCCCGATTTTGTCGTGCACCAAAGTCAAGTCCAGCTGGGATGGAGGCATCAAAGGGTGTCCCAGACAAGACAAAACCGGTAGTTCAAGGGAGAGCGTTTGTCGTAACCTCCCAAAAAGCGAGGAATCTGAACGAGGTGATCACAGGTAAGTAAATCATAAACGTTTGCGAAGTCTATACCTTATTCAATATCGGTTCTACCTATTCTTTTATCTCTCTTACTTGCGTTCAACGTTTAAATTTGACTCCGAAGAAGTTAGACTTTAACTTATTGGTTGAAACTTCTTTAGGAGAAACCTTCATTACACGTGCTATCCAAGTCTTGGATGAGAGTCACAGTTTTGAATGATATTTCTATCGTTAATAAATTTCCTGGCGTATTCTCGAAGAACTTCCAGGCCTATCATCAAATTTTGTATTGACCCCAGTACATAAACCCATTTCTTAAACCCTCAAATATTTCTTTAACCAAAACGAACGTATCATGCGCCAAAGACGTTGGCTCGAGATGTTGAAGATTACGATCGTACCATTCAATATCATCGTGGAAGAGCGAACGTGGTAGCTGACATGTTGAGTAAAAGATCGTATGCGTTTATGAGTGCGATGTTGTTAACACAAAGACTCATTTCGTATAATTTACAAATGATGAAGATAGAGTTAAAGACTCTAGGGACCCACATGAAGATAACGAATATACGAGTAGAATTGACTTTAATCGATAAAGTTAAAGTCGCTTAAGCAACACACCCAAATTTGATGAATGTGAAGAAGAAGGTTTAAGAAGGCGTTATCTCAACCCTCAATTTTATTAGCCCATTTGAAATCCTTGATCGAGTAGGAACTGTGGCCTATAGACTCGTTTTACCGCCAAGTATGTCGCGTGTTCATAACGTTTTTAACGTATCGATGTTACGTAAATATATGGACGACCTAGACCACATTATTGAATTAGAACCGGATGAGATAGAGGAAGATTTAACGTATGAAGAATTACCTGTTAAAATCTTGGATAAGAAGAATCATATTCTACGCTCCAAGGTTATACCTCAAGTCAAAGTTTTGTGGAGAAACCACGATGTGGAAGAAATGACCTGCGAGTTAGAATCTGAGATGAAGTCAAGATATCCTCACCTCTTCGATATACCAGGTATGCACCCTAATTTCGAGGGCGAAATTCCATAAGGAGGGGAGATTGTGAGACCCCAGATTTTATGAATAAATATTAATTTTCTCAAAATATTTTTTTTAATATTATGGTGTGGATTTGATATAATGTTATAGTTGTGGGTAATATTTATAAATTTTGCAAAGTATGCAAGTTGTTATATATAATATTCGTTTGGCCGGGGAATATTCTTTTTGTCGGGGAATATTAAGATGACGCAAGCACAATCATTAGTGGACCCCTAATGAAAGTATTGTCGTAGTAAGAAAACGCATGTAATTATCTTTTATAAAAAATAACGGCGAAAGTGTTACGATTAAAATTGTTGAACTACAGGTAGTAAAAAGTACGATGTCTGGCGTGGTTGCGTAGTAGCACACGGTATTGGTTATTGATGCTTACGAGAAGTCACTCGGTTATACTCAATTATTGCTACAGTAATTGCTACATCATATCTCTCATATTATTGATTCGATTATTGTCACAGTATCATCTGCATAATATGATATATTATTAAATCAATAATTGAGACGGCAAAGTTATTCATATTATTAAATTGCAATATTTATAATGTCTAGAAGTTCTGTCAAGGAGAGGTTTGGTCACCTAATTGCGCGCCAATAGGGAGAAATCCTTATTGGAAAGCCCCCTCTTTCCTGGGAACGACCTGGTTGTTAAATATTGTGAGTTGTAATATTAATGATGAATAAGTCGTGTTGATTAAAGATGAAATTGATAGTTCTATTGTGTGGGAATTATTAGTGTTAGTAGAAATCGATATTTATTTCGATAATAATTGATGTCTGGAGGTTATATTATTCACTCGGGTATTTGGGACACTTTTTGTGTCGAAATACTATTCACGAGTTACTATTCATGAGTTACTATTCACGAGTTACTATTCAGGAGTTACTATTCACGAGTTACTATTCACGAGTTACTATTCACGAGTACTATTCATGGGGTACTATTCATCCGAACAATATATTTATTTTTGGTCCAAATCATTTTTGGGTACAATATTATTCCATGAGGAGATATGCTAATTTTTCAGACCGTTGGTTGAAATTATATTAGTAAATCAATACGGATCATTGGTTTAAAGTTTAATAGTGAATCAGTATGGACCGTTGGTTTAAAGTTTAATAGTGAATCAGTATGGACTATTGGTTTAAAGTTTTAATAGTAAATCACTATGGACCGTCCGTTTAAAAGTAAATCAATCTGGACCGTTCATGAATTAGTTACTATTCAGTCTATTCTCCTATAAATAGAAGCTCATTCCTTCATTATTTCTTATGAATTCACTGAAACTCTTGAGAGAGAAATTATAGAGAGAAAGAAGAAGAGAAGTCAACTACCTTTCTATTCTAATATCTAGTTTCTTCTAAGGTAAGGGTATTATTTCTTTCGTATTCATGAAGAGAACTTCATTATTCCATTCTTTATTATTATGGAATGTTGGAATAAATCATGCTTATTCCATCAATTACCGCATACTTGGTGAAATTCATGGTTTCATTATTCCATTCCTTATTAATATGTTGGAATAACTTTGTTTATCCAATACCGCATACATGGTGAAATTCTTCTATTATTCCGTTCTTTATTATTACGTCGAAATATCCGTAATTTCGCAAGTATTACTTTGATCCGGGTTCCATTAATTATTATTATTGTTGATATAACACATCTGTGCGATCTATCGCATGTATGGTGATTTCTATTGTTATTCCATTCTTTATTATTACGTTGGAATATATCATGTTTGCGTTAATTTTGCACGACACTGGTTCCATTATTTATTATTCCGTTCTTTATTATTACGCCGGAATATCTCAGATGTATATGCGTTTACGTGGGACTGGTTCCATTATTTATTATTACATTGGGAATAAACCATACATGTGAAGTCTATCGCATGCATGGTGAATCATACATTATTCCATTCTTTATTATTACATTGGAATAACATGTCTATGTGGATTACCACAAGCATGGTGAATGATCCTTTGTATTCATTCCTTATTAAATTGTGGAAATAATCTATATACGTGGATTACCGCATGGCGGGTAAAAATCCATTTATAGTTTCATATATTCTATTATACTCAGTTGATTAAAGCTTTGGCTTCTATACTCCATGAAATTAGTGGAATATCCTTGATATTTGTGCTTCATCTAGTATCTTTTCATGGAAATATTCTTCTGAGCATTCTTGAATTTTACTCTACAAAGAAGTATCATGTTGATAATTTGGACATTATTGAATTCAGGATAAATTAACTTATAAATCTTTAAAATTTATTCTTGAACTTGTTTTATTGAATTATTATGTCATTGTCATGATGAGTTATGTTGGTTATTATGTGAAAATATGAAAGTTTCTTAGAAATCACAAAGGGTTGGAAATCAGATTTTGGTAAAAATGGAACATGAAATTCAACTGACCATATCTCCTATTATATTTTGAATTTTTGAGTGTGGTCAAGTTCTAGAGTTAGATCTATGAGTTATATAACTTATCCAAGTGGAATCACTGGAAAAGGTGTTGTAGATTTTTGTGTGGACTGATTTTAGCAAAGGAGTCAAAAACTGCCAATTTCGAAAAAGGCTAATGCCCATAAATTTGAAGGGGCTTTTTCGGCTACTTAATTTATGAGAAAAATTCTGGCCTTTTGGGACATGCAAGTATATGGTATAAGGTACCTCCTGTCCAAAAATGAGCTCATTCCGATTTAAAATGAGCAAGTTATGACCATTTCAATATTTAGGTTTTTTTCGAAAAATGACGCTATAACCGGAGTTCTATAACTCAGATGACCATGAAATTTAAATCTGGAAGCTCACATTAACATGTGTAAGATCCTACCAAGATTTGGAAATTTTTGGAGTTAAACTTGAGGTAGCTAATTTCTTAAGGAATTAATTAGAAAATCATTTTTGAAAAATAGTAAATGAATTTAAAAATTCGAGAAAAATATATGTTCATTATGGGACTATATTACGCTAAACCCCGTAAAAGAAATATTTTTGGGACTGATTTGATATTTTTCATGAAAATAGTTTAATTCTGAACATATGAGTTAAATATGTTATGTGAAGTAACAAAGTTGGAAAATAAGATTTTATGGCTTGGAAATCCTACATAAGGTATATGCATTTTTTTTATAAGGATTTGATCATTGGTGATGAAATCTTATGAGTATGGCATTTTTGAATGGTTAAATGCATTATTTGGTAAAGTGTAAACAATTGAAATAAATTATTTATTAGTTTAAGAAGTGATTAAAATATTGTTATGATATTAATAATATTAGATTATGAGTGGTTGATAATATCTGGATAAATGTAAAATCTTTAATAATTATCCTTGTTTTTGTTTGATTAATGCTTATATCATTGTCATCATCCTCATGCTTATATGGTGATGAAAGTTATCTTTGACTTACGTGCAAAGATGAACTTTTGATTATTGAATTGTATATCTTTGGCTTACGTGCAAAGATGGATTGTTGATTATTGGTTTTATTGTTGTATATCTTTGGCTTACGTGCAGAGATGGATTTGGTATGATTATGACTAGGGATTATTCGGTATAGTCATGACTATTGATGATTTAATGAATATCCTTGGCCCATAGTGCAGGGATGATTCGATGATGTGGTTTATTTATAAAATTTGAGTCTCGGTGATAAAAATTGATGAAAACATTTTAAATCATAGAAATTAGTAGATATCATGCTATACTTGACTCTTCTAATGGATTGCTTATTCCGCTGCAGTTAAACTTGATGTCTATTGTATTTTATCAGTTTAACATTGTTGAAGACTAATGATAATTTATTCTATATTATCTTAGTCATAATATTTATTACTGGGCTAGTTGAGTTCACCCTTTCTTTTCTTTGTTCTCTTTTGAAATGAGAATATATTTGGGGACGAGTCGGGGAACGGAGTGATGGTCCAGATGATAGCATTAGTAGTCCTCACTATTCTGTTAAATAGTGTGATAATAAATGTAATGAGGACTCCTTTGAGTGTGGATATTGTCTAGATGACAATATTCCTATTAAAACTCTTAGTTTATGTATTGTCGTATATTACACGACGGTTGTATAATTAAGTTTGTATTTGTATTCTGTACCATGTATTTTGCGACTCAAGATGGGTGATGTATTCCTATTTTTGGGGGCGTCACATTAGCCATGGTGCTTGACCACATGATTGGAATCAAGTTACGCATTACGACATTTTAGGCAAGAACTTGTATGATACCTATGTTGCTAAAAGTGATATAAAACTTACTGATGCATATGAGGACTAAGTGATAAGTTAGTGTTTGCTTTATATGGTGAAAAGACATTAAACCATTCTTGATTTGCTTATGAAGTAACTAAGTATTTGATTCATGATGAATTTATAATCTGATTTTATACTATATGTGCATACTTGAATCATGTCAAGCTTGATTAAAGACTGTGTTAGCTAATGAACATCTTGTACTTATAATACTCTATACTAGGATTCAAAAGTGTTGATTTATTAACGTGGATAAACTACGGTTAAGGCAAGTTTCCTGAATTCTTACTCTTTTACTTGAGGAAGTTCCTAAACTTACTCTAATTATTATATTAATGAGTTTCCTTGAACTTCACTCTTGATTGTGCAAGTTTCTTGAACCTACTTTTAAACTTATATTGTGAATGTAAGTTATCCCGCTTATTCGATTCAATCGAACTAGTATGCTTACATTCTTGTGAAAGTTATTAGTCATGTTGAACTTAATATTATTCTTGAATATTGTGAAAGAGTCGATGCCATTTGATTCGGCTAGACTATATGTATGCTTATAAAAGTTGTCCAAATCAATTGATTGGTGCGAAAATCTTGAAAAGCGAGTTGGAAAACCCTTTTGGTAAGGGGAGTGTATGTCGTTGAAACCCCAACATATGAATGAATATTATTGTGGTGTTATGTATAACATAAAGTATTATGGTGATCATCTATAGTACTTGATATTTTTGGGTTATCAGTTTAATATTGGTAACTCTAGTGGAGGTTCAATAGTCCTTAGTGGCTGCTCAGTATAAATTGTTTATCCAGTTGGATACATTGTTAGTCGTTGAATTCATATATATCTGTTGATTTATATTGAATTGTCGTTCTTATTCCAAGAATTGTTGATATTCCTTATCCATGATGTTATTCCGACACTTTAAACTATCCTAGAAATGACACTTCAATATTTCAAACCTTGTGATATTATATCCTACACCCTTGTTGTATATTCCTTGCTGGGCAATTTGTGCTCATCCTTGCTTATTTAAAACCTTTCGATTAAGGAGGAATAAGGAGGTGTCTCTCGAATGCAGAGACAAAGAAGAAGGGAAAGGCTACCACTAGCTTGTTCCTTTTATGTTTAAGATTATTATGTTGTATTAAGACTATGTTTAAACTTAAGTAGGATTATGTAATAGGTCTTTATTCGATACTATTATGTAATCTATTAAATCTTTGTGAGTTCTTGAGACTTGGGGAATAATTATAATAAATTATTGTATATTATTCTAAATTAGTTATTTTAGTTATTATAGTATTACTTTGAGCACGTGACGAACCAAATTTGAGTGACCAAGTGAAGGTCCGAATTTGGGGGGGCCGCATAAGGGATGTTATTTTCTTCGTAAATGATGTTATTCTCTCAATATCATTATACTAGAAATGTTGGTATGAATTTTATTATGAAACTTTTACCTTTTCATGTCGAGGTTACTATTCATATATACGGCACTATTCACGTATACGACACTATTTATGAATACGGTACTATTCACGAGTATTGTTCACAAAGTATGATTTTTCTTGTGGAATTTCTACCTTTTTGTGTCAGGGTTACTATTCAAGTATACGACACTATTTACGATATATGATACTTATTCACAAATATGACACTATTCTCCAAAAAATGAAATTTTCTCTTCTTTGTCCCAGATGTCTATTATGGTTACTATCTTTGATTGTATCCATGTTTTGATCTTCATTCTTAAAGTTTACTCCACTATGGTTTATTATGGAGAATTTTTAAACTTGGATTATCTAAAATACGAATCCCTAATCTTTGTACTTTTATCTCATTGGATTCGTTCTCTAAAATATTTTTCATCATCCTCAGTCTTTAAATGGTGATACTTGATGAATATCTTTAGCCTGTAGTGCAAATATGAATGATTACCTGATGAATATCTTTGACTCGTAGTGCAAAGATGAACAGGTGTTGAGATGAACATGACCAACTGGTGATACAAATGAATATCTTTGGCCCGTAGTTCAAAGATGAATATTTGATGCAAGATGTATATTAATTGATGACGATAAAATATTGATGATGGACTTTTAAATTCATAGATGATAGTATATTTTATTCTCTACTTAACTCTTCTAATGAATTGTTGTTTCCGCTGCAGTTGTTGATCTAAAACTTGTTGTCAATTATATTCTATCAGATTTTTTCCTGTTGAAGACTAAGGATAATTTGTTGTATATTATCTTAGTCATAATATTCTTTATTGGGCTAGTTGAGCACACCCTTTTCCTTTTTGTTCCATTTTTCTTCTCAGGAAGCGAGAATATAGCGTGGAGTGATGTTCCATGGTAGTTGTTATAGCAGTCCTCACTACTTGTAAAATAGTGTATCAATAATTGTAACGAGGACTTATTTGAGTGTGGATATTGTGTAGAGGACAATATTTGTATTTAAACTCACAGTATTTGTGTTGTCGTATTTTGCACGACAATTGTATTAATGAAGTTGTAGTTGTTTCTGTGCCATGTATTTGGCGACTCAGAATGGGTGATGTATACCTATTTTGGGGGCGTCACATACGCTGCTGACATGACGTCTTTTGAATTTTTTCCAAAATTACCTTTACATGTATTTGAACTCGCAACCTCACATTCGAAATTTTGATCATATGACCGCTAAAGCAACACAAATCAACTGTTAATATCTTGCAAGAATTAATATTTATATCAAAACATGAGATTTTCCAAGATGCAAGCGTATATGCTATATTATGAATTAGGCATTAGGAATCCCAAATAATTTTAAACAAGTTAGACCATAAATAAAAAGGCTTGGCTTACCCAAAAATCAATTAATGTTCTCTTTTTCTTATTAGTTTAAAAAAATAAATTATATAAGTCAATAAACTCCACCATCAACGACAACAAGAAATATTACTTTTTAACACATACATTCATATAGAAAAGGTAAGATTTCATATTATTATTTGCAATATTGACAATGTCTAGAAGTTCTGTCAAAGAGAGGTTTGGTCACCTAATTGCGCGCCGATAAGGAGAAATCCTTATCGAAAAGCCCCCTCTTTCTTGGGAACGACCTGGTTGTTAAATATTGTGAATTATAATATTAATGATGAATAAGTTCGTGTTGATTAAAGATGAAATTGATAGTTCCATTGTGTGGGAATTATTAGTGTTAGTGGAAATTGACATTTATTTTGATAATAATTGATGTCTGGAAGTTATCGGGTAATTAATCGGATAAATGAGCAATTAATTGCTATTGATTCACATGATTATAATTATTTGTTCACATGTGTGTACTATTGAATCATATTCATTTACTATTAGGGGAGTAGGTGCAAGTTTGATAATACTTGCATGACAAAGTTAAAAATGGAGGTATAGATGAAGGTACTATACTATAATTATTTTTTTCACATGTTTAGAACTATTGAGTCACATAATTTACTATTGATTTACATGATTTACTATTAGGGGAGGTGGTGCAAGTTTGATAATACTTGCATGACTAAATTAAAAATGAAGGAAAAGATGAATGTATTATACTGTAACATTTCGAGCTCCAAAACGTGTAATTATCGAAACTATATTTTCCTATAAATAGAAGCTCATTCTTCCTTCATTTCTCACCAATTCACTAAAGCTATAGAACAATTATTATAGAGAGAAATTATAGAGAGAAAGAAGAAGAGAAGTCCGCTACCTCACTATTCCAGTATCTAGTTTTTTTTCTAAGGTAAGGGGTATTATTCTTTCGTATTCATGAAGAGAGTTATTTTCTTTCAATACTCATAAGGGTTGTTATTCCATTCTTTATTATTATATTGGAATAACTCATACATGTAAGTACCGCATACATGGTGAAATTCTTACATTATTCCATTCTTTATTATTACATTGGAATAACAACATGCATCATGGCCTCATCTATCATGCACAGTGAATTGTTGTTATTCATTTCTTTATTATTACATTGGAATATCTCTTATGCATGCGATTACGTATGACTGGTTCCATTCTTTATTATTCGTTGAAATATCACATGCATGCGCGGATTACGCATGACCTTGTTCCGATTCTTTATTATTACATTTGGAATATCTATTCGTCATGTAATTACGCATGACTGGTTCTATTCTTTATTATTACATTTGGGAATAACTTTTATGCATGCGGTCTATCGCATGCATGGTGAATTCTTACATTATTCCATTCTTTATTATTCTATTGGAATAACCTATCTATGTGGATTCTGCATGCATGGTGAATGATCCTTTGTATTCATTCCTTATTAAATTGTGGAAATGATGCATCTCACGTGGATTCTTTGCATGGCGGGTGAAAATCCATTTGCGATTTAAGTATATTCTATTATACTCATATACAATATCATTTCTTTTGTACTCGTCATGGAATATCATTTTCTTTGGTATTTTTTTTACAAGTTACTATTCACAGGTTACTAATCACCCGGTTACTATTCACTCAAGTATTATTCACTCGGGTATTTGGGGCACTTTTCGTACCGGAGTACTATTCACAAGTTACTATTCATGGGTTACTATTCACCCAATTACTATTCCCTTTAGTATCATTCACTCGGGTATTCGGGACACTTTTCGTGTCGGGATACTATTCACGGGGTACTATTCCCAAAGTACTATTCACGGGGTACTATTCACCCAAAAAATATATTTCTTTTATGTCCACATTATTTTTGGTACATGAATATTATTCTTGAATTTTACTCTACAAAGCAGTATCATGTTGACAATTTGGACGTTATTGATTTCTGGATAAATTAAATTATAAATCTTTAAAATTTATCCTTGAACTTGTTTTATTGAATTATTCTGTCATTGTCATCATCCTCATGCTTATATTGTGATTAAAGTCATCTTTGGCTTACGTGCATAGATGAACTTAGTATGATTATGACCAAGTTTATTCGGTATAATCATGACCGTAATGTGACGAATGATGTGGTAAAAGTCCTCATTGGCATGTAGTTCATTGATGGACAGTTGTTGGTATGATTATAACCAAGGATTATTCGGTATAATCATGACCATTGATGATTACATGAATATCCTTGGCCATGGTGCAGGGATGATTCGATTTTATTTATTAAGCTGAGTCTCAGCGATAAAGTTGATGAAAAACTTTTTAAATCATAGAAGATAGTAGATTTTATGCTCTACTTGACTTCGCTAATGGATTGCTTATTTTATTGCGAGTTGTTGATCTAAAACTTGTTGTCTATTGTATTCTATCGGTTGTTATCTTTGTTGAAGGCTAAGGATAATTTATTACGCATTATCTTAGTCATAATATTTCTTCTTGGGCTAGTTGAGCTCACCCTTTCTTTCATTGTTCTCTTCAGGAAATGAGAATATAGCTGGGATGAGTCGGGGAACGGAGTGATGGTCTAAGATAAATGGCTTTAGTAGTCCTCACTATTCTACGGAATAATGTGATAATAATTGAAATAAGGACTCCATTGAGTATGGATATTGTCTGGATGACAATATTCTTGTTTAAACTCTCAGCTATGTTTTGTCGTATTTTACACAACTATTGTATAATTAAGTTGTATTTGAATTTATGTACCATGTATCTGGCGACTCAAGATGGGTGATGTATACCTGTTTTGGGGGCGTCACAATTAAACCCTGAGTGGAGTTTGAAAGTCAAGGAAGAAATTGTGAAAAAATTTTAAGGAGGCATCATCATAGTATCAACATACCCTGAGTAGCTATCAAACATAGTTCCCATACCTAAACCCGGAGGGAAGGTGCGAGTATGCATAGATTACAAGGATTTGAACAAATCTTGTCTCAAAGACAACTTCCCAGTGCCATTTATCCACATACTCATTGATAATACAACTCAATATGGCATGCACTCCTTTATTAATTTCTTTGTTGGGTACCACCAAATCATGGTTACTGAAGAGGACCATGAGAAGACAACATTCATCACTCATTGGGGAACCTTTTGCTATAGACGGTTGTCATTCGGCCTCATCAATGCTGGAGCTATTTACCAGTGAGCCATGATGGCTCTTTTCTGTGATTTAATGCACAAAGAGATAAATGTATATGTGGATGACATCATTCTCAAGTCTCGAAGGGAGGAAGACCACACAGACCATCTCAAAAAGCTCTTCAACCAGATGTGCAAGTATAACTTGAAGCTAAATTCGGCCAAGTGAGCCTTCGACGTCAAGTC